>JAOANR010000001.1:26285168-26780981 GCA_030278955.1 Hygrophila difformis | reverse complement strand
AATTCCATAAGTCCCGTAAAGTCAAAAGTAATTTAATTAAAGAAATTATTGCACGGGAGCCAAAAGTCGATGAATTCAAGATATTGAACTATAGATTGGGCCTACACTCTCGGGAGTATCCGTATGAGTTTTTCGAGGCACGGGAGTGGTACTGGGTATGGCGTATTTGGCTTCGGCCTTATTCTTGAGATTGCTTTGCAATCGTGAAAAATACTTGAGATTGCTTTACAATCGTGAAAAACATGAGAAACTTGAGAAACTCGATCGTGGAGTAGCGAAAAATTAAAAGATTAAATGTGTTATTATTAAATTACATTATGCTTTTAAATCCATGTCCACTCTTTATATAAATCGTTAAATTATATTTATGCTTTGTAAATCCATGTCCACGCCTTTAAATTATGTAAATTAAATTCCTATTTATTATTTGGTCAAGTTACGTTCCTGTAAATATGCATGGGTAAGAGTATATTTTTATTTAATTAAATTCTTTTAAAACTCATTATTGTTATTATTGTTATGTTATGAATTAGCTTACTCAGTATTTATATACTGATAAACCATTGTATTTTCTTTTTCTCAGAGTATGTTGGGAAAAATAAACCATTATCAAGATGTCATTTTTATTCAAACTTTATTAGACACTACGTTTTGGTCATGTCGGCCCAACTTTACTTTTCCGCTGCTATTTACTTTAACTATTGCATGCGATAGACTATATTGTTTTACTATGATATGATGGGCTTGTTTTTAAATTATTTTTCTGAAATACATTAGCCTTGCATCTCTCAAGCGAGCTCGAATGAGTCGTGTCTCGATTATGAGGTGTGGCGGTGACATCCCAGCCTGGGTTACCAAAACCGGGGTGTTTCAGAACCCATCCCTCAATTAAGAAAGTTATGGGACAAGTTCGGCGATGAATAGCAAAAAAATTCGGTTTATGGACGGGTTCGGTGATGATTAGGGTAGTTATGGGACGGATTCGTTTAATTCGATATTTGTGTGATGCTTTTGGAAATTGAAAAAACTTATTGGACTAAATGAGTCTTTTTCCCGTCCACCCACTCTTCTTATGACTTAGACTGGTAGCACTCCAAAATATTCTTACTTGCCATGTTCACTCATTTATAGATTTAGGACCTTTACTTATACCTTCTGAGCGGCTTTTCCTCGAGCTTTTGTCTTTTTGTTTTAGCCTATTTTAGTAATTGTTATTTGTAGTTGTTTAAAATCAAGCACACACTAATTACCTATTTTAATGTTAAACACTTTTTAAAATATTTATAAAAAAATACTCATTTTTATTATGTCCTCAACACTACAAGAAAAAGCCTCGTTCCCGACCGGCGGCCCCGACTGCGGAAATCCGGGTCGAGTATCCCGACCGCACTACCGACCGTATATGCGGTCGGTAGGTTAGGGCTATAATTCGTCTTCCAGGGGCTGTGAAATCGATTTACACAGACAGCCTCTTCTCCCCATTTTCACCCTTTCTTACCCAATTCTTCAGACCTTAACCTTCCTGACGACCTCGGGCCTCCCCATCGCGCCTCCCCATCGAGCCTACCAAGCCCACGGAGCGAGCCTCCCCATCGCCGAATGCAAATACCGTGCACCCGATTCTGCAGACACAATCGGTGCACATAATCTTTCACTCTGGACACGCAATACACAAAAGCATACAATATTTTCACTCTGGAGTAGTATTATTCATTCTTGACTCAGTTCTGGGTTTCACCCTCAACATAATAATATCACTCACAGGATGCTTGCCATATCATATCAGCGGCATTTACAATAGGCAGGAAGCTGAACACAACGGCGACGACAACGGCGTCTCCCGCAATAATACCACCCGTGGCAGCGCAGAAACCATAGGAGGTATTTGTCACTCCCTGTTGCTGAGTTAGAACAGCAAATAAAATCTTGTAAATAAATGGAGGGAAAAAATAGGTAAGAACGAGAGAGAATATTCAATTAATCGTTCTCATAGAAGAGATTATTATCAAGATTGAATTATTGTTGAAATAAGCTGCTACAATAAGAAGCAACTACAAGGTTGAATTATTGGTATTTTAGGTTAAATAACATTTTAGTGACATATATATTGATAATCATTTCAAATTTGATCTAGTTTTCAGTATAGGTCATCTATAAGGTCATTTTGACCTAAAAAAAAAAAAAAAAAAAAAAAAAACAATACCACATCCATATAGTGGCCTAGTTCAATAATAGTTGTGTATCTTGACAATTATTTTTAATTTATGCATAACGGTTAGTAGTTTGAAAAGGTTGAATTGATTGTAATCATGGATATGAGACATAGTATTAAGTATACTCACATTTGACACTTGAGTGGTAATAAAAAGAGACATTGCCAAGCAAAAGAGGAGGAAAACAACCAACTTGGAACCCATTTCTTATTAACAAGATTTGCTACTTGCTACTACTCGCATTTTGAAATGACCAGTTGAGTGCCTATTTATAGACTCTGGACATGTAAAATACGGAATAAATGCCCAATTAATCCTTTTTATTTCCATTTTGATCAAATCAGTCCTTTATCTATTTTTATACCCAATTAGTACTCTACCTTTTGCCTTAATGTCTAATTTAGTCCTTTTTGTTTAAAATAATCTCCACTTGACACTCTTTTATATTAAATTGACCACCAATTACCTTTCAAACTATTTCATTTTAGCCCCAAGACTTTAAATAGTGTTTTGTATTGATTCATTCATTAAATAAGTGCACAACATGCTTCCGAATAAAATTAAACAAAACTTCATACCTCGGGTTTGACCGCCTTGTTGCCGGGTTTTCCGAGCTCTGGGATTTTACGGACTCCCTCCAACCACACGACCACAACCAATGGTTCACCTGGGCTCCTTCAGCAACAGTCAGCACAGTCCTATTTCGTTTCCTACCTTAGGACGTAGCGAGGTTTGGGGCAAAAGAGTTTAATTCTAATTTTGGAAGATTATAGATACAGGAATTCTGGATTTTATTGAAGAAATATTAAAAATATTATTCAAACATAATTTCTCCTAGTGGAGAAGAAAAACACTTAGCTCCTCATGGCAGAGGATACTAGACTCTTGAGGATGTACCCTATACTATTACAGACACAAAGGAAATTTTTGCAGAAAGAAAAAAATATTACAAATATTTTGAAGAGTTGAGAGGATTTTTGATGCCTTCCATCTGCTTCAATTGTCACTATTTATAGGCGCCTACGGCCTTCAATTGCGGATTACGAATTTTCTCTAATGCATTGTGACGTCACTGCGTTCGTCACACGCTTTGGATTCCAGCTGGTTACATTATTGCTGAATTATTAATCTTGGGTGGCATCTTTTGCCAATTTTCCACCTTTCTTTGTCGGCCACTAACTGCCAACTACTCCAGACTTGCTTTATCGGCCTTTAATTATAGTGTATTGCCGACACTTCTTTTTCTCTTACATTCAGCTGTTCTCACTTTGGCTTGTGAAAGTTTTTTGGACGTTTCTTCCCTTTTCTTGTTCGGATCCGGATTTCTTCTGAGTTATCCGAATCTTTATGCCGAATAGAGGTCTTTCTTGTTCTGCGCAATATGGGCATATGTGGTTTTCCCATTGGCAAACATGCATCATATTGCATGCCTTTCTTCTGGTTGACTTAATTGCTGGCAACTTATTTTCCCAAATGAGTAGCCTCTTCTTTTTGAAAGAGGTTTCCGCAAACTCCGTATTTTTTCCTGTTAAAGAATTAACCAGGAACGATTCATTTAAATTATTGGAAAAAGATTTTAAATGGATATTTGACTTTACCATCTCTGTGAAACAGACCCAGAATCCCCATGCTCGTCTGTGGAGATCTCATCTCCACTGATGGAAGATACCAATGGTGCCTTGTCATTAATAGACTCTGTTGAGAGCTATCATATCACGCATTTATAATTTAATAAAATTAAAGACCGGGTATGAACCTTTTCCAATGATTTCTGGTGCTGCTGAGATGAACTTGAGCTCCAGAATATCTCCTCTTTGGAGGTGCGAGTTTTTCTGCCATGATTCATGCACCGCACTCCATCCCGGAAGTTTTTCTATCTTCGAGAATCCTGGTGATGTAGTATGAACAGATGCTATCGAAAATCATACCACTTTCGAACCTCTTCTGGCTTCGATCCTTCGAGCATCCAGACCCTGTTGTATCTTCCGGATGTTTCGATCACCGTCTTGCTGGGGTTAATTCCCCTTTTGGAAACCAGTTGTTCCTATTTTTCATGGTAGTCCAGCCAGGCTATAGAAATGACTCTCTCCTGAATTAACCTTAGAGGTGCCTGTCATTGGCCTAAGGTTAATTTCTTCATCTTTTACCCCAGAGGCAGTGGGTTTACTTGAACTTTCGGAAATGTGACTTTCCTCTTGCTCAACATTTTTGTTGGTATCCGACAATGGTTCCTTTGAAGCAGTGCTTGAATCTGCTTCTTCATATGTGACCACCTTAGCTTTTTGGGCACATATCTCTTTGTTTACCATGGAAGCTGACGTTTCCTGATTGGCTCTAATATTGATTCTCATAGCATTTTCATTGCAATATGCAATGTTCGTATGTCATTGCGGACCATGTCCACATCGCTCTGCTGTATTTGGCCAGCTGTCTTTGCATTGATATCCAGCTGTCCGAAATGCTTTGATAGCTCCTCAAGATTTTCTCTGAGGTGCCTAAATCTCGTAATGATGGAATCTGCTTCAAATGCTTCCATCTCTCATTAAGAAATCTGCAAGAACATTTTTATGAGATTTTATAACATCAATATCATAAGTATAATATTGACATTCAGCTTGCCATCTGATAATACGAGCTTTTTCAATTTTTGATTCAAGTTTATTTTTTAGAAAAGCTCTAACATTAATATTATCAACCTTTAAAATAAATATCTTTGCAAGTAAGAATAAAGGCCATTTTTTAAATATTTTCCATACTGTAAAGAATTCCTTTTCGTTAATGTGCCAAAGTTTGGCTTGTTGTTCAGTAAACAACCTCATGTGTATCTACAGGGTTCTCGACCCGTAGTAGTTTTTCTCATGATACTCCTACCCATCGAAAATCATTAGCGCCTGCATAGACTACCAACTCATCCTCATCTTGAGGTATCGTGAGTTTTGGCAAGCTATCACAGACTTGCTTTAGTTCGCGAATTCTCTTTGCATGAATTTCTTCCCATTTCTATCTAGAGCTTTCAGTCTCTTTCAGGAGTGGCCTAAAATCCTTTCTATATTTTGCAAGATCTTTTATAAATATATCTGCAAAATTTACAACTCCCAAGAAACTCTGAAGTTATTTCTTGTCTTTTAATATGTCAGGAAAATTGCGGATTTTCTCCACAATGTGTTCCTGTCACTCTATCCCTGCTTCATCAATTTGAACTCATAATAATTTAATTTTGTTAGCAGCGATGGTAGCCTTTTTTCAGAGAGAACAAGACCTTCTCTGTGACATGCATCTGAAAATATTTCAAGATGTTCAATATGTTCTTTAATATTTCGAGATGTACTCAGAATGTCATCTATGTAGGTGAACATAAACTCTAAATAATCTTTAAATAAATTATCCATCTTTTTTTGGAATATCTGATGAGCATTAGAAAGCCCCATTGGCATAACATTCCAAATATATTGCCCCCGTGGGGTGGAGAATGCTCTGAATTTCTTCGACTCACTCTCCATCTTATTTTGATAGAAACCAGATTTGCAATCAAATTTTGAAAACACTTTAGCACCTTTGATGCAATCAATTAAGTGTTCTCTTCTCGGAATGGAATAACCATCAAATTGTGTTATTTTATTAATACCTTAATAATTTATTACCAACCTGGTTTTACCTCTTTTTATTTCACCATGGTTTCTTACCAAGAATCCAGGGCTGCTATAAGCTGAGACTCCAGGCTCTATGAGTTTAAGATCGATATGCTCCTTGATAATTTGTTGCATATCTTTCTTATCCTGCATGTTCATTAGGATAGGTTTGTATCGAACATACTTATACTTATATTTTTCTTTTTTCTGTAGAGTTGCTTCGATCTTGTTTTTATCCCACCATGCCAGAGGATCCTCGTTAAAGTTTCTCTGGATAAGCCTTTTGACATTTTTGAGGGACAATTTAGTTTCCCCATCAATGTCTAATGAAGTTGTATTTAAGGACTTCATTTCCTTCATTGCTTCTTTGAGGTTCATAATTTCCTCAATAGATGCATCATCAAATCCTTCTTGTCGAAAAGTCAACAAAGCCTTACCAAACTTTCTTCTATCCGGCATTTTTAAATGAGTTAGTTTGGCATCATTATCACCACGTTTGCTGCGAAATATTATAGGCATTATCCGATTGAATGCCTTTTCTCTGCGCAACACCTATATCTCATTCCCATAACTTGTGGTAAAAATTAACAAATTTCTTTTGTTATCTTGAACATATTTTGTAAAGGTTTGTAAGAAATTATTACCTAACAAAATATCTTCTCCTGTATACTGAAAGTAAATAGGAGGCGTTTTTACCTTATACCAAAGTGTACCAAATGCTCCCCCAGTCATGATATTAGCCTGTCGAATACCCTTATTGTGTACTAAGATTTTCTGAGGAAAATCCCTTCCTGCAATAATTGGTAATGATTCCATAGCTTCGCTAAGGAAAACTCTTGGTTTTGCTGTGCAAATACCTGATCCTGAATCAATATAAGTTGCAAAATATTCTGACTTATATTGTTCATATTCTATCCCTACTGAGATATAAATGAAAAATGGACTTGTCATTTTTAATTCTGATGGTATGACCCTCCAGATTAAATTATTTTCCATTATCCTTTCTTACCCATGGTTTATGATTTTCGAGAAACTTAATCCCAAAATCATAACTCCATTGTCCTTTCCGGCAGTGCCTAAGACTCTGATCTCATGTCCTGCAATTTCAATTGTTCCTTCATAGGTTCCAATTGATGGTTGTTGTAAGTAATATAGGTCATCCCATAGAAAACGATTAATCTTTTCAGTGATGTCAAATATAACTCTATCACTTACCATCCTTCGGGGCATTTTATTTTTATGTTATCTACCCCAATGGATTGAGGAGTTAGATCTTTGATAAACTCCTTTCCTTTATATTCCATAATTTCATCTTCCGAAAAAGACATACGGCTTGCATACTCAATTCTAGCACTTGTTGATCTGTCTAGAATTGGATGATCTCTTATTTGTATGTCTACTCCTCCTAACCTTGGAATCTGGGTAGGATTTGGAGTCATGACTTTAGCAAATTCCTTGAAAATTCTAGGAATTCCTATGTACTCTTTCTTGAGAAATAAGTCAGAATGATGATTATTGGACAGTGGATAAGAGATTCTATAAGTTATAGAATAAGGTCTATTCCGTTCTTTCATCAGATCTTTTCTTTTGAAATCCTGATGAAGGGTTAGCACTTTGCTAAAATCTTGGTCGGCTAAGTCGTAGGAAATTCTGGGATGAATGTCAAACATTAACTTCCCTGCATATAAATTTCCTACCATAGTCCCAAGAAGACCATCTTTAAGGTTATTGATTCTTATATCAGTGACTGATAGATGTAATTCAGAATCAATGCCTTCTTTGAATGTTGCCTTAATTACTACTTTGATGGCTCCTATATGGATCCATTTCATAGTAATGGCTATTTCCTTCTTCATTCTGCTTTAATTCCTCAAGAATTTCTTCTTTAGGAATTAATTGCATATCCATAACATTACAAGTAAGTTTCATAGGAATTGCAAACTCACCTGCACTTACATTGTAGATGATGTTATGTCTTCTCTGGTTGAGTCCCATCTGATAAGAACTCCTCTAATCCCGCCAATTCTGAATCCGTCATATGGCTGAGGTTGGAATCTTGTCGCATTATTCTTTCCATGGTTCGATTCGAGATCATCCTTGAAAAGAATCCAGACAGGTTTTCAGTGGTCTGAATTATGTCCTCTTCAATCAGACTCGGTTGAAGATCCATCAGAATATGAGTACGAATCACTTCTTAGTTCTTCCTCGTAGATGCTTTCATCCGAGGGGATGTCTTCAAACTGATAGACTGGTACCAGCTTTCCGTGGTAGACTGCTTCCACAATATCCTCTGTGGTTTCGTACATTCGTATGCCACGATTCTGAGGTTAATCGGGTGAGATATGGCCTCTGGCTCCACACTTCCAATAGTTGCAGTCTTTGAAACTTTCGTTGGCTCGGGTATGGGCTTGTCTGAATATTCTCTTTGATGTTGTTCTGCCTGTGCTCCTTGCTGCTGAGCTAGTTGAGCCATGGGAACTCTTCGTCGTTCCCATTCTTTGTCCAGTTTTATATATCCTGGCCTTGCTCTTGGACCACCATGCTCTTCTTCTTCTTCAGAATGGAGGTCTTCTGAAACTCTTACTGTATGAGCCTCGACTCTTCTTCTTTCTTCTCTTTTTTTTGATTCTCCTGTAATTGTTGGAAAATTGTTATGTTCAAAACAAAGAGGGGTTTTTTTTATTTTACTTCTTAGTCTCTTGATGTTCTTTTGGGCTGCTGCCTGTTGACACCATTCTCCGAGCTTATCCTTTAGAAAGGACATTCTTCGAGCTATCGAATCCACCGTACCAGGGGGTACTGAGTATGATTGGATCAGCATCTCCCTCCATGGGCTGCAAATTTTTGCAAAGAACATAGGGCATGCTACTTCGGACGTCATCTTACTCCGAAAGAAATATTTACGGAACCAGTAGATATATTCATCTACTGTGCAAATACTTCTTAATTCTAGTCCCAAGAGGGCTTGGGTATAAACCTTGGCCTTTTCGGCTTCCTTTTTCTTCAAAATAACCATCTCCTACAAAGTGGGTTTTGAATAGGATGCCAAATCGCTCACAGATTGTGCTTTTGGATTCTCCCTCAAGGATTTGTTCCTTCAGCACTGCTGTGGAATTCATCCAGCCAAGCATTGTAGATCCTTCGAGACTCAGCTCTATCAATCTTACAAAGTTCTCTTTGTCGAGGTCCAGGGTGGTTGGTGCAATTTTCATTGAAGCTGCCCATTCGTTGATCAGCTCCTCTATGTTCCGAAAGTCGATAACGTCGAGGTTCAATGTTATACCATATGGGTTTAATGGTTGGAGCACCGTCTTAGCCCAGGGTGAGGAATCTGGTACCCTACTCGGGTTTTGTACTGGGTTACGGCTGGGATTGACCATCACCACCGAATACTTGTTCGTGCGAAAGTCTGTACTTTCTCTCACTGGGACATCATGCAGGCATCGTGAGTCGCGTTGGATCCTGATTCTTCCGCATAACCCAACTGAAGAACTTCATTGGATTTTACATTGACCAGATCCATAATCCCTAGTTGGGAAAATGATTCTGCAAGTTCTTGTAGATCTGATAAAACTACTCTGGAAACACTCATTCGATTGTTTTCAGGAGATCAATCATCAGTTCTTCTTGTGATTTCTGCTTTGATACCAAAGTTGCTTTACCCTTTTAATGTAAAGCATCTCTAATTTGACTTGGTTATTCTAGGAAGATCCAGGAATATCCTTTTGCCTTTTCTTGATATCCGAAATGTCAATTTTTAGATTTAAAATTTCTTTCTATAGATCTTGAAATAATTTCAAGATCTCCTCTGTTGATTGATTCAAGTTATCTATTTTTCCCTGTAAAATTAATACCCGGTTATCATAATCTTGAATCGTCTTTTGGATTTCCCTTAAGTCTTGTAAGAACTTAGCGCTATCCGGATCAATTTCTTTCCAGTCAGTTCCTCTCATTTCCTTTGAAAATTTCTATTTTTTATTTCTAAAATTTGAAAATAACTCGTTGGTTTCAAATTAAATGAATCCATTAAATAATTAAATTTCACCATTAAGAGATAAAATATTATGTTCTTCAATAAAACCTAGGCTCTTATACAAATTTTCATGCGGATCCGAAGTCATATGGACAATAAAATTATTTAAGTTCTCAAAGAGGACCTTTTTGTACAAAGTCAAATCTTCCTTGGGCCTTAATGAAAGGTTTTGAAAGTTTGGGGTTAAATATAAAAGTGCGGATGTCCACTAGACCATTTTAATAATACAAAATGACTATTTTGGCCATTTTATGCATTTGTAGATGACCATTTTGGTATTTTGAAACATAAAGGACTATTTTCATTTTTTAGCAAAAATAAAGGACCATTTTGGCCTTTATTCGTGTAAAATACTTCCTCTATTTTTTTTTGTTAGCTACGTTTGACAAATGACTATTGTTCACTCATATACTTTGTCTTAAAGTTTTATCATGGTTATACAAGTTAAAATATAACCAAGTGAGATCTTGTTAGATTCGTCTCGTCCTGTAGTTTTTAAATCTGAAGCATAGTCAAGAGAATTGGCTAAAGGAACAAAATGAATGATGGTTTTCAATTTCCCTTATCAATTCCAGGACACTGATTTGAATCCAAGCAAGCTCAACGTGAATCATTAAGCAATTTAAGGAAGTCGCATTGACCATCACATATGAGCATTATCAAGAGTGATTAGACTGAGTTCTCACCAGGTTCTTTTTTTCAGTTGGCATAATAAGTAAGGTGCATGAATTCGGCCCTTCTTTCAAGTAATTGTTCGCCCGACTCATGTGGTAGCAAGGGCTACAGTACTTTCTGACTTCGTCTCGAACAGTCGTGATCAACACTCCTCAAATAAACCACCGAGTAGTCCCATCCTCGGCACCACCTCCAAGAAGCACAACCTCAACAGTCTTCAAGCTAAGCAGTAGCATTCAAAGGACAACGGATCACATATCAAGTCACCCCCTCCTCCTCGACAAGTGGCAAATGCAACCTTCTTATCCTGAGTAGACTTCTTTGTCACCAACCCTCGCCCTATCCCAGTTACACCTGCAAAACATACAATGGTAAGTTCATGCAATCAACCAATATCAAATTTTTAACCTCCTTCTGCACAACCCAAACAGTACATCCGCACTAGAGCAACCATTCTTCCCTTCTTTCCTCCCCCCCTACACCCTTCCGAGCCCAAAAGTCCGCTAAGTTGTTTCGTTCCCGAAGGATATGTTGCACCCGGTTTTCCCCCGCACACCTGAAAACTGCCATAGTCGGTCCTAATAAATCACGAAATCGCCAAGGAAAGGACTCCGGTTTCTCCAACCAGCTCACAACATTCTTCGCATCACACTCAAGAATTATTCTAGGAAGTGGAAAGCCTTGATCTCGGAGTAAGGCAGCACATATCCTACTAATCGCTCTGACTTCAGCCATCGTCGAATCTGCAACTCCATATTATCCGATATAACGAAAATCTCATCCCCCTCATCATTTCGAATGATTCCACCAATTCCTGCCGGTCCCGGATTTCCTAAGGACGATCCATCAGTATTTATTTTCCACCATCCAATATTGGGTCTCTCCCAAGTCAGCCCCCTCCTAGTGCTTCTAAGTCGTGTATTCCTTACATGATTAATACCATCAGGAAAGCTCAACTGAATGATCCCAAGGTCAACATCTCCATTCTTCCTGACCCCTTTCCACCACCAGCATATTCTCCACTTAACTTCCTCCACTGCGTCTTTAACCTCCACTCTTTTCCCTTTGAAAATTAATTCATTGCGACATTTCCAAATGTTCCAAATAATAGCAAGCCCCAACATCGTCCATATTTCTTTCGCTCCATTCTTAACAGGTACATCAAACCACCAAGCACATAAATTATGGACTTTACCAGGTAACACACTGATCACTCCAAACCAGGTAATGCCTTGGTAGCACAGCGAACAGGCAAACTCACACTTACAGAAAAGATGTTCTGCTGATTCTGGTTCTTTCTCGCACAAAGAACAAATGACACTGGAATTTTGATAGCAACCTCTGCTCAGAAGAAGCATCTTCACTGGGATGGCATTATGTGATCATTTCCATGTTAAAATCTTCACCTTCATCGGAATTCTCAGACTCCAGATCTTCTCCCATACAATCTGCACCCCTACTCCTCCTCCTCCTGTATTATCTGACCTTTTCCAGCACAAACTAGTTCTAAATTAACCCCGTCCATCCTTAACCCACACGCCCTTATCTTCTATGAACCTATTCAAAGTAACCCCATTCAGAAGCGAGAAAAAATCAGACCATACCCCCAACTCCCAATCAAATAAAGGTCTCCGAAGTTGAATACTCCATTTCCAAACAGTGCCCACCCAATTACCGAATTCTGCAACCCGCCCGAGCTTATTGACTGCCAAGGAATATATCCTAGGGAATACATCCTTAAGAGGTCGCCCTCCTTCCACCCAAATGTCCTCCCAGAATTTAGTACGAGCACCATTCCCAACCAGAATTTTAAAACCTCCCCCCTCCCTATTAACCTCCCTGTCTAATTCCTCCCACGTCCTACATATCCTTCCCCAAATAGTCCTCCCCCGCGAAGCCGCCAGAATTAAAGGAGATTCACCCCTATAATATTTAAAGTTTATCACCTCTCTCCATAGGGAGTTCTTATGTTCGAATCTCCATCTCCATTTATTAAGAAGGATTGTATTGAACCTTTCCGAATGCCAAATACCCAAGCCCCCATCTAACTTGTGGCAACATATCCTATCCCAGCTAATAGTATGCAATTTCCTGACCCCCTCTCTTTCATCCCAAAAAAATCTGCGTTTAATTGCCTCCAACCTATCCACCGCCGTTTTTGGAGCTTTAAACAAAGACATAAAGTAAAGAGGCATGCTGAACATCACAGACTTTATAAGACACAATCTACCAGCTTGTGACATAACTCGACTTTGCTACCCTGCAAGTCTCCTTTCAATAATATCAAGTACTGGTTGCCACAACCCAACACTGTTTACCCTCCCACCAATAGGAAAGCCCAGGTATTTCAAAGGCCAACCTCCTACAGCGCAGCCGAATACACTAGCCGCCTCCTTTTCCAGCTCCTTACTACAATTGATCCCGAGCAGATGACTCTTTGCAAAATTAATCCTCAGTCCAGTAGTTAACGGAAGGCACCTCAGCAGCCTTTTTAATGTAATAACCTGATTTATCTCCCCTTTACAAAAAATAATGGTGTCATCGGCGTATTGGAGATGAGTGACAATATGCCCCCCCGTTCCTGATGGCAGTCCTTCTAACCAGCACTTCTCTGTCGATATCATCATCATTCGATTAAGAAGCTCAGCTACCAACACAAAAAGATACGGAGACAGCGGGTCTCCTTGCCGGAGTCCTTTTTGGAGCTTGAAGAAAGCCGAAGGTGATCCGTTAATAAGCACTGCAGCTGAAGCCGATGTAATGCATTCCCTAACCCATTTAATCCATTTGTCACCAAAACCCATGACTTCTAATACTCGAAATACCGCCTCCCATGACACATTGTCATACACATTCCACATCATTATTACAAAGAATTTAAAAAGAAAATGTAATAAAAATCTTTTAAATTTTTTTTTTACAGAATTACTTAACTATTTTTACTTATAATTATATTATTTTCAAATTTTAAAAAAGAAAAAGAAAAAGGAAAGAGAAAACAAATCAACAAAAAATAATAACAAAAAATGCAAAAAGCTGCGACCGCCCGGCAGAGCTACTCCAAGAGTAGCAAGTGCCACGTCAGTATTTTGCTGATGTGGCATGGGCAGGGAGTAGCTAGCTACATTTTTGTAGCTACTCCCGTTGTAGATGCCCTTACTACATTCATTCTTTAATACTAATCGCATTCATACAGTTCACGCCACCCGAGACATATTTTCAATCCTTAATAATTCAAATTGTATACATTTTCTTGGTTGATATCATAAAAGGTGTATAAATAAAAATTACGTAAAATTTTCATTTTGAAACTATATAATTAGACGAATCTAACAAGTTCAAACTTGACTATATTTCTCTTTTATATAATTACGATAATATTAGGTCAAAGTTGATTAATGCACAATGTCAAAAGGACAATATTGTCGGGACGGAGGGAGTATTATTTTTATGGTGTAATTTTAGTTCAACACTTTTATCTTAAATATTTTGATTTTACGTTTTTAAATTTTAAGGGTAAAATAGGCGTCCATACTCATACGGAATAATAGTGTTTTGATTTAGGTATGAGAAAAGAATATACTTATTAAATTTTAAGCATAAAGGATATAGTTGTCATGGGATGTACTTAAATATAATTTGCTATATAAAATAATAAATGGGCATTACATATCGCACTAATCCTCATTATTTGGCAGGAGCGAGGACTGAATAAGTTGTCATTCAGTGGCGGATGCAGAGTGTCTGGGGCGAGGGGCGTGGGATGCGAGTCATGCGACCAAATGTTTTCGCCTTATTTTATTTTTATTTTTCGTAAGATAACTATTAGTTGATTTTCGTTTTTCCGGGTCGCTAATAATATCTCAATTTATCTAACTCTACACGGGTTTTCTTATAAGTGTTGCTAACATCAATGAAATTCAAATTTATAGAGCTAAAAGGAGCATTATTTGGTTTCAAACTCCTGGGAAGAAAATATATTTTCATTTTGTCCTAAACAAAGTAAAATATTTCAATTATAATCAATAAAATTTTGATATAGCAAACAAAATCAAATGTTGCACACTAATAACTAGTAGACAAGATCAAAGTACTACTCCCTCCGTTTCTTTTTAAACGTTACACTTTGACTTTTTTTACTGTTTATTATAGCACTTTGACTTCTATTTTTATTATAGTTATTGAAGACAAAATATAGTCAAGTGAGATCTTGTTTGATTCGTCTCATCTTGTAGTTTTTAAATATCAAATTTTTAAAATTTTTACTTATAACGAATTTAAGTTATTAATCGTTGAAAATGTGCATTGGCATACGTGCAAATGAGAAGTGTAACCTTTAAAAAGAAACGGAGGTAGTATTAAATTATCTTGTCATTTGATTTTAGAACAAAATAAAGTAACATAGTAACAATGACAGACTAATTAAATATTTGAGCAGAGTACTACTATTAAACTAATTAAAATTTGTTAATGGTGAACAGTATGACAGAGTAACTGAGAAATATACTAACAAACAAAAGCTCTATATTTCATATACCGAACATTACGAAAAAATAAATATAGGAGTTTATTATGACTTCTATTATGTCAATTTGTTATTACAGCTAAAGTAAAAAAAAATAAGCTCTCCCTATTCTAGTTACAACTTTAAAAAATGAGCTTAATCTATTATTTTATTTGATTAAGATAAAAAAATATATGAGCCAATATTAAAAAATCTTACTAACAAAGAAATATGTTGCATTCTTTTTCCTCTTCTTCTTTCCCGTGAATTACTGAAAAATGATTTATACTATAACTAAAATTTACATGACTATTTAAAATATTAATGCCGAAGTTTGAGTTTGGGGGGCGGAATTATACATAAAAAATTTCTATAAAAATTAATAGGCAGACTTCGAACTCGGGGGCGCCATGCCCACACACGCGTCCGCCACTGCCGTCATTAATATAGGTTTTGATCCGATTGACAAATTCAAATAGATTTTGGAATTAAATGTATGTTATGAGACTATTTTGGTCTTTATCCCCATTCTTTACTCAAAACTCATCCTTATCATCATTTCATTGCATTCCATATCTAATTTCCATAAGGTTATGTTTTGGATTGGTGGATTTGGACTTTTGAATTGATTTGAAATGCTTCACTTTAAAAGCGTTTTTAAACCTACCCTTAATTAGATCAATTGGAAGTATTTTGAAATCCATTCAAAAAATACCCCAATTAATCCAAACAACGGAATGAATTTGTCATTATGGATCTTAAATCCCACAACCCCATACATCCATCCAAATGCACCCTAAAAGTTCTTACTACCCTCATTCCCTTCCCTTATGATAATCAACATCATACGAAAACAGGCCGGCCGGCTGGCCTCGTTCCCGTCGTTTCTATGTCATAGAGGAAATCAATTGTTTCAGCTAAAAGGTTGATGGTATGGCCCTTTGGATGTTTCAGCATATCGGCATCGTTCCAAGCCATTCCAAAGCTTCCAAGATGTGATCATCCTCAGGGGTGGTGGATTATCCATTGCCTCATTCAAGACCTAGAACATATGTTTTGTTAATACTGTGTTATGACAACTTAACCTTGTACTTTTCATTGAGATGTTTATCAGGTGTTGGCACATCAGGCTGACGACGACATTAACTCTGCAGGCAGTTATTTGTGTCTTTCTATTTAATCGCAGAGTCTGTAATCTAGATAGATGATTATTCATTGTGAGATATTATTCATTAGATTACAGAGTTAGAGAGAGAGAGTCTTTTTGTTTTCGTTCTTCAAGATTTGAGTTGATCATATTCATTTGGAGAATCGAGAATCAAGAAAGGGATTACTTCGAAAATATCTGAAGATATTTGAGCGTCCTACTATTGAAAGAATTTGGAGCAATCCGGTGAAGAGATGGAAATCACATGGTGAATGACAGACTGAAGTCCGATCTTGAAGATTGCAACTAGGGGAGTTTCCTACAGACGTTAAGGGGGAGTTCCGACGACGTCTGCTCAACTAGGTTTGATCGTCTAGTGGTGAGGTTGATCTTGAGTTAGATTTTGGATAGTGAGTCTGTATTCGTGATTTTTAGTCTATTGGAGTCACCTGGATTGGTATCCCCCAGATGTAGGTCGGAAGGACCGAACTGGGTCAACAAATTGGTTGTGTTCTTTACTGCTTTCATTATTACGTCGTTAACACATAGCATAAACAACCATAACGGAATCTTGAGTGTTTTAGGGACCTACAAATTGGTATCAGAGCGAGATCTCTAACGTAACTGAGAAAATCCATTCATTCAAGATTCAAGAAACATGAGTCGAGAAGGAGCGTCTAACACTCGTCCACCATTGTTCGACGGAAATGACTATGCCTATTGGAAAGCCAGGATGCGCAACTACCTGCTGGCACAAGGAGATGGTGTTTGGGACTCAGTCTTGGAACCATGGATTCATCCAACAAGAACTATTCGATCTGGAGAAGGAGAAACGGCCACGACTACAATTCGACCCGCGACAAATGCCGAGCTCACACAGGCCGAGAGGACTGCAAGATCAGCGAATTATACAGCTCTCAACGCGATTAGTGGTGCAATGGACGAAGCGCAATTCAGAATGATCGCCAACTGCACATCTGCTTACGAGGCTTGGAACTTCTTGGAGACACAACACGAAGGTTCTGAAGATGTCAAGACGACGCGTCTACAACGGATTGAATCGATTTTTGACAGTTTAAGGATGACGAACGATGAGGATATCACTTCATACTTTGGGAGATTTCAAGACATTGTTAACCAAGCAACAGCTCTTGGAATGACCTTTGAATCATCTAAGCTCGTGAGGAAGTTTCTTAGAACTGTGTCTAAGAAGTATTCTGCGAAGGTTGCAGCCCTTGAAGAGGTGGAGAAAATTAAGACCATGTCATTGAGAGAACTAGTCGGCATTCTTCAACCATATGAGATCAATCACTTAGCCACTGAAAGATCAAGCAAGAACATTGCATTCAAGGCTGAGGAAGAACCTGCTGAAAGCTTTGAAGAAGAGGTTTCTTTGCTCTCAAAGAGAATCGGTAGAATGCTTCAGAATAAGCATTTCAAGAAATTTCAAAAGAAGAACAGATGTTCTGACAACCCAGTGACAACCGAGAAGCAGAACAGCAAATTTGAGAAGAAAACTGATGGGAAATTCAGGAAACCAAAGAAGGATAGAGATGATGACAGATCTGAGAAATCTTCTGAGATTATATGTTTTGAATGTAATGGGAGAGGCCATGTCAGAAAGGAGTGCCCTACTGCCAAGAAAAGGAGAGGAAAGGCACTTCAAACTACACTAAGTGATAATGATTCAGAAGATGAACCTGAGGAAGAACAATCCAGTGATGAAGATGATGTAGTTGCCTTTGTTACGAGAGAAGCCAGTCCAGATCCCTTGGAAGGTAATCCTGAGTCAATAAAGTTAATTGCTGACATTTCATCTATTGTTTCAGGTGAATCAGGTAGTCTTTATGCCGAGCTTGTTGAAATCTATGAAGAACTAAAGGAAGAATATGAAGAAGCTGTACAGGAGAATGAGCAGTTGTTGAAACAACTCACTGACATCCGTCTGACTCTGGATAAAGCAGAAGCTGAAAAGATTAAGGCAATTGATGATCTAAAGGTTCTTAAGGGAAAGTATGATGAAGTGAAGCTTCAAATTTCTACTGTGACTAAAGAGAAGGAATCACTCAGAGAGGAATCTATAAAATTGAAAGTTAGAGTTGCTGACCTAGAGAAGATGACCAAAGGGAAAGGTAAACTTGATGAAGTTTTGTCTATTGGAAAAAGCTATAGAGACATGACTGGTATTGGGTACAAAAATCAAGCATCTACCGGAAAGAGACTATTTGTTAGTGGTGGAAATCTGAATGCTGAAGAAAGTTCACTGACACATCAGAATGTTCCTACATCACCCAAACGACGAAGAGATTGTCTCTATTGCAACTTACCTGGTCATTCAGCTGAAACGTGCATGAGGATAGTTCGTGATCTTATGAACGGACGTCCAGTAGTTTGGCCTCATGAAGAACTAAAGAAGAAGATTCGAATTCAGATGGAATGGGTGCCAAAGAGGAAGGAAAGTAATTGCTTTGTTGTTCTATCATCTCAGCAACAACCACGTTCCAGAAAGTGGTACTTTGATTCAGGCTGTTCTAGACACATGACAGGTAGTAAGGAGATTCTCAATAACTTTACAAACAAAGACTGTGGAGATGTAGTCTTTGGTGATGGTGCCAGAAGCAAGATCACTGGTTATGGTAATGTAAAGGATGGTGAACTTTCTAAACTTTCTAGAGTTTATCATGTTGAAGGGCTTACTACTAATCTCATTTCAATTAGTCAATTGTGTGATGAAGATTCTCTTGTTATTTTTAACAAATTTCTTTGTCAAGTATTTGATCACAGGAGAAACAATATTATGACTGGTAAACGTTCTAAGAACAATTGCTATACTTCGGAGGCTAATCTAGATCAGGCACTTGTAAGCATAGATGACCTCACAAATTTATGGCACAAGAAGCTTGGACATCTCAACTATCAATCATTGTACAAGCTAAGTTGTTCAGCCGCTGTCAGAGGTCTGCCTAAACTACACAACAACAAAGATCTTACATGTGTGGACTGTTCAAAAGGAAAGCAAACCCGAGCTCAACATAAGAAGACTGATGGAGTCTCTACAGATCATTGCTTAGAACTAATTCATATGGATCTTATGGGTCCAACAGAAACTGAAAGCCTTAATGGCAAAAGGTATGTTTTAGTTTGTGTTGATGATTTTTCGAGATTCACTTGGGTATGTTTTCTCAGGAGCAAAGATGAAGCCTTCCAACACTTTGAAAAGCTAAGCCTGAAGTTGATGAATGAAAAGCAAACTAAAATTCAAAGGATCCGTTCTGATCATGGTAGAGAATTTGAGAATCAGGAGTTTAAACTTTTCTGCAACAACCATGGAATATTTCATGAGTTCTCTGCCCCAAAGACACCACAACAGAATGGGATTGCTGAAAGGAAGAATAGGACACTTCAAGAGATGGCACGTTCAATGTTACATGCTACTGCACTTGGAAAATCATTTTGGGCCGAAGCAATTCATACAGCTTGCCACATCATCAATCGTGTGTTGTTGAGACCTCATACTAACAACACTCCATATCAAATCTGGAATGGTAAAACTCCTACTGTTAAATACTTTCATATTTTTGGATGTAAATGTTTTGTCTACAGGGATAGAGAGCAAATTAAGAAGTTTGATGCTAGAGCTGAAGAAGGATGGTTTTTGGGTTACTCCAATAACTCAAGAGCTTATCGAGTTTATTTGATCCAATCTCGAAAGGTTATTGAAACAGTGAATGTCCTTTTTGAGGATAAATATTGCTTACCCAGAGATTATGATGATGATACAGCCCCAAGCGTTGATACTCCATCAGATATTCCTGATGTTGGTACATCCAGTCAACAACAGTCAGAAGGAATAGTCATTAATGATGATGGAGAAGATGATCATGAGGATAAACAAGAGGATGATGATTCGAGTGCTAAAGCTGATGTTTCTGATAAGAGAAGAGGTCCAAGGACTCTAAAGCATCACTCACAGCAAGATATTATAGGTGATCCTAGTGCTCAACGTCTAACTCGAAGCAAGAAGATCAATTACAGAGAACTGGCAGGACTAAATTGCTTCATATCTAAAGTGGAACCTAAGAATGTATCCGAAGCCCTACAAGATGAGTATTGGATAGCAGCCATGCAGGATGAGTTGATCCAGTTTGAAAGAAACGATGTTTGGGAGTTGGTTGAACAACCGAAGAACATCAATGTCATTGGCACGAAATGGGTCTTTAGAAATAAAACTGATGAGCAAGGCAACATTATAAGGAATAAAGCTCTCCTAGTTGCTCAAGGTTTTACACAAATAGAAGGTTTAGATTATGGTGAAACTTTCGCCCCTGTAGCCCGGATGGAAGCTGTCAGAATTCTACTAGCATTTGCTTGTACTATGGATTTCAAGCTGTATCAACTTGACATCAAAACAGCTTTCTTAAATGGCAAGATCAAGGAGGAGATCTTTGTGGCACAGCCTGCTGGTTTTGAGGATCCAACTAGACCAAATCATGTTTATCGAGTAAAAGGTGCACTTTATGGACTAAAGCAAGCTCCTAGAGCTTGGTATGATCGATTGTCTTCATTCCTTATCTGCAATGGTTACAAAAGAGGAGAAGCTGATAAGACGATGTTTATCAAACATGAGAACGACCACTTCATTATTGCACAAGTATATGTAGATGATATTATCTTCGGAGCAACGTCAGAACATCTCAGAAACGACTTTATTAAAGCAATGCAGTCTGAGTTTGAAATGAGTATGATAGGAGAGTTGACTTACTTCTTAGGACTACAATTGAAGCAACTGGATGATGGAATATTTCTTAGTCAAGAGAAGTATGCTCGAAACATGCTGAAGAGATTTAAGCTGGATGATAGCAAGGTCGCTAGAACACCGCAAGGACAACAACAGAAACTATCTAAGCATGATCAAGGAGCTGATGTAGATCAGAAATTGTATCGAAGTATGATTGGTAGTCTACTCTACTTAACAGCCACTAGACCAGATATCTCTTTTAGCACGGGAGTTTGTGCAAGATTTCAAGCAAATCCAAAGGAGGTGCATTTGAAAGCTGTCAAACGCATCATGAGATATATCAAAGGAACTGTTGGATTAGGCATTTGGTTCTCTAAAAGATCAAATTTGGACTAAATAGGGTATACGGATTCGGATTGGGCAGGTTGTAGTGATGACAGACGCTCGACGACTGGAGGCTGCTTCTACCTTGGGAACAACCTTGTGTGTTGGTTTTCTAGGAAGCAAAATATAGTAGCACTCTCCACAGCGGAAGCAGAGTATATAGCTGCAACTTGTTGTTGTTCACAACT
Organism: Hygrophila difformis; assembly: GCA_030278955.1. Classification (NCBI taxonomy): domain Eukaryota; kingdom Viridiplantae; phylum Streptophyta; class Magnoliopsida; order Lamiales; family Acanthaceae; genus Hygrophila; species Hygrophila difformis. Next base: position 26,759,470 of record JAOANR010000001.1, on the reverse strand, counting down.
AATGTGGATGAAGCAAATTCTGAGTGATTATGGCATTAAGAAGGATGATTTTAAGGTCTATTGCGACAATACCAGTGCGATCAACATTTCAAAGAACCCTGTTCTACATAGTCGCAGCAAGCACATCGATATAAGGTATCATTTCATTCGAGACCTTGTAGAAGAAAGTGTGTGCAACATTGAACATATTGGGACGTTAGAACAACGTGCTGACATCCTAACTAAGGCACTTGATGGTGAAAGGTTTGAGACTATTAGATCAGTAATGGGCCTTTGTTACTCTAACTAATTCATTTCAAGCCTATGTTTATAATATTATGTATATACTTTTACACTTGATCTGGCCCAAAAGCATTTTCAGGCCCAAATTCTTTTCAAAACCGATAGAGTCATGTGAAGCCGTCGTTGCAGCACTCATCATGACTGCAAAACTGTCAGCCATCACGTCGCCCATCGAGTGAAAACCGTCGTCTCTTCGTCTTCCCTCTATTCTCTCTTTAAATTCATCTTTCTGAGTTTATTAGTTCATCCTAAGCTTTCACTCTTCAAAAACTAGTTTTGCAGCTTAAATTTTTCTTTCAATGGCTTCATCTTCTTCCACTAATGTTGCCGAGAAGCCTTCTGAGCCTGTGATCGTCCAAGAGCCCTCAAAATCCCCAATTTCTGAGAACCCTAATGATCCTGAAGTTGAAAATCCATCCACAACCACTGCAAACCTTACTGATTTGGCTATTGTTGCTGCTGATGAGAATGCTGAGCCGATCAAAGTTGTTCCAGCCCCTGAACAACCCACGAACACTCCCACGAGTCACAATGCTGAAGCGGAAGATCCTCCTACTCAATCTACTCCGCCTCCGACCACTACTGAAGGAGAGCATCCTAATACAGGAGGAGAAGAAAATGTCGAAGTGGAACACGACATTCTTCCTCATGATGAGCCATCAAACCCTGACCCGGTGTCACAGGGAGAGTCACCAGAAGTCCAAACTGAGCCTCGACGTCCAGCCACACGATCTTCAAAGAAAAAGAGGAGTTCGTCTACTTCAGATGTCAACACTTCTGTCAAACGACCGCGCACGAGGCAGTCCCCTGCTGATCCTAAGTCGAAACGACCTTTCAACAAAAACTACTTTACAAAGGACATGATGGAGTTTGGTACAAGTGATCTTGCTCACAGGAAGTTCATACCAGAGGAGGCTTTCACTCACAAGACTTACTCCGAGCTGGGATTTGATGAGTTTTTGGAGGAGAGACACCTATTGAAATGGGCGAATATCTTCAAGTCTTATTCTCCAACACTGGTGAGAGAATTTTATGCCAATCTTTCTTCTGATCTCTTAAGTGCAAACTCACCATGGGCAGGAAAGATCTACATTCGAGGAAAGTTTATCTCACTTACCCCTGCCACTATCAATGAGTTGTTGGAACTCCCTCCTAACGACGACCTCGGAGATGCTTTGGAGTACCTGCCTCAAGAGCCTGCTGAACTTGCTTTTCATATTTCCAATGAACGTGCTTTTGATTTTGGAAGACGCAAGTGCAGTTCTTCTGATCTAACCATGAAATTCCATTGTCTTTACCACTTCTGTCGTGCGAACATTCTTCCAACGTCGAATGCGTCTCAACCTTCCTTGGAGATGGGTAAACTTCTGTACATTATTGATACTGGAATTGAGCTAATGAATTTCGGTCTTCTTGTCTTAAAAAGGATGTTAGGTTTTACTCGGGACAACATATCTAAGGCTGCAAGTCTTCCTTATCCGGCCTTGATTACTCTCTTGCTTTATAAGCATGGTATCAAGGTTGATAAGACTGAACTTGTCAAGATCAATGTCCATGCCCCTACTCCTAATTTGCGGGACCAGCACAATGACTTTAAGGGAGGCCCTCCTCCGTCTGGAACTGATCGAGTGCAACTCATTAAAGCCGAATTGCTTGCACTTAGTGACAAGCAGACGAAGATAAGTCAGGAGGCCATTGCTACAAAAAGGAAGATCAATCAGCTCATCAGTATGCTCCCAGGTTCATTGTCCCCGACAAGGAAAGGCTCTTCAAGCACTGCACGTACCTCTGAGCAGAACCCCTTTGCCGATGAAGAGGACTCTTCAGATGGAGTTGTGTGATCCATCAAGGGGGAGTAATTTGTGGTTTCTGGTTGTGGTGGTTTGGTAAACTCTAAACTTTTTGAACTTTATGATGTTTTTGCTGGATGTTGGATGACTGTTATAACTTTGAACTGATGACATTTGCTACTGCTACTTGTTTTGGTGTTTGCTTGCTTATTTGAACTGTCGTCTATGATATTAATGTTGGTATTCTGAATTGGTGATATTTTGATTTGAATGTGCTAACTTGTGCTTATTTGATTTACTGTTTTGGTGTTGGACTATTGACTCTCTATTAATGTCGTCTTGTTTGGAACTTTACTTTGTTGACATTTTGTTATATTGGTTGATGTGCTTATCTATCATAATCTGAAGTGATTATTGCTTGCATTTCTGATAGACACCTTATTTGATGGATCAACATCTCCATGAAATGTGGGGGAGATTGTTAATACTGTGTTATGACAACTTAACCTTGTACTTTTCATTGAGATGTTTATCAGGTGTTGGCACATCAGGCTGACGACGACATTAACTCTGCAGGCAGTTATTTGTGTCTTTCTATTTAATCGCAGAGTCTGTAATCTAGATAGATGATTATTCATTGTGAGATATTATTCATTAGATTACAGAGTTAGAGAGAGAGAGTCTTTTTGTTTTCGTTCTTCAAGATTTGAGTTGATCATATTCATTTGGAGAATCGAGAATCAAGAAAGGGATTACTTCGAAAATATCTGAAGATATTTGAGCGTCCTACTATTGAAAGAATTTGGAGCAATCCGGTGAAGAGATGGAAATCACATGGTGAATGACAGACTGAAGTCCGATCTTGAAGATTGCAACTAGGGGAGTTTCCTACAGACGTTAAGGGGGAGTTCCGACGACGTCTGCTCAACTAGGTTTGATCGTCTAGTGGTGAGGTTGATCTTGAGTTAGATTTTGGATAGTGAGTCTGTATTCGTGATTTTTAGTCTATTGGAGTCACCTGGATTGGTATCCCCCAGATGTAGGTCGGAAGGACCGAACTGGGTCAACAAATTGGTTGTGTTCTTTACTGCTTTCATTATTACGTCGTTAACACATAGCATAAACAACCATAACGGAATCTTGAGTGTTTTAGGGACCTACATGTTGTCTTCTTGACCATCTCATAACATCCATCGATCGCCGCTCTCATCGATAGTTGAGCGTTTACCGCTCCTTTCACTCCCTCTTTTTCGAAGCCATTTAATGCCCTTTGGCACATTAAATCCTTAACGCTTTGGACATGCCTCATCGGAAAGTGGGTCAAGGTAAACTGTATTGTGTCCTCAACTAGTGAGGATGTTGAATTGGTCATTTGGACGAGAGAATGGATTAGAGTAAATCATGTGAGACCAATTCGACACAATTTCCACCTATGTCCCTAAAGTATAAATACATCTAGTGAATTCTTTTACTATATACAGACTAAATAAAACCAATGCTAGGCCTAGGCCACAAATATGTACTAGCCTTCGTTAAAATATATGTTAAAATTTAAATAATTCTTCAAAGCAAATTTCGAACTCATGCATCATGAACCCCTTGAAAAATTATTCTTCCGTGTAGATAAATAATACTCCCTCTGTCCCAACTAAGATGTCCGGTTTGACTTCTGTACACAATTCAATGCACTTTTTAAATCGTTAATATATCAAAAAATATAAAAGTAAAAGTTATATTTTATATAAAAGTAAAAATTATGTAAAATATATATTCGAAAACTATACAATTAAACGAATCTAACAAGATCAAACTCGACTATTTTTTGCAGTTATACACTTACAACAATATCGAATCAAAGTTGGACAATGAACTGTGTCAAAAAGTCAAACAGGACATCTAAGGCGGGACGGATCGGAGGGAGTATTATTTTATATTATATTATAATATTGTGTATTCATAAGTACATATTTATTTATATAGTAGTTTATTTTCAAATGATATGTAGTTTATTCTCAAATTGTATAGTTGATTTTTTTTCTGCAAAATTACTCCCTGCGTGATGTTTTGTTTGACTTTTTGATAGTGTTAATTGTTTAACTTTGATTCAATTTTATTGCAAGTATATATTTGACAAAAAAAATAATCAGGTTAGGCCAGGTTAGAATCTTATAATTATGTAACTTTATTTGGTAAACATTGACATTCATATGTCGGCAAAGATGTGTAGGAGCCAAAGGCAGACAAATTACAAATTAAAGGGGGGTAAAGGGGAGGGATAATTAAGGGGTCGGGTGGGAATCGAACCCCTAACCATAAGGTTTGAAGTCAGGGGCCAGGACCACTAGGCCAAATTTCATCCCCATCATGTAGTTTTAGAATTTATATTTTACATATTTTTTTGTTGTGCATATTTTCAGATATTAACGATTGAAAAAATGCATTTTAACTGTGTGTAGAAATAAAATAAAACAAGTTAGGGACAAAAGGTGTACTATTGAAAAATATTTTCTTTTCAAATTATAAATAGAATAAATTTTAATGAATATTTACTTAATTTTAAAATTTTACCAAACGCAGTTAACCTCAGTCATATGGGACTCTGCCATCTTAAGCAATGGTCTCGAGTTTGAGCCTTCGTGTATGCAGAATTCTGCTTTGGGAGAGGCAACTCTTTCATGCCCACCAAATCTTCGAGGGATTAGTCTTTGACCCAAATGGCTTGGGATACTCGATATATGCCAAATTTTAAATTGTATGTATTAAGTTATTTTTCAATAAAAAAAACTATGCATAATCGAGTTGACATCTAAAATGTTGTCAACGTCATTGGGCAACTAAAGAATCACTACAAAAATTCCTCGGGATCGCTTCACTACAAGAAAAACTCGAATCCGCGATGGAAATCGGCGACGGATCCATTTCTGTCGCTTCTTGCGACTGAATCGGCTACGGAATCAGAGGTGCAGCGGATCAGCGACCGTTTTCGGCGACACATTGTGCCCGTCACCGTCGGCCGACGGATTTCGCGACGGATTTCAGTCCGTCGATCACCGGCCGACGGATTTCGCGACAGATTTCAGTCCGTCGATCACCGTTTTCGGCCGACGTGTTTTTTTTCTTCTTCTTCTAGTAAAGGTGTCAGGATATCAATACCATGTAGTGCATGCTCTAAAAACTGATTGAAAACACATAAGTTTTGTAACTCAGAAGAGTTGTGTCCTGCTTTATTGAAATTATTTAATCTTAGAGTAGTATATGCACTCCTTATTTTTGCTATTGTTTTAAATTATGATATTTGTTAATTTTTTTACTATCTTTCAATCAAACTGGATTTTTTAATTTCGAGCTATTATCTTTCAGGACTCCATACGAGATCTAGAGAGATGAAGAGAAACACAAGAAACACAGAAAACTGCAAATTGTAGTTTGTAACTTTATGCTTTCTTGTTTGACTTGGTAGATCAATTTGGATAGTAGATGTATTGAATTTGTTTGTTTTCTTTGTAAATGAATGCTGACGAGAATGTGGTTTTAGTTGTGTGGTGAATATATCGTATGGATGTGTAGCTTAAAATAGTTGACTAGCCATTAGGGGTTAATTTTAGGGGACATTTTGTAATGCATGGAATATTTTAATATTTTTTTTTTAATTTTTTTTTCTGCCGGCGACGGAATTGGCGACGGAAAATTTCCGTCGCTAAAAAAGAATTCCAATTTTGCAATTCCGTCTACCGATAGAAATAAGGGCCTTTGCGACGGATTTTTTCCGTCGCCGATTCAAGTTTTTCTTGTTGTGCTTGGCGCACGAGACAACAAACAAGGCTACAAAACTTTTGGCGATGGCATTCGTCTATCTTTTCCTCGCCATTAGACGAATTTATTGCAGTGAATTGTGTCTGAGTTGTGTAGCGTTATTCATTTATTATTTTATTTTTTTTAATGAGCCAATGAAGGCCTGGGAAAGGGGTGGTGGGAGCTCACGCCACACAATTATAAAGGGGACTAAAGGGGAGGGATAGGGGACCGGTGGGAATCGAACCTCCAACCTTCCGTTGGAAGTGAAGGGACTTAACCACTTGGGCTAAGTCTCCATCCCGGATTGTGTTATGTTATTGGTCCAATAATACAAGGCCCCCATTTTTTTGAATGTTTAGGACATTTTTGGAGTTGAAAAAATATATGGAAAAAAAAACCCATATCGTCCCGGAATTTAAAACAAAAAAATTTCAAATCAGTCTCACAAATGTTGAATTAGACGAATCCGTCTCATAACTACCCTAATCATCGCCGAACCCGTCCATGAACCCAGTTTTTTCACTAATCGCGCCGAATCTGTTCCATAACTACCCTAATCATCGCCTAACCTATCCCTCCATTGAGGAAGTTATAGGAGGGGTTTGGCGATGATTAGTGAAAAAACCGGTTCATGGACGGGTTCGGCGATGATTAGGGTACGTCGTTATGGGATGAATTCATCGAATTCGATATTTGTGGGACTGTTTTGAAAAGTTTTTTAAATTATGACCATATGAGTTTTTTTTTTTTTTTTTCCAAAATCTATGCATAGGGTATATCATGTATGTGTGCCGTGCTCATCGATACTGTATGTAGACTATAGTAGGCCTCAATCTCCATTTTATATAGACCCATCGCTGCATCCAACGGCAATATTTTGAGAGGTCTACTCCATAACATGCTAATAATGTGTGTGTGGTTTTATCAACACTATATATAGCGGCCAGCTTCTAAACCTGTTGGAAGGTGAAAATTTTATTTTATATACAACAAACTTATTTGTCCGTCGTTTTACCACGCATTTAAACAATTCCATTTTCTACTATTCGGGGCATTTTCGCTAACAAATTTTACGAAGGAAGCCAAAATTGGACGTAACAGAAATACTTTCACAGTCACAAAAACAGATCACAAATATCAGTACCACAAATTACGCAGAGATATTGCATATGGCCTTACGCACATAGCAAATTATTCTTACACTGAGAGAACAGCCTAGCTAACACACATATACTTCCTCCGTACTTCTTGGTTTGGCAATATTTTTGACTCTGTTTCCGGCCGTGGCAACATTCTAGCACAACCTGCAGCAGCGACAACCGCAACAACCATAGCGACAATATTGATTATAACAGCATGGTCTGGGTCGCGGTCGGGGAGGGTTGCAGCAGGCACATCCACAGCATCCATATCCACAATTTTGAGGATAACAGCATTGTTCTGTCCCTGTAGCTGAGTTAATACAATATATAGATTTCTGTTAATCAAGTTGTAAAGATATATTCATGTATCATATCCTTTAGGATCGAAATTATATGTATATGGATAGTTAAAATTATACAGAAACAGAGATTGTATACTTACATGCAGGATCGAAAGTGCTGTTAAAGCTCTCTGCAGACACTTCCATGGAAGTAAAGAGAGTCGTAGCCAAGCAAAGGATAATGAAAACTGTGAACTTGGAACCCATTCTTATTATTAACAAGACTTGCTACTATGGGTATTTTGGAATGTAGAGGTGAATGTTATGGATGGTCTATTTATCCTCGCTGAAAACATACAATTAAATTAAATAAATATAGTAGTATAGTATAATAATTGAACCATAATTAAATATGACTTTGGATAACCAAATATGATGTTATGCATAATAACACATTGGATGGAGTTGTTTACATGCATAATATACATATGCAAAATGTAATGAATGTGCATATACTTGTGATTATATATAACTTTTCGAATGATTTTAGACTATTTATTATATTTAAAAATAAATTATATTTATTTGTTAGCAAAATTAAATAACCAGAATACATAATCAGTGTGTCATATTTTTTTGCAAAATATATAATCACAATTATTAATTCATATATTAAAAGAATTTTTTTATTCTAGTGACCAGTTTCTTTTTTTTTTTTTTTAAATGTTACTAAAGAGGTTAGTGATCGAAATTCATTAGCTACCACAATTTTTGAGATTGAAATTCATTAGCTACCACAATTTTTGAGATCGAAATTCATTATCTAACAATTATAATTTTTGCTACCAAATTCACAATTTTTTTAGTAGTAGTAATATTAGCAGGCATATTTCAAGTGAATTATTATTTAATCTATTAACGCATAAATTTAAAAACTAATAAATACGAAGTAAATGTGTAACTTTTAAAGAAAAAAATCAATGGTTTGCGTGATTTTATATCTATAAAAATTGTCACGGTTTTTGTTTTTATCTTTCAAATCAAATAATTCTATGTAAAATCAATTGATGATACATGGAATAATTCATGTCGCAAGGAATAATTTTCACCATTTTTTTTCCCATGATTTTTAAATTCTCTTTCAATATAATTTTGCCAATGCAATACAGACCAGATTGGATTGCAAGTAAATGCAAAAGGATCGAGATATATACATAAATCCTATTGTGCCCGAAGACTTTTTAATGAAGATATAGTTGGTTGTTGGGAAGAAATAATGCTATTGCGACCGGACTTCTTAGTTATTTTAATCAAGGAAAATACATACACATGCTTTTTTTTTTATTATCTCTTTATTTTTTTTCCTTTAAAATGAAATCTACAAAATAACGTGAAGATTGTCGATAGATTAGGACATACATATTATCCAATCCAAGCCGGATAGTTATGGATAGGACGTGGACATTGCACACGAGTACGGAATATGGTACAATTTATGCTATATATTGACATATTGTCATTGTTATTGCATGCGTGAAGCCTAAATAGCCATTTTCATTCGCCGCCTTCGGGTAAATAACTTATGATGATTAGTAATGTAATTATTACAAATGTTATTTATGTTGCCATTTTGTATTATGAGTGTTGTGTAATCATGTACAATGATAATGTGCAACAATTCAGTTAGGGTGCATAATTGCAACATTCAGTATATGCAAATGTTGACAGAGTGAATGATGTGATGCGATAGTAAAATTATGTGATGGGTGGAGCATCATATATATTCACACATTTGACATAAACAAAACCCATTCATGACCCGTACATATTTAGTGTGTGCACAGAATCTGCAAACAATCGAACCCGGTATGTTGTACTACTTTACCCAAAACTGGGTAACACAATGCTTACAATATATCTTCTATTATAGAATTCTATCAATATGTGGATTTTATATAGTTATGGAATAAATACCCATTTTGTCCAATATATACTATTAATTGTAAATATAGTACATTAATTTTGTAAATTATTGAATTCATACTCCAAGTATTTTAACCCTTTCCATTTGTCATTTGACTTATTGATCAGTGTAAATAGGCTCTTAATGAGTAATCAATTATTACACTCATTAAGACCAAAGAACCAAATGACCATGATTAGGATACTTAGAGAATGCATACATACAATAATTAAAATATAAAATTATCGAAAGTAAATTAACAATTAACAGTACATATAAAATAAAATGGGTTGTTGGTTATTCTTATACAGTGCAAGAAAAAAAAAAATTTGCCGAGGAATTTTTCCGAGTACTAGTACATGGCCCCTTGAAGTTTCCGAGGACTTAAATTATACATATATATGCTCGCATGTGTACATAACTCATAAGGTTATGAGGAGATGGTGAAAACAGCAGTCCGGTTTTGGTGCTGGCATTCTTATTGCCAGCAGGTACATGCAGGGCTTAAAATGATGTCCAGGCTATGAAAAATGATGTTAGTTCAATGAAAAATGATGTTGCCTATTTTATAATATTTTATCATTTTTTAATACGCACACATCATTTCACACAGACATCATTTTTCATTGCTCTGTCATCATTTTTCATTGCTCTGCCATCATTCCATATTGTCTGTATGTGCTGTTGACAGCACACAAGCCACACCCGTGAAAACAGTGCAGGGTCGATAGACATTGATTTAGGTTTGACAATATCAAAGGGCAGTTGAGGATGCTAACGGGCAATTCAAAAATTAATTATATTCAATGGCCCATCCTTAATTTTGTGTGTCGGAATACATTTCTTTTCATCGTGAGATATTGATCAATTATTTTCATCTTGTGGGGATGACGACTTTTTAATTTGTCAAGTCCCTACCTTCCATATTTGGAGTGTGTATTCCCCCATCTGGCCCCTGCCACTCCCATTTATTCATTTATAATTTGTATGGGATGGACTCCTACTGTACTTTCTCTGTCTTCGCCTTCACGAATATATATATATATATATTTCCAACTTGTAATTACATCCATGACCATTTCTAATATTTTGAAATCGTTGTACAATAGCATCGATAGTTATTACATCCATGAACAAAACTCATTTTATTCATTTTATTCGTAAATGATTGCTTGGCCACGAACGACAACCGTAGATTTATGGAAAAATAACTCATATGGTCCCTTAACTTTGCCGGATTTCGCAATCAGTCCCACAACTTTTGAATTAACACAATCCGTCCACTAAGTTTCTTAATTTTAGCACAATCCGTCCCATATACTCAATTTGCCTCCATTTGTACTCAATTTGCCTCCATTTGTACTCCATTTTCCCATACCGTCCCATACAAATGGAGTACAAATGGAGGCAAATTGAGTACAAATGGAGGCAAATTGAGTATATGGGACGGATTCTGATAAAATTAAGAAACTTAGTGGACGGATTGTGTTAATTCAAAAATTGTGGGACTGATTGCGAAATCCGGCTAAGTTAAGGGACCATATGGGTTATTTTTTCGTAGATTTATGGACAAATTAGGTGATTTAGATGAAAAATCATAAATCATGTTTTTGGACACAATTATTTTTCTTCTCGTTAACAGATACTATTGCATGTTAATAGTTAGAATTTTTTAACGAACTTCCCACTAGGGCATTTTTATACTTCACATTCCAACAAATCCGAATTCCTTCAATAAAAAGTAATAACCGATTGTGATTCTATCCGGAGTCCGCATGTGCGGAGGTGTACTCCGGATGAACATATTGTGCTGCATCAATTCAAAGCCACGTATTGCAGTAATTTGTCATATTGACTTTCATTTTTTCAGTGGAGCGATTTGTGGTATTAATTGGGGTTTCACATTTTAGAGTTTTCCTAAAATCGTTGATAATTTTTTATTGTATTTATTTCTTACACGTGTGTTTGCCAAAAATGTTCCCAAATTTGAGAAGATCATGCGAATTTTTTATTTTTTTAATACAGATTTAGTGTGAAATCTTTGTCGGAATAAAGACCAAAATGGTCCTTTATCTTTGCTAAAAAACCAAATTAGTTCTTTATGTTTCAAAATACCCAAATGGTCCTCTACAAATGCATAAAATGGCCAAAAGTCCTTTTGTATTATTAAAATTGGCTCGTGGACATCTCGACTTTTATATTTAACTCCAAACTTTTAAAATCTTTCATTAAAGCCCTGTGAAGATTTGACTTTGTACAAAAAGATCCTCTTTCAAAACTTAAATAATTTTATTGTCCATATGACTTCGGATTCGCATGAAAATTGGTATCAGAGCCTAGGTTTTATTAAAGAACATATTAATTATATTATTTATAATATTTTATCTCTTAATGGTGAAGATCTAATTATTTAATGGTACATTTTATTTGGTTGAAGAGGTCTATCACAATGGATGACGTTATCAAGTTTGTGGGACACGCGCTTCCTAAGGACACAGAGCAAACCCCATGTCCGGACGTTCACACAGCAACCGATGATAAGGTAGTGTAAATACTAAAACTCCATGTTCTTTTTACGTTGCATGATGCTTTATACAACATGTTCCTATGCGGCCATATAGTTCTTTGTGTGATATGCATCATCTTTCCTAAGAATGTGAAAGCTTCAGCATGATGTTCTTAAGGTGATGTTGGTGTGCTGCCCTGATCTTCATTCTGCGATATGAAAATGATTACCCGATGCTCTACTAATATTTGAGTATGCTATAATATTTGAGTAGCCATGTTCTAGCAACTGTCTATTATTCAAACACATAATCATTACAGTGGTATGCAAAAAAATATTAAGACTGAAATGATGTAATGGTGTGCTGCCCTATTCTTTAGAATGTAATATGCAGATGATTACATGATGCTCCACAAACTGCATTAAAATGGTCTGTACCTTCACTAAAGTTGTTTAAAATAAATATGAATATTTTTTTTAATAAGAGACTCGTGGTAGTACTTAACAACAGATTTATCTCTCGCTACACATCTTTCGTATTCTTTGCGCACCGAAAACCCACGGCCATGTGCAAAGTTGCAGTATGCACTATAGGCATCCCTAACAGTTTTGAACTCTCGACCTTCAAAGTCTTTTATATCTGAAAAATAGTAAGAAGAAATAATGAGTTCGTTCCTTAAAAAAACATTACAATCGTCTACACTTAAAGGAATTGTCTGGAAAATATTGAGAAGAAATAATGAGATCATTATCGTCTAGATTAATACATCCATTACAATGTCTACATTCAACACAATCTGCCATAATCGTTACCTGATAACACTAGTGTTACACGGCTACAGGAGGCTTCATCATTTTCGGCATCAGTTTCTGAGAACGGCTCGGGAGCCGCTTCTATACCCGCCACAGCATCACCACCATTTTCTGCCATTCCATATTGTGGTATTGCATCGTCACGGCCCTGCAAAATGTCATCACCACCTGGTGAAACGCAACCCAATTCTGATATTGTTGTATTGTTATCACCGTTACGGGTGTCCGCGGATGCTATTGCACAATTGATTCTGTCGACCAAATCGTCCGGCATGTAGTTCAAGTCAATCATCCTTACACCCGCTGCAATAACGATGATGTGTCTGTCCTATGATTGAAACCCCAGAAATTAAATTTTTCCCATCCATTATGCAATATAAGGCAGTTACAAATGATCGAATCATTACCCCACTAATTTTGTAATCAATGATCCATTTTCCATATTTTATTAATGCATTTGTATGGAATGTGATCACCACCCCTTATAATCAATGATCCATTTTCCATATTTAATTAATGCCTTTGTATGGAATGTAATCAACTCCCCTTGACGCGTAGCACACAATTGTCATTGTAGGAACACGTCCGCATATGGGCACTATATATCATCCGCATAGTAACTCTATTGAATAATAACTAGATTTTCTTCCCAAGTTCCACGCAAAGGTGTTTGGAAACGCAAAACAGATAATTTAATTACAAATATGATATCAAAATTTATTATAGTATAGATAGATATATAGACACAGAAAAACTAGTATGAGTATAATTTCGTACATGTAGACATAGACGTAATCACATTGTAGAACATTCGTGCATCCACAGGCATCCTAGTAAGATTGCCTTATGAAATATGCACATTATTTGTTTTACTTCCTGTCATGAATAACAAGTCGACATATGCATGTATTTAAAATAAAACTTAGATTCTGCCTTCTTGGCCTTAGCTGTAGCAGTGACAAATCCACCATAGCGACAACGAAAATAATATCACTCTGGTGGTTTGCAGCAGCTACATCCACAACAGCCGTAGCGACAACGATAGCCACGACAGCAATACTCCACATCTGTCCCTACAGCTGAGTTAGCACAAATTAAGGTATTGCTAATTTAGTAACAATCTTATCTAAAAGCTCAAGTTCTTAAAAGGAAAGACTATCATTGAGCATTAGAATATAAAGTAGTTTGTGTGATGATTCTATATATGCTACTGAATTGTTACTTCTAGGTACTGAATTGGAAATATAGATTCAACACTTTTGAATGGCAATTTAACACATTGCATATGCAAAATCACTTACATTCAGTATAGTAACCTGAGTGATTAGAATATTATATTATTGCCAAGTATTAATTTCTTGTGCTTGCTAATTTAAAAATTAAAGCTGCAGGGGAAAATGGTTTGGTCAATTGGTCAAGCCCCTAACTTTCAGCCTGAAGGTTGGGGTTCGATTCCCCACCTGGACCCTATCCTCCCCTTTATTCTTTTGTAATTTGTGTGACATGAACTCTCACAATCCTTTTACTAGCATGTATAGGTTGTTCATATTAAAAAAATAAAATAAAAAAAAATTAAAGCTAAACTACTTACATGTATGTACAACAGTGTTGGAAGTCTCTGCCGACACTTCAATGGAAATAGCAACTGGAGACATTACCAAGCAAAATATAAGGAAAATTGTCAACTTGGAACCCATTTAATTTCTTATAGATAGAGCTCAGAAGATTTGCTACTATTGATATTTTGGAATCACAACTCGAGGGATGCATATTTATATGGAGAGTCTGTAAAAACAACAATAATGAAGTCGATAAATAATAATAATTAAAGAATTGAACTGTTTATTACAGGCGTCGTGTGAATACGATGCTACATGAAGTTGGCTATCATAAATGCTGGAGAGGGTTTGTCTTATTGTTCGACACTCTCTGTCTGTTTTCACCCAATTGCTCATACAACGAATTCGCCATGTCGATCGAGTCAGATAAGACTGCGCAAAGAGCGTTTTATAATCAAAGGTTTCGGCGTGGCTAATCCTCATTCCTCAACATCGTCAAGCCCATGCCCCACACATTAAAAATATTTTTTTATTTTTGTGCTATGATATTAACTTTTCATTCCATTTTTCACCAAATGTAATCGGCCTAATTGGTATGGGGACTTTCAGTTTAAGCAAGCTCTCGGGTTCTGTTGGGACCAGATTTTGTTGTATGTGTTTCACCCGATGTTCGAACACTAGACTGAACACCACGACAAATCTTATCCAAAGGCGAATTATTTTTGGAAAGAATATCTGCTGATCTCTGGAGATTCTCCCAATGAATCTGGACGAATTTCAGACATATGTGAATGATATTCAAGGCAACTAAATCAAGTTATTTCCGGAAGGAGCTCTTTAAGGATGATTGTGAATATTCACCTTCCTTGAACTCAGATTCTTGCAGCTATATGAAGACCCCTCCAGACAGCATAGAAAGAGTGGATGAGATTTCCAAAGAAAACATTCACAAACTATCGTCCAAGGGTGAGGAAGAAAATACGAGTTCTTCAACCATGAATTAATCGATTCAAATCATTTGGTTGAAGAACTCAAAAACAGTGACATTCCGTTTTTAATATTATAATCAGTCGAATGTCATTGTGCCTTGGTTGAACATTGGAAGAAGCTATTCACGCCCCTTTGATTGGAGTTGACGAAAACAAGCAAAGGGACCATCCAAGGCATTCGTCATGTTCACACCGTGCTTTCAAAGACGAGGAGGAGAAGATCAAGGAGGATCGCATCACAGGCTTCGTTCGAGGGAAACTTGAAGCGGGGAGCTTTGAGGGGTTGGAGAAAGGTCTTGGAGGGATCTTCACCAAAACGGGGATGTTTTGGTCAATACAACTTTCTGCTTGGCGATTGGAGTGATGTCAGATTTACATTCACTAATGTTCGGGTCGGGACCCGGTGTTTGAACATATAGTGGAACTCTCCTGGATTGGTATCCCCCAGACGTAGGCCTTGGGCCGAACTGGGTCAACAACTTTCTGTTTGTTCTTTTTACTTACACGCATTTTTATTCCGCTGTGCTTGATTTAGTACTAACCTACTAATAGTATTCGAAGCGTGTGTTGTTGAACAAATAGATTTAATAAGTTACACATCTCGACGAAAAAAGGGGACCCAACAAGTGGTATCAGAGCCACACACCTTCGGGTGAGATCCATCACGGCGAGATGAGTAAAGGAGAAAGATTGTGTGGTGTTGAGGGGGAGTTACCCACGCCGAATCACCCTATCGGAAAATCAAACAGAAGGTATAAAATCGTAACCCTGTCAATTTGATTTCACTAATCTCGTGTGTTATTTTCTTAACAGGAATCAAATTCAGGGGGAGTTTAAGTGATGTTTGATTTCAGGGGGAGTTTTTGTTTGTTAGGATATCATTGTACATGCTCCATGTTTTTAACGTTGAATTTTTTGATGTGCGGAGCATTAGATTTGTTGGGGTTTATGTTTGGGTGTTTTTCTTTGCTTTATTCTTTTATGTTCAACATCGGGTTGCATTTGTAACTGGCCCACATCCTGCCAAAAAGGGGGAGATTGTTGGGACCAGATTTTATTGTATGTGTTTCACCCGATGTTCGAACACCAGACTGAACACCACGACAAATCTTATCCAGAGGCGAATTATTTTTGGAAAGAATATCTGCTGATCTCTGGAGATTCTCCCAATGAATCTGGACGAATTTCAGACATATGGGAATGATATTCAAGGCAACTAAATCAAGTTATTTCCGGAAGGAGCTCTTTAAGGATGATTGTGAATATTCACCTTCCTTGAACTCAGATTCTTGCAGCTATATGAAGACCCCTCCAGACAGCATAGAAAGAGTGGATGAGATTTCCAAAGAAAACATTCACAAACTATCGTCCAAGGGTGAGGAAGAAAATACGAGTTCTTCAACCATGAATTAATCGATTCAAATCATTTGGTTGAAGAACTCAAAAACAGTGACATTCCGTTTTTAATATTATAATCAGTCGAATGTCATTGTGCCTTGGTTGAACATTGGAAGAAGCTATTCACGCCCCTTTGATTGGAGTTGACGAAAACAAGCAAAGGGACCATCCAAGGCATTCGTCATGTTCACACCGTGCTTTCAAAGACGAGGAGGAGAAGATCAAGGAGGATCGCATCACAGGCTTCGTTCGAGGGAAACTTGAAGCGGGGAGCTTTGAGGGGTTGGAGAAAGGTCTTGGAGGGATCTTCACCAAAACGGGGATGTTTTGGTCAATACAACTTTTTGCTTGGCGATTGGAGTGATGTCAGATTTACGTTCACTAATGTTCGGGTCGGGACCCGGTGTTTGAACTTATAGTGGAACTCTCCTGGATTGGTATCCCCAAGACGTAGGCCTTGGCCGAATTGGGTCAACAACTTTCTGTTTGTTCTTTTTACTTACACGCATTTTTATTCCGATGTGCTTGATTTAGTACTAACCTACTAATAGTATTCGAAGCGTGTTTTGTTGAACAAACAGATTTAATAAGTTACACATCTCGACAAAAAAAGGGGACCCAACAGGTTCTAACCTTTGTGTATGCAAAATTCAATTTTAGGAAAGACAACCCTTCAATGCCCACAATCCTTGAAGAAATATACCTTCGTATTTACCTAAAAAAAACTTTTCATTTCATTTTTCATATTTTGCTCTTCGAATAAGTAGCTACTAATTTCTTATTTGAAATTTTATTCTCCAAAAAAGTTACAATATTTTTTTATTTTGATTTGTTCCCAATTTCAAATTAACATAAACGAGAATTTATAATATCAGCAAACTCTTTTCTATAAATATTTTAATTTTATATTTATTACTATTATTATTTTTACTAGTATTACCCCGGCCCCGCCCAATGAAAGGAATGAGAAAAATATGAATAAAAAAATTTAATTTCATAAATAAAATTATTCAATTTTATTAGATTGATTATATGCCCCAAACTCTTTCAACTATTTTAGGCAATACATATATACATCGTACAACTTTTAGAATATTTATTTGTACTGTGTAACATCCCACATCGGTTGGAGAGGGAAACGAAGTATACCTTATAAGGGTGTGGACACCTCTTCCTTATGGACGCGTTTTAAAGCCACGAGGGGGGTTGGCCCAAAGCGGATAATATCTATAAGTGGGTGTGACTGGGACGTTACAGATGGTATCAGAGCGAGTACCCAGACTGGTGTGCCAGCAGGGACACTGGGCCCCTAGGGGAGTGGATTGTAACATCCCACATCGCGTTTTAAAGCCGGGGGGGTTGGTCCAAAGTGGACAATATCTACAAGTGGGTGTGATTAGGACGTTACTTACTGAATATGAGTTATTAATAATTTGAAATATGCATTGGACTGCGTGCTGGGTGGGGTAGCAAGAATTTAAAAATGGAGGGAGTATTATACTGCAAACTATAGTCTAAAAGGAGAAAAAATTAAAAAAAAAATGAGATAAATGACTTACTACTCCTGACTCTAATGCAATACATACGTAAATAAAGTACTTGAAATCATAGTTGCACACGGTAATTGATTACAGATAGTGATTAACCCTAAGGACTTGAGAAATTAAAAATTTCATAAATCTGTAAATATTTTCAAATTAAATTAGAAAAATATAAGAAAATACTCTTGTCAATGAATCCGTTAATAAATTAAATTTAAAAATGATTTGCAAAAAATACTATTTAATGTACCATCATCACGAATTTCATAATGATATGATTATGTGGGATGTATGACCATAATTTGATCAATTTTCTTCCCATTGATGAATATTTTTTCCATAATGTAGTTAATTTATCTAATAACAGTATTTTTTCCATTGATGAGTATAATAATATCAATTTATAAAGTATTTATTAAAATTTGTTATCATATTAAATAAAAAGTAAATTCAGAAAGTATTTGTTAGAATAATAAAAAATTAATATCGACCCATAAATATTTGGTAGTATTTTTTTATCAATAATAACTAATAAAATTAAATTATTTAAGGTAAAATTCCACTCAAATTTAATTCTCTGATCCTATATTTTGAAGTTCCTCCTCAATTTTTGGATAGTGGAAAATGATTGACTTTTGTTACTATTTATTATCCAGCATTGACTTATGTTTATACAACATCTATAGAAGAAAAAAACATAGTCAAGTAAGATCTTGTTGGATTTGTCTCATCATGTAGTTATAAATTATCAAACTTTTAGAATTTTTAGTTGTAAACATTTTGAGTTATTAAGCGTTAAAAATGTATATTGGATATGTGTAGAAAATGAATATTGAGAAAATAGATAGGTTGTTGTTCATAAGGGGATTTTTGTGAGAGAGAATTGATAGGTTACTATTCATAAAAGTAGTTACTATTCATAAGGGATATATTATTTTTCTATAGTATATAGATTATTATTATTATTATTATTATTATTATTATTATTATTATTATTATTATTATTATTATTATTATTATTATTATTATTATTCATGTCTTTAGAATTAATGGAACGGTTTGCTAATTACTGCTAGTTCAAACCTAGGGGAATGAGGACTTTGCCTATTGATCATATCTAATGACTTCCAACCTTATAATTTGTGGTTTGATTTCCACCCGACTCCCTATCCCTCCCCTTTATTTTCCCTTTATAATTTGTGTAGTTTGGGCTCCCTCACACCTTTGTGACACATGGGTGTCAATGTTTACCAAAATAAAAATACTACCTAATTCATAAATGTTATATTTATAGAGTTGGCAACTCCATATGTGTAACACACTCATTTTCTATGCGGAAAAAAAATCAATATCGTCCCATAATGTTTTAAAAAAAAAAAAAGAACCAATATCATCCCATAATATCATCCCAATTGATGGATCGGATTTAAAGACTGATACCCAATATGAGCTCTTTTCAATGTGTTTTGCATCACTCACACACATTGTGGGAGACTTCCCAGGAGGTCACCAATTCTAGAATTACTCCAAAGCAAGTACGTTTAACTTTCAAGTTCTCGTAGGATGGTTACCAACCAAATGCTTCCTTATAGAGATGTATAACTTTGATGATCAATTACGGTGTACAACTACAATTTCATGTACTTTGCTTATGTATAACTTTCATGTACTTTTCTCTTTTTAATTTTTTTTGTTCATTTATACTATGGTTTCTATTATAATTTTTTCTAGACCATTATTTGGAATATATAATTTATTGGTAGTGGGCTATTTTCTGTTGCGCATTTGTTATGTAATGTATAGATGTATTCATATAATGCTTAAATAGATTAAGATGCTTAAATAGAGAATATAATTGGCATAATAAAGTTTAAGAATTTTATTTAATTAATTCGATTTCTTTATTCACATTTTTCACATTCCTGCCCATTAGACAGTTGTAATCATAGCAATATATAAAAACAATATCAACATATCCTTATGAAGAGTATCATATCTTAAAAATAGTAACCTATCTATTTATTTTCCTCAATATTCATTTTCTGCACGCAATCCAATATACATTATTTATGATGAATAACTCAAATTGTATGTATATAAGTAAGAATCCAAAAAGTTTGATATTTTGAAATTTTAAGATGTTACGAATCCATCGAGATCTCAATTAACTAAGTTTCTTTTATAACTATTGTATGAACTTGAGTCAAAGTTAGTTAATTAACAGTAACAAAAGTCAATCACTTTTCGCTATAAAAAACTGGATGAAGTATATACAAACATAATATATATACTTTCAAAATATAGAAAAACCAAAAATAATAGTCAATGGTGGAACTATGTTAGTGCTGGGAGGCGGCCGACCCTCGAAGTCGAAATTTGATTATTAATTTTTATATAGTTACGTAACTATGGTAGAATTTCTCTTTCTATAATTCAGCCCCCCTAAGCTCAAACTGTAGAAATAATTTTTTTATGATTAGATATTCAATGAAAAATTATGTTAATTATATATTCTAAATCTACATGATTATACGATTTTTACGAAATCCAAATCAACTATTTTATTTCCAAATATATTTGCAATAAAATTGAGTCAAATCTAAACAATGAACAGTGTCAAAAAGTCAAACATGATGTATTAACTGGGACGGAGGGAGTAATATGTTTGGTCAATCTCCAAAGTTGTAATTAGAATTGGAAGAGGTTATTTTTTACCCTAGCTAGATGGAGAGGAAAAAAAGGCAATATGTTTCTTTGCTTTTACCCTAGTATACCAAGGATGATTTAATGGAATTGAAATTACAGATTCAACGTACATTCATTATGTGAAACGAAGATCAGATTTCACCAAATTTGTGTTCTTGTAGGTCTTGCAAAAACGATGTATGAGCTAAAGGCTATACTACTTTCCGTTTGGTATATCAAATTATGCTATTACCATTTGGTCATGCCGGTTACAATTACTACTATTGAAAAAAAAAATATGCATTGAATTTATTAAAACGTATTTGCATAATGCAATAGGAAATAAATTTATTAGCGGATCTTAGTATATGCTGCATTGAAAAGAATATTTTGTAAAAATTGAAAAAGAATAAATTTCACAACGCTTTCAAAATATGAGAACCTGGAGATTACAATTGTTGCCCTAACGGAAAACATATCCTTGTTAAACTTCCACCCATCCGCCCCTGATGCTTTGCGTCCGCCACTGATTATAGTTGATGGATTTGAGTTTCAAGATAGGTACAAATTAACACGGTATTTTATTTAAAATCATAACATAGTTTTCTTAGCTATGAATAATTAGTACGTAGTCTTACATTACAATCAATTACCTATAAAATAGCTATGCATGACGTTCTCAATCAGTGCCGGTCCTGACATTTTAAGGGCCCTAGGCATAATAAAATAATATGTCCCCTTCTCTAGGAATAATTTGGTATCATCATGCCTTATTGAGCCGAAGACTAATCCCTCGAGGATCTGATGGGTATTGAAGGGTTTCCTCTCCCAAAGCAGAATTTTACATACAGAAATACTCGAACCCGGTACTTTTACTTAAGATAATATGTCCGGATTAAATTTAAATAAATATAAAATTGAAATATTAAAATAAAAGTTTGTCGATATAAATGATTCTTATGTTCATAAAACGTAATTTTTTTGTGAAGAAAAAACTAAATGAGAAATCAATGGTTAGTTTTGCTCTAAAAGAGCAAAACATAAAGATTTAAGTGAAAATTTAATATCATAGCAACAAAAAATTATTATTAAAATTTAAAACTAAAATTTGGGCTCCTTTAAACGGGGGCCCTGGGCAATTGCACCTCTAGCCACCCCTCAGGACCGGCCTGTGGAGGTGGAACTAGTGAAGTTGGAGTATGGATTTCTTTTCTTGAATTGAAGATGAAATGTTGAGGATTGTTTGTAAATTATCTTTGGATTGAAGTTGGAGTATGGTTTGGGATTTATTCGCTGTATGTGTTGGGATTTATTCCTTTGTTTTGTTTGACCGTGAAGGGATATTCAGCTGATATTCCGGGTCTGTGTATTGTGTGAGTTGCACATTTTGGCAATTGGGCGTGTACTCTGTGTCTGTACTCGCTAGACGCTGCTCTGGTCCATGTAGACGATCCGACTCCCTCACTTGTGTTATTGGCCCCTGCGTAGGCCGTTCGTCCGCGGCGGGGACGATGTTGATGGGCAGTTCATTGTGTATGGGACTAGCCAATAATGACTGTCGACCTTGGTTATTAGGAAACGTGTTAGACAGATTATATGTTGCATTTAGGATAGATAGACACGTAGGTCATATCATTCATTTCATCACATCACACATTTACATACATTTTTGTGATTGAAGTGGTTGAAACACCGGTATGGGACGGTGTGACGGTTTGCATATCTTTATCCTTATTTACATTACTTTGATATTGTTATAATGCTTGGTTGATGTTTTCCCTTCCCTCATTATTCTTTCCCTTTCTCAGTACCCGTACTAACTCCCTGCTATTTTCCTTTATAGATACTCCGAGGATGGCACATTGCATTGGGCATATTGAAGGGTTTGGGAAACGAGCGAATTTATTGTATTGCATCTACATGATCATATATGCAAATAATTGAATTAATCATATTGTTAGTTATGATCTTGGCAATCGTTAATATAATTTGATGTGCCGGTGAGCCATACTTGGGTTAAGACTTTTGTCTTATTAATTATGTTATGAAAACGAGTTAGATAACAGGGCAGTGAGCCGGTTATGCTGTGTTAGTATTGTGATTTATGATATTTGTCGCATGGTTGGATTTTCTGATTTTACAGGTACCCGACTTCGTGTTACAGACCCTAAGTTGACTGGCCAACAGCTTAGGTGACGTAGCACAGCAGTGACGTCACGGAAATTTTTGTTTTAAAATTTTCGGGACGTTTACAATTATTCCTATTAGTATAAATTTATTTTCTTAAATATAATCTAATTTAAAATAATTATATAATATTTTAGTTTTAGAAAATACATTTTTATTTTCTTTAAAAAATTTAATTTATTTTCTTTTACTATGTTTATTTTATTAATATTAAAGTAAATTATCAAAGTAAATATAAAATTTAAGTAAATATTATAAAAACATGAAAATAAAGAATATAATTATATATAGAAAATAAAAATATGAAAGCTAAAAATTTAATATTTTTAGCATTTTTCAATTAAGTTCTCACTACAAGAATTTTCGGTTCTAGCGACCGAAAATTTTTGGTAAAATTTAGTCAATAATAAAGAGGTTAAAAACCGAATTTGCGAGCGAAATTCATTAGCTACTACAGTTTTTACTACCAAATTCACAATTTTTCTAGTAGTTATGTGCTTCTAGTATCCCTAAATAGAAAATAAAAAATTTAAAGTTTGGAAAATATAATAATTCAAAATCTTAAATACTTAAAATAAAATTATAAAATGAAATTGATATAATGATAAAAAATAAATAAATTAAAAATAAATCATTTCTATAATTTGTTAATGATAAATTGAAACCTAAAAAGGTTTGGTTGGTCAAATTAAAAGAACGTGAAAATATATGGGGTTAAAATAAATGTGTTCAAAACTCGATTGGCCTAGTTTTACAATATAATACAAACTCTTGTGACCGGAACACTGTTCGGTATGGGGAAAAGGGGACCAGGAGCTTTCCCATCTCAATAGTCCACCCAAGAAAAAAAAAAAAAAAACATATCGTCCTATAAATTAAAAATTTTTTTAAAACAGTCCAACAAATATCGAATTAGATAAATTTATCCATAACTACACTAATCGTAACCGAACCTGTCCACCAACCCGGTTTTTTCGCTAAACAACGTCGAACCCGTCCTTCCTAATTATCGCTGAATCTGTGATACCCGGTAAGAAGGCATCGCGCATCGAAGTGAAAGTTTAAATTGCTCGATGAGAATAATTTTATTTTTGGCATTATTCAGCATTACCATTTCGAGTATGACACAACTTCAAGGACGAAATTAATTTCTAAGGAGGGTAGACTGTAATACCCACAAATTTAGTCATATTTAAAAATAAATAGAATTTAATTCAAGGATTAAAAAGAATTTAAATTCCATAAGTCCCGTAAAGTCAAAAGTAATTTAATTAAAGAAATTATTGCACGGGAGCCAAAAGTCGATGAATTCAAGATATTGAACTATAGATTGGGCCTACACTCTCGGGAGTATCCGTATGAGTTTTTCGAGGCACGGGAGTGGTACTGGGTATGGCGTATTTGGCTTCGGCCTTATTCTTGAGATTGCTTTGCAATCGTGAAAAATACTTGAGATTGCTTTACAATCGTGAAAAACATGAGAAACTTGAGAAACTCGATCGTGGAGTAGCGAAAAATTAAAAGATTAAATGTGTTATTATTAAATTACATTATGCTTTTAAATCCATGTCCACTCTTTATATAAATCGTTAAATTATATTTATGCTTTGTAAATCCATGTCCACGCCTTTAAATTATGTAAATTAAATTCCTATTTATTATTTGGTCAAGTTACGTTCCTGTAAATATGCATGGGTAAGAGTATATTTTTATTTAATTAAATTCTTTTAAAACTCATTATTGTTATTATTGTTATGTTATGAATTAGCTTACTCAGTATTTATATACTGATAAACCATTGTATTTTCTTTTTCTCAGAGTATGTTGGGAAAAATAAACCATTATCAAGATGTCATTTTTATTCAAACTTTATTAGACACTACGTTTTGGTCATGTCGGCCCAACTTTACTTTTCCGCTGCTATTTACTTTAACTATTGCATGCGATAGACTATATTGTTTTACTATGATATGATGGGCTTGTTTTTAAATTATTTTTCTGAAATACATTAGCCTTGCATCTCTCAAGCGAGCTCGAATGAGTCGTGTCTCGATTATGAGGTGTGGCGGTGACATCCCAGCCTGGGTTACCAAAACCGGGGTGTTTCAGAACCCATCCCTCAATTAAGAAAGTTATGGGACAAGTTCGGCGATGAATAGCAAAAAAATTCGGTTTATGGACGGGTTCGGTGATGATTAGGGTAGTTATGGGACGGATTCGTTTAATTCGATATTTGTGTGATGCTTTTGGAAATTGAAAAAACTTATTGGACTAAATGAGTCTTTTTCCCGTCCACCCACTCTTCTTATGACTTAGACTGGTAGCACTCCAAAATATTCTTACTTGCCATGTTCACTCATTTATAGATTTAGGACCTTTACTTATACCTTCTGAGCGGCTTTTCCTCGAGCTTTTGTCTTTTTGTTTTAGCCTATTTTAGTAATTGTTATTTGTAGTTGTTTAAAATCAAGCACACACTAATTACCTATTTTAATGTTAAACACTTTTTAAAATATTTATAAAAAAATACTCATTTTTATTATGTCCTCAAAGTGCTGTTCGATAGATTAACTAACATGCATGCGGCCACAATCACACCATTAATTAGAAACGACAATATTGGTGTGTGTCTATACTTTATAACACTTCAACTTTACCTAGTTACACAATCGCAGCATGGATTGCAGTACAAATACCGTGCACCCGATTCTGCAGACACAATCGGTGCACATAATCTTTCACTCTGGACACGCAATACACAAAAGCATACAATATTTTCACTCTGGAGTAGTATTATTCATTCTTGACTCAGTTCTGGGTTTCACCCTCAACATAATAATATCACTCACAGGATGCTTGCCATATCATATCAGCGGCATTTACAATAGGCAGGAAGCTGAACACAACGGCGACGACAACGGCGTCTCCCGCAATAATACCACCCGTGGCAGCGCAGAAACCATAGGAGGTATTTGTCACTCCCTGTTGCTGAGTTAGAACAGCAAATAAAATCTTGTAAATAAATGGAGGGAAAAAATAGGTAAGAACGAGAGAGAATATTCAATTAATCGTTCTCATAGAAGAGATTATTATCAAGATTGAATTATTGTTGAAATAAGCTGCTACAATAAGAAGCAACTACAAGGTTGAATTATTGGTATTTTAGGTTAAATAACATTTTAGTGACATATATATTGATAATCATTTCCAATTTGATCTAGTTTTCAGTATAGGTCATCTATAAGGTCATTTTGACCTAAAAAAAAAAAAAAAAAAAAAAAAACAATACCACATCCATATAGTGGCCTAGTTCAATAATAGTTGTGTATCTTGACAATTATTTTTAATTTATGCATAACGGTTAGTAGTTTGAAAAGGTTGAATTGATTGTAATCATGGATATGAGACATAGTATTAAGTATACTCACATTTGACACTTGAGTGGTAATAAAAAGAGACATTGCCAAGCAAAAGAGGAGGAAAACAACCAACTTGGAACCCATTTCTTATTAACAAGATTTGCTACTTGCTACTACTCGCATTTTGAAATGACCAGTTGAGTGCCTATTTATAGACTCTGGACATGTAAAATACGGAATAAATGCCCAATTAATCCTTTTTATTTCCATTTTGATCAAATCAGTCCTTTATCTATTTTTATACCCAATTAGTACTCTACCTTTTGCCTTAATGTCTAATTTAGTCCTTTTTGTTTAAAATAATCTCCACTTGACACTCTTTTATATTAAATTGACCACCAATTACCTTTCAAACTATTTCATTTTAGCCCCAAGACTTTAAATAGTGTTTTGTATTGATTCATTCATCAAATAAGTGCACAACATGCTTCCGAATAAAATTAAACAAAACTTCATACCTCGGGTTTGACCGCCTTGTTGCCGGGTTTTCCGAGCTCTGGGATTTTACGGACTCCCTCCAACCACACGACCACAACCAATGGTTCACCTGGGCTCCTTCAGCAACAGTCAGCACAGTCCTATTTCGTTTCCTACCTTAGGACGTAGCGAGGTTTGGGGCAAAAGAGTTTAATTCTAATTTTGGAAGATTATAGATACAGGAATTCTGGATTTTATTGAAGAAATATTAAAAATATTATTCAAACATAATTTCTCCTAGTGGAGAAGAAAAACACTTAGCTCCTCATGGCAGAGGATACTAGACTCTTGAGGATGTACCCTATACTATTACAGACACAAAGGAATTTTTTGCAGAAAGAAAAAAATATTACAAATATTTTGAAGAGTTGAGAGGATTTTTGATGCCTTCCATCTGCTTCAATTGTCACTATTTATAGGCGCCTGCGGCCTTCAATTGCGGATTACGAATTTTCTCTAATGCATTGTGACGTCACTGCGTTCGTCACACGCTTTGGATTCCAGCTGGTTACATTATTGCTGAATTATTAATCTTGGGTGGCATCTTTTGCCAATTTTCCACCTTTCTTTGTCGGCCACTAACTGCCAACTACTCCAGACTTGCTTTATCGGCCTTTAATTATAGTGTATTGCCGACACTTCTTTTTCTCTTACATTCAGCTGTTCTCACTTTGGCTTGTGAAAGTTTTTTGGACGTTTCTTCCCTTTTCTTGTTCGGATCCGGATTTCTTCTGAGTTATCCGAATCTTTATGCCGAATAGAGGTCTTTCTTGTTCTGCGCAATATGGGCATATGTGGTTTTCCCATTGGCAAACATGCATCATATTGCATGCCTTTCTTCTGGTTGACTTAATTGCTGGCAACTTATTTTCCCAAATGAGTAGCCTCTTCTTTTTGAAAGAGGTTTCCGCAAACTCCGTATTTTTTCCTGTTAAAGAATTAACCAGGAACGATTCATTTAAATTATTGGAAAAAGATTTTAAATGGATATTTGACTTTACCATCTCTGTGAAACAGACCCAGAATCCCCATGCTCGTCTGTGGAGATCTCATCTCCACTGATGGAAGATACCAATGGTGCCTTGTCATTAATAGACTCTGTTGAGAGCTATCATATCACGCATTTATAATTTAATAAAATTAAAGACCGGGTATGAACCTTTTCCAATGATTTCTGGTGCTGCTGAGATGAACTTGAGCTCCAGAATATCTCCTCTTTGGAGGTGCGAGTTTTTCTGCCATGATTCATGCACCGCACTCCATCCCGGAAGTTTTTCTATCTTCGAGAATCCTGGTGATGTAGTATGAACAGATGCTATCGAAAATCATACCACTTTCGAACCTCTTCTGGCTTCGATCCTTCGAGCATCCAGACCCTGTTGTATCTTCCGGATGTTTCGATCACCGTCTTGCTGGGGTTAATTCCCCTTTTGGAAACCAGTTGTTCCTATTTTTCATGGTAGTCCAGCCAGGCTATAGAAATGACTCTCTCCTGAATTAACCTTAGAGGTGCCTGTCATTGGCCTAAGGTTAATTTCTTCATCTTTTACCCCAGAGGCAGTGGGTTTACTTGAACTTTCGGAAATGTGACTTTCCTCTTGCTCAACATTTTTGTTGGTATCCGACAATGGTTCCTTTGAAGCAGTGCTTGAATCTGCTTCTTCATATGTGACCACCTTAGCTTTTTGGGCACATATCTCTTTGTTTACCATGGAAGCTGACGTTTCCTGATTGGCTCTAATATTGATTCTCATAGCATTTTCATTGCAATATGCAATGTTCGTATGTCATTGCGGACCATGTCCACATCGCTCTGCTGTATTTGGCCAGCTGTCTTTGCATTGATATCCAGCTGTCCGAAATGCTTTGATAGCTCCTCAAGATTTTCTCTGAGGTGCCTAAATCTCGTAATGATGGAATCTGCTTCAAATGCTTCCATCTCTCATTAAGAAATCTGCAAGAACATTTTTATGAGATTTTATAACATCAATATCATAAGTATAATATTGACATTCAGCTTGCCATCTGATAATACGAGCTTTTTCAATTTTTGATTCAAGTTTATTTTTTAGAAAAGCTCTAACATTAATATTATCAACCTTTAAAATAAATATCTTTGCAAGTAAGAATAAAGGCCATTTTTTAAATATTTTCCATACTGTAAAGAATTCCTTTTCGTTAATGTGCCAAAGTTTGGCTTGTTGTTCAGTAAACAACCTCATGTGTATCTACAGGGTTCTCGACCCGTAGTAGTTTTTCTCATGATACTCCTACCCATCGAAAATCATTAGCGCCTGCATAGACTACCAACTCATCCTCATCTTGAGGTATCGTGAGTTTTGGCAAGCTATCACAGACTTGCTTTAGTTCGCGAATTCTCTTTGCATGAATTTCTTCCCATTTCTATCTAGAGCTTTCAGTCTCTTTCAGGAGTGGCCTAAAATCCTTTCTATATTTTGCAAGATCTTTTATAAATATATCTGCAAAATTTACAACTCCCAAGAAACTCTGAAGTTATTTCTTGTCTTTTAATATGTCAGGAAAATTGCGGATTTTCTCCACAATGTGTTCCTGTCACTCTATCCCTGCTTCATCAATTTGAACTCATAATAATTTAATTTTGTTAGCAGCGATGGTAGCCTTTTTTCAGAGAGAACAAGACCTTCTCTGTGACATGCATCTGAAAATATTTCAAGATGTTCAATATGTTCTTTAATATTTCGAGATGTACTCAGAATGTCATCTATGTAGGTGAACATAAACTCTAAATAATCTTTAAATAAATTATCCATCTTTTTTTGGAATATCTGATGAGCATTAGAAAGCCCCATTGGCATAACATTCCAAATATATTGCCCCCGTGGGGTGGAGAATGCTCTGAATTTCTTCGACTCACTCTCCATCTTATTTTGATAGAAACCAGATTTGCAATCAAATTTTGAAAACACTTTAGCACCTTTGATGCAATCAATTAAGTGTTCTCTTCTCGGAATGGAATAACCATCAAATTGTATTATTTTATTAATACCTTAATAATTTATTACCAACCTGGTTTTACCTCTTTTTATTTCACCATGGTTTCTTACCAAGAATCCAGGGCTGCTATAAGCTGAGACTCCAGGCTCTATGAGTTTAAGATCGATATGCTCCTTGATAATTTGTTGCATATCTTTCTTATCCTGCATGTTCATTAGGATAGGTTTGTATCGAACATACTTATACTTATATTTTTCTTTTTTCTGTAGAGTTGCTTCGATCTTGTTTTTATCCCACCATGCCAGAGGATCCTCGTTAAAGTTTCTCTGGATAAGCCTTTTGACATTTTTGAGGGACAATTTAGTTTCCCCATCAATGTCTAATGAAGTTGTATTTAAGGACTTCATTTCCTTCATTGCTTCTTTGAGGTTCATAATTTCCTCAATAGATGCATCATCAAATCCTTCTTGTCGAAAAGTCAACAAAGCCTTACCAAACTTTCTTCTATCCGGCATTTTTAAATGAGTTAGTTTGGCATCATTATCACCACGTTTGCTGCGAAATATTATAGGCATTATCCGATTGAATGCCTTTTCTCTGCGCAACACCTATATCTCATTCCCATAACTTGTGGTAAAAATTAACAAATTTCTTTTGTTATCTTGAACATATTTTGTAAAGGTTTGTAAGAAATTATTACCTAACAAAATATCTTCTCCTGTATACTGAAAGTAAATAGGAGGCGTTTTTACCTTATACCAAAGTGTACCAAATGCTCCCCCAGTCATGATATTAGCCTGTCGAATACCCTTATTGTGTACTAAGATTTTCTGAGGAAAATCCCTTCCTGCAATAATTGGTAATGATTCCATAGCTTCGCTAAGGAAAACTCTTGGTTTTGCTGTGCAAATACCTGATCCTGAATCAATATAAGCTGCAAAATATTCTGACTTATATTGTTCATATTCTATCCCTACTGAGATATAAATGAAAAATGGACTTGTCATTTTTAATTCTGATGGTATGACCCTCCATATTAAATTATTTTCCATTATCCTTTCTTACCCATGGTTTATGATTTTCGAGAAACTTAATCCCAAAATCATAACTCCATTGTCCTTTCCGGCAGTGCCTAAGACTCTGATCTCATGTCCTGCAATTTCAATTGTTCCTTCATAGGTTCCAATTGATGGTTGTTGTAAGTAATATAGGTCATCCCATAGAAAACGATTAATCTTTTCAGTGATGTCAAATATAACTCTATCACTTACCATCCTTCGGGGCATTTTATTTTTATGTTATCTACCCCAATGGATTGAGGAGTTAGATCTTTGATAAACTCCTTTCCTTTATATTCCATAATTTCATCTTCCGAAAAAGACATACGGCTTGCATACTCAATTCTAGCACTTGTTGATCTGTCTAGAATTGGATGATCTCTTATTTGTATGTCTACTCCTCCTAACCTTGGAATCTGGGTAGGATTTGGAGTCATGACTTTAGCAAATTCCTTGAAAATTCTAGGAATTCCTATGTACTCTTTCTTGAGAAATAAGTCAGAATGATGATTATTGGACAGTGGATAAGAGATTCTATAAGTTATAGAATAAGGTCTATTCCGTTCTTTCATCAGATCTTTTCTTTTGAAATCCTGATGAAGGGTTAGCACTTTGCTAAAATCTTGGTCGGCTAAGTCGTAGGAAATTCTGGGATGAATGTCAAACATTAACTTCCCTGCATATAAATTTCCTACCATAGTCCCAAGAAGACCATCTTTAAGGTTATTGATTCTTATATCAGTGACTGATAGATGTAATTCAGAATCAATGCCTTCTTTGAATGTTGCCTTAATTACTACTTTGATGGCTCCTATATGGATCCATTTCATAGTAATGGCTATTTCCTTCTTCATTCTGCTTTAATTCCTCAAGAATTTCTTCTTTAGGAATTAATTGCATATCCATAACATTACAAGTAAGTTTCATAGGAATTGCAAACTCACCTGCACTTACATTGTAGATGATGTTATGTCTTCTCTGGTTGAGTCCCATCTGATAAGAACTCCTCTAATCCCGCCAATTCTGAATCCGTCATATGGCTGAGGTTGGAATCTTGTCGCATTATTCTTTCCATGGTTCGATTCGAGATCATCCTTGAAAAGAATCCAGACAGGTTTTCAGTGGTCTGAATTATGTCCTCTTCAATCAGACTCGGTTGAAGATCCATCAGAATATGAGTACGAATCACTTCTTAGTTCTTCCTCGTAGATGCTTTCATCCGAGGGGATGTCTTCAAACTGATAGACTGGTACCAGCTTTCCGTGGTAGACTGCTTCCACAATATCCTCTGTGGTTTCGTACATTCGTATGCCACGATTCTGAGGTTAATCGGGTGAGATATGGCCTCTGGCTCCACACTTCCAATAGTTGCAGTCTTTGAAACTTTCGTTGGCTCGGGTATGGGCTTGTCTGAATATTCTCTTTGATGTTGTTCTGCCTGTGCTCCTTGCTGCTGAGCTAGTTGAGCCATGGGAACTCTTCGTCGTTCCCATTCTTTGTCCAGTTTTATATATCCTGGCCTTGCTCCTGGACCACCATGCTCTTCTTCTTCTTCAGAATGGAGGTCTTCTGAAACTCTTACTGTATGAGCCTCGACTCTTCTTCTTTCTTCTCTTTTTTTTGATTCTCCTGTAATTGTTGGAAAATTGTTATGTTCAAAACAAAGAGGGGTTTTTTTTATTTTACTTCTTAGTCTCTTGATGTTCTTTTGGGCTGCTGCCTGTTGACACCATTCTCCGAGCTTATCCTTTAGAAAGGACATTCTTCGAGCTATCGAATCCACCGTACCAGGGGGTACTGAGTATGATTGGATCAGCATCTCCCTCCATGGGCTGCAAATTTTTGCAAAGAACATAGGGCATGCTACTTCGGACGTCATCTTACTCCGAAAGAAATATTTACGGAACCAGTAGATATATTCATCTACTGTGCAAATACTTCTTAATTCTAGTCCCAAGAGGGCTTGGGTATAAACCTTGGCCTTTTCGGCTTCCTTTTTCTTCAAAATAACCATCTCCTACAAAGTGGGTTTTGAATAGGATGCCAAATCGCTCACAGATTGTGCTTTTGGATTCTCCCTCAAGGATTTGTTCCTTCAGCACTGCTGTGGAATTCATCCAGCCAAGCATTGTAGATCCTTCGAGACTCAGCTCTATCAATCTTACAAAGTTCTCTTTGTCGAGGTCCAGGGTGGTTGGTGCAATTTTCATTGAAGCTGCCCATTCGTTGATCAGCTCCTCTATGTTCCGAAAGTCGATAACGTCGAGGTTCAATGTTATACCATATGGGTTTAATGGTTGGAGCACCGTCTTAGCCCAGGGTGAGGAATCTGGTACCCTACTCGGGTTTTGTACTGGGTTACGGCTGGGATTGACCATCACCACCGAATACCTGTTCGTGCGAAAGTCTGTACTTTCTCTCACTGGGACATCATGCAGGCATCGTGAGTCGCGTTGGATCCTGATTCTTCCGCATAACCCAACTGAAGAACTTCATTGGATTTTACATTGACCAGATCCATAATCCCTAGTTGGGAAAATGATTCTGCAAGTTCTTGTAGATCTGATAAAACTACTCTGGAAACACTCATTCGATTGTTTTCAGGAGATCAATCATCAGTTCTTCTTGTGATTTCTGCTTTGATACCAAAGTTGCTTTACCCTTTTAATGTAAAGCATCTCTAATTTGACTTGGTTATTCTAGGAAGATCCAGGAATATCCTTTTGCCTTTTCTTGATATCCGAAATGTCAATTTTTAGATTTAAAATTTCTTTCTATAGATCTTGAAATAATTTCAAGATCTCCTCTGTTGATTGATTCAAGTTATCTATTTTTCCCTGTAAAATTAATACCCGGTTATCATAATCTTGAATCGTCTTTTGGATTTCCCTTAAGTCTTGTAAGAACTTAGCGCTATCCGGATCAATTTCTTTCCAGTCAGTTCCTCTCATTTCCTTTGAAAATTTCTATTTTTTATTTCTAAAATTTGAAAATAACTCGTTGGTTTCAAATTAAATGAATCCATTAAATAATTAAATCTTCACCATTAAGAGATAAAATATTATGTTCTTCAATAAAACCTAGGCTCTTATACAAATTTTCATGCGGATCCGAAGTCATATGGACAATAAAATTATTTAAGTTCTCAAAGAGGACCTTTTTGTACAAAGTCAAATCTTCCTTGGGCCTTAATGAAAGGTTTTGAAAGTTTGGGGTTAAATATAAAAGTGCGGATGTCCACTAGACCATTTTAATAATACAAAATGACTATTTTGGCCATTTTATGCATTTGTAGATGACCATTTTGGTATTTTGAAACATAAAGGACTATTTTCATTTTTTAGCAAAAATAAAGGACCATTTTGGCCTTTATTCGTGTAAAATACTTCCTCTATTTTTTTTTGTTAGCTACGTTTGACAAATGACTATTGTTCACTCATATACTTTGTCTTAAAGTTTTATCATGGTTATACAAGTTAAAATATAACCAAGTGAGATCTTGTTAGATTCGTCTCGTCCTGTAGTTTTTAAATATCGAACTTTTAAAATTTTTGCATGTATCGAATTTGAGTTATTAATTGTTTAAAATATGTATTGGACTGCGTGTTGAGTGGGTCTGTAGCAATATTTAAAAAACAAAGAAAGTATATAACAAGAGATAAATATTTAAATAGATCAGTGGCCTGTTTTAATATTAAATGATAATAATAATTTAACGTGCAATTGGATTGTAGATGGGCTCTGAATATTCAACATAATCAAGTACGATGTTACATTTCACATGCATTGGATAAGATTAGTGGTAGTTTGGGATTATAATAATATTCACTACTTGACTCAAGCGAGTCAAGATGTTTTGTTGTGATTCTTTTTCTTTAAACTAATTAATAGAAGGGTTTGGAACGGTTATGTCCTATATAATATAGTAAAAAACTTTGTTACCCTCAATTTAATCAAAAGTCTTTTTTTGCCCTGAATGAAACTGCCCAGCAACCAAAGGTTCGAGTGCTAAACGCAACCACCAAGAGGCATAAGAATTCCCGTGACCAATTCACTAGCTACTCCCATTGCATCACAACAAGAATACTACTTATGAGAAATTTCTGAAATTGTCGCTATAAAAACCATCGATGGTTTTTATATCATTAACAATAAAATTTGAATTTTGCGACATTTTTTTTCCCCTTTCTACATACTCTTATCTTAGCGACACACAATCGTGGCTAAGCGCATGCTTTGTGTATCGTCCACTATCACTACTCCCATCCACATCATGATTAAGACTCTTGAGCTACTTAATTTGTCGTACAATTCAACTCGCTTATATGATGAATAAAATGTTGTAATATGCTTTGTACGAATTTATATTATATATTTAATCAATTTTTTTTCGTAAAAAGAAGTATAAACTTAATTACCTTCTTGAATTATATTACTAGTTAAATTAAATTTTAATTACACATATTAGGGATGGGCGCAGTTTTTCAAGAAGAAATGGATTAGAGGGGGGAACTAACTGTATAGCATTGATATATTGTACGTGTAAATAACTAAATGAGATATATATTTTTCAGGAAGTTATCAACTTTTTTTTTGTTAGATTAGATGAACAGCACTATGAAATGAATTGTGGGAGCTCATGATACAAGATACAAAGAACAAAAAAAAGAGTGATAGAGGCAAAATTATGCTGGGTTTTAATTATGCTGGGAGTATTTGTTAGCATC
Source organism: Hygrophila difformis (assembly GCA_030278955.1). NCBI lineage: Eukaryota > Viridiplantae > Streptophyta > Magnoliopsida > Lamiales > Acanthaceae > Hygrophila > Hygrophila difformis. Next base: position 26,723,882 of record JAOANR010000001.1, on the reverse strand, counting down.
TTTTGCCCCCTCACTCTTCCGCGCTGCCCTGACAATAGGAGGGTTTAATTTATAACACTTCCATTTTGTATAATGAATTACGCAATCACACTCTCGCATTACACGTTCATAACTTCCTATAACCCAAGGTTTTTTTAAATTTTATAGCATTATTTTATTAATATATTAATAAAAATAAAGAGCAAATGAACCTAAGTTTAAAAAGAAGTTTACAATAGCTAAAACCCCACAACAAAAGTAGCCCAAATAATTGTTTAGATAAGCATTAAAATTGATTATATTAACAAAATTAGTTAAAAAGTTTATTATGTTTATTTCAGATATTGATGCACACCTAAAAACTTTCATTTTTATAGAAGTGACCTCATACCTACGTTAAAATAAATTTGAATTTTGACATTTACAACTCTTTTTGTTATAGTTGACAAATACCCCAACAAACAAAAATAAAATAAGGAAAATATAATTTGAAAAAAAAAAACTTAAAATGTAAAAATAAGCCAAAACAAATAGACAAAATTGAGACAATTATATAAAAACTTAATGGCGAACGTCCAGCTCGGAGGGGCGGCTGACCCCTCTTGCCCCTAAGTGTGTCCGCCAATGTCTGCGGCTGGTGTTTTTTGTTATCTGTTTAGTTTTGGTTGAAGTGCACTACACTTGATACTCTGGTTTATGGATTTCTGTTATCTTGTATTGTGTTTTTAAACGCTCTGGATTCATTGGAATAAAATTTCGATTCTTGTCAAAGAAAAAAAAAAACAATGACAATATGTCAATATATAGCATAAACTGTACCATACTCCGTACTCGTGTGCTGAACTTATTAAAAGAGTTAATTTGACCGACAAATGAAACTGATAATCCTACAGATAGTTATATGGGACGGAGATCGATTCGAAACGGGGAACGAGAACGGGAACACGGAACGCTAGTCTAGGTGAATCGGGAAGACGTATACTATAATTTATTATATAAATATTAGATATAATTAATTGATAAAAATATTTAATTAAATTTTTTGACAAAAATACAACACTAAGCCCCTTATAATACTAAATTTTTTTGATAAACAGTGACACTCATATGTCGGCAAAGGTGTGTGGGAGCCCAAACCACACAATTACAAAGCCTTATAATACTAAATTAATTCAATTTATATTAAAAAAGAAACTAGCAGTAAAAAATATTTAATATAAAAAACATTAAATAAAAATAAACACAAGGAAAAGAATCTCTGCAGACACTTAGCATTAATAAATAAATAAAATAAAACAATAGAGCCCACACACTCAACCCTAAAGACTAAAGTGGATATCCCCGTCTCCAACACTCAACCCTAAAGACTAAAGTGGATGTCCCCGTCTCCACCCATTTCTCCATTCTCCAACTAGTAAGTAAGTAAGAAGTAAAATCTGAAAAAAATGGGTTGGTGGCGGCGGCGAAGACTGGGTACTCTAGAGTCTCTCCCCATTTTGTGCTTACAGACAGTGGACTGTGGAGAGACGTCTGGAACTTGACACTAGAAGCTTTCACAAGAGGCGACGCGCGGGAGTGGGCGACGGAGGCAGGACCGGCGGCGGCAACAGTTAACGAAGGCACGAACTTGTGTGCGATCCCCAGCGAATCGTCCCGCGATTTGGAACAAGCGTCCCCGGACCGGAGATCGGCCAGGCGATTGGCGTTCCTGGTAACTAGGGTTTAGATGTTGTGATTCTTTTTCTTTAAACTAATTAATAGTAGAAGGGTTTGGAACGGTTATGTCCTATATAATATAGTAAAAAACTTTGTTACCCTCAATTTAATCAAAAGTTTTTTTTTGCCCTGATTGAAACTGCCCAGCAACCAAAGGTTCGAGTGCTAAACGCAACCACCAAGAGGCATAAGAATTCCCGTGACCAATTCACTAGCTACTCCCATTGCATCACAACAAGAATACTACTTATGAGAAATTTCTTAAATTGTCGCTCGAAAAACCATCGATGGTTTTTATATCATTAACAATAAAATTTGAATTTTGCGACATTATTTTTTTCCCCCTTTCTACATACTCTTATCTTAGCGACACACAATCGTGGCTAAGCGCATGTTTTGTGTATCGTCCACTATCACTACTCCCATCCTCATCATGATTAAGACTCTTGAGCTACTTAATTTGTCGTACAATTCAACTCGCTTATATGATGAATAAAATGTTGTAATATGCTTTGTACGAATTTATATTATATATTTAATCAATTTTTTTTCGTAAAAAGAAGTATAAACTTAATTACCTTCTTGAATTATATTACTAGTTAAATTAAATTTTAATTACACATATTAGGGATGGGCGCAGTTTTTCAAGAAGAAATGGATTAGAGGGGGGAACTAACTGTATAGCATTGATATATTGTACGTGTAAATAACTAAATGAGATATATATTTTTCAGGAAGTTATCAACTTTTTTTTTGTTAGATTAGATGAACAGCACTATGAAATGAATTGTGGGAGCTCATGATACAAGATACAAAGAACAAAAAAAAGAGTGATAGAGGCAAAATTATGCTGGGTTTTAATTATGCTGGGAGTATTTGTTAGCATCTTTTGCCCCCTCACTCTTCCGCTCTGCCCTGACAATAGGAGGGTTTAATTTATAACACTTCCATTTTGTATAATGAATTACACAATCACACTCTCGCATTACACGTACAAATACGTTAAAAAGTAAAACATAATTGTTGACTCTCAGTTATGGGGCTCAGCATCAACATCAGTAATGGGTTTCTCGCCCAATCGGCAGCAGTAACAATGGTTATCATGCCTACAACCGCCCACCGGTGCTGGTGGCGGGCACAACAGGGACCATATCCACAAACTGGGTAACAGCACCCTGGCAACGGCACCCGGTCACCCAGAAAGTGTAACACTCCCATTTTTCCTAATGAATAGTGGAAGCAAAGTGCGGGAACAAAAGGCTGGTGCTACCGCCACGTATTTCGGGCTATCCGAAATACGCTAAGGCTAGCATAAATAATTGCATAAATCATAGTTGAATGTATATGCTATCCACTTTCCGGACAAGCTAGCCTATAATTCGCAAAGAAATTTATAATATTGTAACAAGCTAGCTTAATAAAAATATTTGGTTTGCAAAACCAAAATAGAGGAATTGCATTCCTCAAATGACCCCAACGGCAATAATGGAATTGTAACACCCCGGTTTTTGGTAACCCAGGTCGGGATGTCACCGCCACATCTCCCTAGTAAGACACGGTTTCTCCGAGCTTACTAAAGAGATGCAAGGCTAGGTATTACAGTGTTTAAAAATATTTAAAGCATTCAAAATAGCCCATACAATATAAATCGAAAATAATAATAGCATAGCGCAGCGGAAATATTTAGTTTAGTACAGTATCGCAGCGGAAAATTTAAATAGGGCCGACATGGCCAAAACACGGGTTAAACAGGCCCGTTCATAATATAGTCTAAGTACGAAATTTAAAAGCAAAATAAAAGTTCCCAAAATCCCATGCATGATTCGTGCTCACACATGCTCATTCCACATATTCTGTAAAGAAAGGAATAAAAACGGTTTTGATCAGCAAAATTGCTGAGTAAGTTAACACATGCATGATCGTAGGGTTTAAAAGCCATAAATTTAATAATTTAACAAAAGCATGATAATAACATAATATTTAATTTCATATAATCCATATCATATAGCATCATCTATCTCAGGCTCTATTTAATAACACATATCACATGGTTCAAGATAATAGCCATAATTTAAAATAAAGCATTTAAATAATTTAATTTGACAACAATATCATTTAATCTAGTTTAATTTAATTTAGAATCCCCATTACATTCCCGATTTGGTATTTCAAGTTTCACGATAAAGATCGCGATGTCAACAAGTTTAGCCGGTAGCCCGGCGGCCGCAGCCGTATCAGCCATACCCAGTACCACTCCGGAGCCTCGGGAAACCCATACGGATATTCACGAGAGTGTAGGCTCTAAGTTTCGCCGTTTTGGCAATATCACATTTCAAGTATAGCGCGCGGGGTCACCATCGTCCATTACGGCACGAAGTGAATCGTTAGGGGGCACCCTGCAGAGCACTCACCCCTAATTTTAATTTATCAAGTTTGTAAGGGGATTTAGTTTTTAAAAATCTGACTTCCAATGTATTAATTTAGAAATAATATCTCAATTCGTTTCAACCCTAAAGGTTAATTCCACGTTTCAACAAGATCTCAAAATTTCGTTTCGGTAAATCACAGTTTACTCCAAAATTCGTCTAAAATCAGATTTAATTCCACAAATTCCAAAATTTCATATCTGACTCGGAAACATCAAGATCTACAACTTTCGTGTTTTAACTTTTTCAATCCGAGATACCTAAGTAGGTCGAAATCGCTAATTTTCGCATAACAAGAAATCTGTCCGAGTTTAACAGGTCACAGTTTAAAGATTTCAATTTCTACCATATCAATTCAACTCCAAATTTAATGAAATTTGACAGGGATCATCTCAAGACATTTATCTACAACTTTCATGTTTGGCCAAAGATCTAAAACAGCCTAGATCCTATGTCAAAAACGAGATCAAGATCAATCCTAAGTTCTGTCCAAGATTTCAAGATCTAAAATCAAACAGTTCGGTTTCGACAGGTTTTCACATATCAAATCAACTCCAAAAATTCTCAAATTTTTACAGTAGCTAGGTCTAAGTCTTAGGAACGTTTTTCGTGTTTTAAGTTTTTCCGTTTGAGTTCGTTTTAAGGGTCGGAAAAATTCAACAATTCTGTTGCGTCGGTAGAAAACGAAAGTAGACAGATTTATGATTCTTGTCAAATCTTTTAGGTTTCGAATGTTTTAAAATCTCCCAAAACCATGTAAGGTTAACTTACAGTATCTATGAACGTCGGGAATGTCCAATTCGGAGGCGTGGCTTCCAGATCACCGTTTCTCCTCTCCGTTCGTCGGGTTCTACGATCTAGATTCGATACGGGGGTGTAGAAAGACAAAGAAGATGATTAGGATTCGTTTTCGAATCGTTTATTGAATAGAGATTGGACCGAGACTTACCACGACTATGGAGATCTGTTGAGAACTCGTCCAACAGCGTTCGTCTTGGTTTCGTGCCTCCGACGACTCCGGATTTAGGGTTTCGAACGTATAGAGTGCTTTAGGGTTTCGTAAACTTGTTCGGGGCTCCCAAGGGGCTTATTTATAGAATTCTAAGTCCCTAGGGCGTCCACGGCCGACCTAGAACTCTGGAGTCGAGAGGTGTTCAACCGAAAGTCGAAAAATCCGCGTTCGGGTGAGAGATTCACGCAACCACCAAATCTGTGGGGTGGCGCGGTCGTGGCGCGGTTTTCCCCTTCCAGCGCGCGGCCACCGCGCCGACTTCGCCTGGACTTCGGTCCGGGCGGGTCGTGCGATCCGTCGTGCGTTTCCGCCTCTCTTTCGGGTTTCTATCCCTCTATGCTCCCGAATTCCGATTCCCGGGGTATATTCGGGTTCATACTTTCTCTCTAATTTTTATTCTTAGTCTAGTTGGATGTTTTGGACTCGAATACTCGAGTTCATTAGTGTCGGGTTTTGGTGTACCATTTATCCATACTTTTGTTTAATTAAATTCCTTTAATTCCTTTTTAAGTAAAAATCTCATTTCTCATTTTCTTATCTTTATTTATTTCTTTTATTTGCTGGATTGGTTTATTTATTTATAGTATTTATTTTATTTATTATTTATTTAATTATTGTTTTATTTTATGTTGGAAAATTCTCGGGTATTACAGTCTACCCTCCTTAAGAATCAACTTCGTCCTCGAAGTTGTGTTTCGGCTTTTCTCGTCTCGTGCTAAGGTCTTGTGTTTGTTTTATTATGTTGTGACTGAACTTAGAATTAAAACTTCTAAGCTGCCTACGTACCCGGTAAAGGGATCAAGCCATAACGTAGTTCAAAAGTTTACAAAAATGCACGGAAAATTAGGGGGTATGACATCCTCTCCCCCTTAAGATTGCAGTTATGTCCCCATAACTGTGTCGGTATCGGTTTGGAACAATGTCGGGTATCGTTCCCTCATGTCGGATTCTACTTCCCAAGTTGCCGTCTCACTTTCGTGGTTTGACCAAAGAACCTTGATCATCTTGATGGTTTTGTTCCTCGTTACTCGTTCCTTAGTATCGAGAATACGCACTGGGACCTCTTCGTAAGTCAAGTCTTCATCGAGCTCAATTATCTCCGGTTGAAGTACATGTGTCGGGTCCGGCACATACTTCTTTAGTTGTGAGACATGGAAGACATTATGAACTCTATCTAAGTGTGGCGGTAAAGCCAATCGGTAGGCTAGAGTTCCGACTCGTTCTAGAATTTCGTAAGGTCCTATGTATCGCGGACTTAACTTCCCTCGTTTGCCAAAGCGCATCACCCCCTTCATGGGTGATATCTTTAGCATGACCCTATCTCCCACTTGAAATTCTAGGTCTCGTCGTCTCACGTCGGCATAACTCTTTTGACGGTCTTGTGCGGCTTTCATCTTCCCTTGGATCACTTTGATTTGTTGAGCCATGTCTTCGATAAGTTGTGGTCCCACTACCACGGACTTATCGTTTTCTTCCCAGCTCAAAGGACTTCGGCACTTTCGTCCATACAATGCCTCGAAAGGTGCCATGCCGATACTCGCATGGTAACTATTATTATAGGAAAACTCAATCAAGGGTAAATGAGATTCCCAATTCCCTTTGAATTCCAACACGCATGCTCTCAGCATGTCTTCTAGTGTTTGGATTGTTCTCTCGGTTTGTCCATCCGTCATCGGGTGGAATGCGGTGCTCATTTTGATTTGAGTATCGAGAGCTTTTTGTAACTCTGTCCAGAAATGAGAGACAAATCTACTGTCTCTATCGGAAATGATATCATGTGGTACTCCATGTCGTCGTACCACATTATCAATGTAGGCTCGGGCCAATTGGTCCATAGTCCACGTGTCTTTCATTGGGATAAATATGGCTGACTTCGTTAGCCTATCCACAATCACCCAAATCTTGTTCATGCCTTTAGGTGATCGGGGTAATCCCGAGACAAAGTCCATTGAGATGCTATCCCACTTCCAACTTGGAATCTCTAGTGGTTGCATCAATCCTAAGGGTTTATGTCGCACTGCCTTAACCTTTTGGCAGGTGAGACATCTCGCTACGAAATTTGCCACTTCCTTCTTCATTCCCGGCCACCAATAGATCTTCCTCAGATCCTTGTATAGCTTGTCACCTCCGGGATGTACGGAATATGGCGTGTTGTGCCCTTCCTCCATCAACCTTTGCTTCAACTCGGCACATTTAAGAGGCACACACCATCTACCTCTAAAACGGATGCTTCCATCCTCGTGGACAGCAAATCCTATTGCCTTTCCTTCGGCAATATACCCTTTTATCTTCTCGAGTTTCGGGTCGCCCGGTTGAGCGAGTCGAATCTCGTCTAATATTGGAGTCTCTACGACCATGGCATTGATCGTTTCTCTCACTGTGCCAGGATGCACAAGTTCTAGCTCCAATCTTGCCAAATCCATGTACAATGCCGGCGGAATTACCAGCGAGTTTGTCACGTGTTGGGTTTTCCGACTTAGGGCATCGGCTACCACATTTGCCTTCCCCTCGTGGTATGCTATCTCTAAATCGTAGTCTTTAATGAGTTCCAACCACCTTCGCTGTCTCAAATTCAACTCCTTCTGAGTGAATATATATTTCAAGCTCTTGTGGTCGGTGAACATTCGACACTTCCGCCCATAAAGATAATGTCTCCATATCTTTAGAGCGAAAACGACCGCTGCCAACTCCAGGTCATGTGTCGGATAATTTTCCTCGTGAGGTTTTAGTTGGCGTGATGCATAGGCTACGACTCTCGAGTTTTGCATCAAAACACAACCTAAACCTTCCTTCGAAGCATCGCTATATACTTCGAAGTCACCATTCTCTGATGGTAGTGTTAATACGGGTGTGGTTGTGAGTCGTTTCTTCAGCTCTTGAAACGCAATCTCACAAGCTTCGGTCCACTCATATTTTGCCCCTTTCTTAAGTAGCTGGGTCAAAGGACGTGCAATCCTTGAAAAGTCCTTCACGAATCGTCTATAATATCCGGCTAATCCAAGGAAACTCCTTATTTCCGTTGGACTTTTCGGAGTTGCCCATTCAGTCACGGCAGAAACTTTTGCCGGATCCACTGATACTCCATCAGCGGATACTATGTGTCCGAGAAATGCCACTTCTTTCAGCCAGAAGTCACATTTCGACAACTTACCGTATAGCTGATTTCTTCGCAAGATTTCCAACACTTGATGTAAGTGTTTCGCATGCTCTTCCTCGCTCTTCGAGTAGATCAGGATGTCGTCAATGAACACTACGACACACTGGTCTAACAATTCTCGGAACACGTTGTTCATGAGATTCATGAACATGGCCGGAGCATTTGTTAACCCGAAGGATAACACTGTGAACTCGTAATGGCCATATCGTGTTCGAAACGCCGTCTTTGGAATGTCCTTCTCGGCAATCCTCAATTGATGATACCCAGATCGCAAATCGATCTTCGAGAATACTGAAGCTCCCTTCAGTTGATCAAATAGATCCTCTATTCTCGGTAGAGGGTATTTATTCTTAATGGTCACTTGGTTTAGTCCTCGGTAATCTATGCAAAGACGTAGTCCTCCGTCTTTCTTCTTGACAAACAAAACCGGTGCTCCCCAAGGGGACGTACTCGGTCTTATGTAACCTTTTCCCAATAGCTCCTCGAGTTGTTCCTTTAACTCCTTCATTTCCAGTGGTGCCATCCGGTACGGAGCTTTCGAGACAGGCTCTGTCCCCGGAATGAGATCTATCGTAAATTCAAGATCTCTCTCAGGTGGCATGCCCGGAACGTCTTCAGGGAACACGTCCGGGTATTCTCTTACCACTGGTATGCTATCAACCTTGTTCTCTTCCGCCTCAAGGTTGTGCACATAGCACGCATATAGTTCATACCCCTTACGCATCAAGTTATTTAGTTTAAGTGCACTAACGATTTTGTTACTTTTCTTAGGGGGCTGAGAGTAAAAGATAACTCTCTTTCCCCTACTTTTTGACAAGGTGATCTTTTGCTTTTGGCATTCGATCACCGCTTTATACTGGGATAGCCAATCCATCCCCAGTATGATGTCAAAGTCTCTTAAGTTAAATTCTACCAAGTTCGCGAAGAATTCTACGTTCTTTATCACTATAGGAATTCCGTTATATCGTTTAGAGCAAGACACTACTTCTCCAGAAGGCAATTGAATTCCTAAGCTAATTCTCTCGCACTTAGGTAGATCTAACTCAGGCACTATCCTTGATGCAATAATTGAGCAACTAGCTCCGGAATCAAATAAAATTCTAAGGGGTGTATTCAAAACGTGAAATGTACCTGCCATCACTTCTCCTTGCGCAGGCACGTCCGCTTGGTTCACCACGTTCAGCCTCCCCATAGGGCGTCCCTGATTGCCCTGCTGATTCGCATTCGGCTGCTGATTTTGTTGCTGGTTTTGATTCTGTGGGGGCGGAGGTCGTTGGTTCTGGTTCTGGTTTTGCGGCCTATTTTGAGGGGGTCTGTACCCTTGGTTATTGCCATTTCGCCCGTTTTGGTTTTGAGGCTGTTCTTGCCCCGCGACCAAATCGTCCCTCTTCGTTATGTTCTCGAGCCTAGTTCGACATTCCCGTCGAACGTGACCCATTCGACCGCATCGGTAACAAGCGCCTTGTTGCGGGCATCCCCTTGCCAGATGTGGTCGTCCACATCGCGGGCAAGGCGGTACCGGATCTTCTTGATTGAACCTCCTTCCCGTGTTGGTTTGTTGGGGCCTATTCGACCCTCTGCGCTGCTCGTTCCTTCCAGTGTTGTTATCGTTTCTCGAGTCTCGGCTTCTCTTGTCTTGAGGACCCCTGCTGGACTCCCCACTCACCCTTCTTTTCAGCTGCTGCACGCGTGCTACTGCTACAGCGCGATCGTATACGGCTTGCAAATCGGGGTAGTGTACTCCCGCGATCACTTCGCGCACAGACAGGTTCAGTCCCATCTCGAACTTCTGTGCCTTTTCCGCATCAGTAGGTACTAGCCTTGGTGCGAACCTCACCAGCTCCTTGAAGCGGGTGTAGTATTCCTGCACCGTTTGGCTTCCTTGCTTCAGTGACAGGAATTCCTCGTACATGGCAGCTTTGGTACTCAAGGGATAGAATTGATCCCTGAGTAGTTCCATCATCTCCATCCATGAGTAAGGCTCGTCATCTTCAGTTAGTTTGGCTTGCGTTGCTTGCCACCAGTCATCAGCTTCGCCTCCCAAGTAGTATGAAGCGACATGTACCCTCTCTTCTTCCGGACATTTGACCGCTCCCAGCAGCTTGTCGAAAGTCCGGATCCATTCCTCCAGTTTAGCTGGATCCTCCTCACCAGCATAGTGGGGCGGCTGGTAGGGATTCACCATCGCCAGGTAGTTAGGGCGAGCTTGGGGCGGAGGTACCGCCGCAGCTTGACCCTGGTTGACTTGCGCATTTCCGAGCGCAATCAACACCTCCTCTATCGTCCTAAGACGATCGCCCACATTGTTCGGTGCGGGGGCGTCCTGCGCACCTTGGGGCTGTTCCTCATCAGGTTGGTTTGGTTCGGTGACGTTTGGTGGTGTTTCAGTAGGTGTTTCAGTGGTGGTTTGGGGAGCAGGCTGGGCTCTGCCTCTTCCTCTTCCTCTGGGTGCCATTCTGGTACAAATAGGATAGTTTAGGACTGATGAATTTAGCATATAGTCTAAGCAATTTGTATGAATGTATATGTGTGCAGTAATTTAGCACGTGGTGCTTTGTTCGAACTAAGGAGCATCGTATGCTTCGAGGTTTTATTTTATTTTGTTTTGTTTGTTTTGATTTAAACAAAATAAATCGGGCATTTTATTTCCTCAAAAGAAATTTTTGTACAAAAGTAGAAATATTTTTCTAGCAAAACAATGTCTAACAGTAGAATCTCTAGTGCCTCATGACGTCTCTCGGCGGGGTAGCAGGATCTTCCTCCGGATCTTCCTCCTCCGAACTCGGCGGTAGTAGATCGTCAAAGATAGTGTTTAAATCTTGCCCGTGGGCATCGATGTATTCCTTTAGTATTAAGTTTTGTGTAGTGAGGGTTTGGACTTGGCGCTCGAGTTGGTTTATGCGGTGATGATCCGCCTCTCTCAAGTTGCCCATGTGATGTAAATTGGCCTCCAATTGAGCCATACGGTACTTCATCTGCTCTAGGGTTTGGTGGGAATCGAGATGAACGCTCATCATCCTGACCATCAACTGCATCATGTCTTGACTAGCCATCTAGCGCAAGCAAGAGATCTAGGTTAATATTTGCCAAGATTCTAAGTTCAATTCGCCAAGATTCTAGGTTCGAGTTTCCAAGATTCTAAGTTCAAGTTTCGCCAAGATGCTAAGTTCAAGTTTCGCAAAGATTCTAAGTTCAAGTTTCGCAAAGATTCTAAGTTCGTAGCAGAGATGCAACATGCATATGCAAATGATATTTCCCCCCAATAATAATTTAATACCCATATATTTTTTTTCCCATGGGTTTTAAAATACAATTTCTCCATGGAAATAAAAATTTAAAATTTAAAATATATCAAAATATTAATAATAGCTTAAAAATAATAATGGTTTAAAAATAATAGTTTAAAAATAATAGTGGTTTAAATAATAGTTTAAAAATAATGGTTTAAAAATAATAATTTGAAAATAGCCGGGCTCTGATACCAACTTGTAACACCCCGGTTTTTGGTAACCCAGGTCGGGATGTCACCGCCACATCTCCCTAGTAAGACACGGTTTCTCCGAGCTTACTAAAGAGATGCAAGGCTAGGTATTACAGTGTTTAAAAATATTTAAAGCATTCAAAATAGCCCATACAATATAAATCGAAAATAATAATAGCATAGCGCAGCGGAAATATTTAGTTTAGTACAGTATCGCAGCGGAAAATTTAAATAGGGCCGACATGGCCAAAACACGGGTTAAACAGGCCCGTTCATAATATAGTCTAAGTACGAAATTTAAAAGCAAAATAAAAGTTCCCAAAATCCCATGCATGATTCGTGCTCACACATGCTCATTCCACATATTCTGTAAAGAAAGGAATAAAAACGGTTTTGATCAGCAAAATTGCTGAGTAAGTTAACACATGCATGATCGTAGGGTTTAAAAGCCATAAATTTAATAATTTAACAAAAGCATGATAATAACATAATATTTAATTTCATATAATCCATATCATATAGCATCATCTATCTCAGGCTCTATTTAATAACACATATCACATGGTTCAAGATAATAGCCATAATTTAAAATAAAGCATTTAAATAATTTAATTTGACAACAATATCATTTAATCTAGTTTAATTTAATTTAGAATCCCCATTACATTCCCGATTTGGTATTTCAAGTTTCACGATAAAGATCGCGATGTCAACAAGTTTAGCCGGTAGCCCGGCGGCCGCAGCCGTATCAGCCATACCCAGTACCACTCCGGAGCCTCGGGAAACCCATACGGATATTCACGAGAGTGTAGGCTCTAAGTTTCGCCGTTTTGGCAATATCACATTTCAAGTATAGCGCGCGGGGTCACCATCGTCCATTACGGCACGAAGTGAATCGTTAGGGGGCACCCTGCAGAGCACTCACCCCTAATTTTAATTTATCAAGTTTGTAAGGGGATTTAGTTTTTAAAAATCTGACTTCCAATGTATTAATTTAGAAATAATATCTCAATTCGTTTCAACCCTAAAGGTTAATTCCACGTTTCAACAAGATCTCAAAATTTCGTTTCGGTAAATCACAGTTTACTCCAAAATTCGTCTAAAATCAGATTTAATTCCAAAAATTCCAAAATTTCATATCTGACTCGGAAACATCAAGATCTACAACTTTCGTGTTTTAACTTTTTCAATCCGAGATACCTAAGTAGGTCGAAATCGCTAATTTTCGCATAACAAGAAATCTGTCCGAGTTTAACAGGTCACAGTTTAAAGATTTCAATTTCTACCATATCAATTCAACTCCAAATTTAATGAAATTTGACAGGGATCATCTCAAGACATTTATCTACAACTTTCATGTTTGGCCAAAGATCTAAAACAGCCTAGATCCTATGTCAAAAACGAGATCAAGATCAATCCTAAGTTCTGTCCAAGATTTCAAGATCTAAAATCAAACAGTTCGGTTTCGACAGGTTTTCACATATCAAATCAACTCCAAAAATTCTCAAATTTTTACAGTAGCTAGGTCTAAGTCTTAGGAACGTTTTTCGTGTTTTAAGTTTTTCCGTTTGAGTTCGTTTTAAGGGTCGGAAAAATTCAACAATTCTGTTGCGTCGGTAGAAAACGAAAGTAGACAGATTTATGATTCTTGTCAAATCTTTTAGGTTTCGAATGTTTTAAAATCTCCCAAAACCATGTAAGGTTAACTTACAGTATCTATGAACGTCGGGAATGTCCAATTCGGAGGCGTGGCTTCCAGATCACCGTTTCTCCTCTCCGTTCGTCGGGTTCTACGATCTAGATTCGATACGGGGGTGTAGAAAGACAAAGAAGATGATTAGGATTCGTTTTCGAATCGTTTATTGAATAGAGATTGGACCGAGACTTACCACGACTATGGAGATCTGTTGAGAACTCGTCCAACAGCGTTCGTCTTGGTTTCGTGCCTCCGACGACTCCGGATTTAGGGTTTCGAACGTATAGAGTGCTTTAGGGTTTCGTAAACTTGTTCGGGGCTCCCAAGGGGCTTATTTATAGAATTCTAAGTCCCTAGGGCGTCCACGGCCGACCTAGAACTCTGGAGTCGAGAGGTGTTCAACCGAAAGTCGAAAAATCCGCGTTCGGGTGAGAGATTCACGCAACCACCAAATCTGTGGGGTGGCGCGGTCGTGGCGCGGTTTTCCCCTTCCAGCGCGCGGCCACCGCGCCGACTTCGCCTGGACTTCGGTCCGGGCGGGTCGTGCGATCCGTCGTGCGTTTCCGCCTCTCTTTCGGGTTTCTATCCCTCTATGCTCCCGAATTCCGATTCCCGGGGTATATTCGGGTTCATACTTTCTCTCTAATTTTTATTCTTAGTCTAGTTGGATGTTTTGGACTCGAATACTCGAGTTCATTAGTGTCGGGTTTTGGTGTACCATTTATCCATACTTTTGTTTAATTAAATTCCTTTAATTCCTTTTTAAGTAAAAATCTCATTTCTCATTTTCTTATCTTTATTTATTTCTTTTATTTGCTGGATTGGTTTATTTATTTATAGTATTTATTTTATTTATTATTTATTTAATTATTGTTTTATTTTATGTTGGAAAATTCTCGGGTATTACAGGAATACTCCATGGAAATTTTGATTTAAAAGGGGATAGATGTTTAGATCGCATTTCCAAAAATTATTGTTAAAAACGCGCAATGCATTGTTTAAAACAATAATGCCCATAATATTTGTAGATGTGGGATAAAACCCAAATGAGTTGTACATGCTAATAAAAATTTATGCCAAGTAATATTTTATCCCAAAAGGAATTTTAAAATAACATTTTTAAATCCCCAAACCGTGCCCGTGCGAAATGATGCTTTATCGACCCTGCAGATCTCAAGAACCTGAAAGGGAATAGTGGAAAAATGTAGCTCAGTGAAAACAATCGCTGAGTAAGTAGACCCTTACTCCCGTAGGAGAACGGGTTCCAGAAATAATTTAAAGACAACAGTTATGGTAATGGTATGCTAAAACGAGAATTAATTTAAGCACAGACTAAATCCATATAAATCTAAACCCGGGAAGAGATAATATGACACTATGCGTTACCCTTGAAATAAATTTCTCAGCCATCATGATGTGCAGGTTCTCCGCCGTAGGGCTCAATTCTCACATACACTTAAGGGTTGTGGTGGAGGTAAGAAATTTTCTCAAACCACATGGACTCTGGTAGGTGGTATCGTGCCAACGTTCCCAGATAGCTTTTGAACTACATCCGGGGGTCGAAAGCCCCTGATAGCTTTGAACTGCACACATCCAGTGGAGGTGGTCCGACCCAGTACACAATCCACCCCGTAACAGTGGTATACCAAAATCCGTAGGATTGCAGAAATTGAATAAGCACAGTAACATGGCATACCAATAATCCAAAAACAATAGGGAGCAATAAGCATAAATTTAAGAAAAAGTAAAGCAGTATTTAATTTATGCTTAAACTAAAATAAATTTGGCTTACTTCAAAGAGTAAAAATCTACTTACAAACTCCAAAGAATAAAAATCTATTTAGTGTCACCGTAGGGAGAATGGAATACAACACGCGCACAGACAACGAACAGCTAAACATTCGCAGCTACTAGACTAGCAAAAATTCTAATATTAACTTAATATGCTATAATAGTAATTTAACATAAATAATAACTAAATATTTCCAACTTAGAAAATCTTACTCAAATACTCTGACGGATAATTATTCGTACTAATTCTTACTGAGCTCTAAAACTTCATTAGAACTTGCAGCAAAAAGCGAATAGAGCAGAAACATAAACAACGGAGCACATGACAAGAAAAAAAAAATAGAAGTGAAGAAATGGGGAAAAAAAAACGCATAAGAAGGAAGAAAGCAAAAGGATGGATGGCTTGGAGGAATAATAACCCAAATGGTCCTGTATCTTACCCTTAATACCAATTTGGTCCTCTAAGTATTGAAATAACCAGAAGGGGAAACAAGAAGGTGGGAATGAAGGGGAGGACCAGACAGCATAGCGGCGGATTAGACAATGGCCAGCGGGTGGAGAACTTCGCTAAGGTACAGTTTTTCACTATACGGACTGACGAAGGGAACAAGCTAGTTGATCTTGCGGAGGCGGAAACTATTCTGGAATTGGCCGGAGCATTGGGGCTGGGATGCGGGTTGTCAAAGGAGCAAGCAATTGACAGGATCCAATGGGAGTTGGGGAAGAGGCAATAAAGCTGCCTTGGTAATGGTTTTTGTGGAATTTTAAAAAAACTATGCGTGTTATTACTTGTAATTTAAGAGGACTCAACGGTGGGGTTAGACGGAGGGCGGTCATGAGATTACTCAAGAAGGAGAGGCCGATGGTGTTCTGTGCCCAGGAGACAAAAATGATGGAAGTTCAGGAGAGGTTAATTCATAGGATTTGGGGGTCAGGTGGTTGTGGTTATTGTGTGCAACCGGCTAATGGCAACGCAGGCGGCCTAATGGTTATCTGGGATAGTAATAAGTGTTCTTTTGGGGTAGTAGAGAAGGATTGTAATTTCATATGGATTAAGGGCAGTATGACTGGTATTCAAGGGGATATCAATATAGTGTCGGTTCATGCACCAAATTCCAGGAGAGAAAGGGCAGTATTTTGGGAGTTGCTCATCCAAAAATGCAACACAGACAACAATGAGCTATGGTGTTTCACGGGGGATTTCAATGCGGTGGCATTGGAGAGTGAAAGGGTTGGAGACAGTGTTGATGTTGGGTCTACCAGAGACTTTAGAAGTTTTATTGATCGGCTAGGCTTAATTGATCTACCGATGGAGGCTGGCCACTTCACCTGGGTTGGAAGAGGAGGAAGAGCGTCTAGTAGGCTGGATAGGTTTCTGTTATCGCCGGATTGGTTGAGTGTAAATGGTGGGATCATTCAGCGTAGGGGCCAGTCGGTTCTCTCAGATCATTATCCGGTTTGTTTGGAGGCGGGGGAGAGATCTTGGGGGCCAAAACCTTTTCGGTTATATAATTATTGGATGGAGGAAAGGGATTTTGAGGGCTTAGTAAAGGAGGCATGGGGTACGGAGGATGGCTGTAGGGGGCAACGAAGGGGATGTAAGCTTTTTAGAAATCTTAGACACTTAAAAGCAAAGATCAAGGGATGGGAAAGATATGGGGCGGGGGATTTGGAAAATCGATTGATGAAATTATCGTCTGAAATTGCGGAATTAGAAGAGGGTTTTAAGGAGAATGGTTTTGATGAAGATACTGGTAAGCTGTGGAGATTAAAGAAAGGAGAGCTACAACAGGTGTATTTAGCAGAAGAAAGACGATGGCTCCAAAAATCGAGGGTTCGGTGGATTAAAGAAGGAGACCTAAACACGAGATACTTTCACGCTGTCACAGCACTACACAGACGCAGAGGTCATATTGGTTCTATTGTTAAAAATGGTCAGGTGGTGGATGATCCCAGATTGGTGAAAGAAGAGGCTTTTAAGTTTTTTAAGGATATGTTTACAAAAAGGGGGGAGGAGATATTTGAGGTAAGGGACTGTGGGCTGGCTAGCCTAAACAACAAGGATAGACAATGGCTGGAAAGGGATTTCACCGAAGAAGAAATCAAGGCGGCAGTGTGGAGCTGCGATGGAAACCGAGCACCGGGTCCGGACGGGTACAATTTGGGGTTCTTTAAAAAATATTGGGAAGTGGTAAAAGCGGAGGTATTAGAAATTTTTGATGGTCTGTTTAGGGAGGGCCGAATCCCTAGAGAAACAGGGGGCTCTTTTCTTACATTGATTCCCAAAATTGACAACCCTAAGGATTTTCGCGACTTCAGACCCATTTCCCTAGTTGGAAGCGTGTACAAAATCATAACCAAGGTGATGGCTCGGAGAATACAGGCTGTGATCGGGGGTCTTGTTGGTGCTACTCAAATGGCTTTTATTCGCGGTAGACAGATTTTGGGTGGGGTTCTTATAGCGGCCGAAGTGGTACAGTCTACTATTTCAAGAGGTAGAAGTGGATTCGTTATCAAACTCGATTTCGCCAAGGCATATGATAATGTGGCATGGGAAGCATTGTTTCGTATTTTAGAGAATATGGGTTTTGGTGCTAAGTGGATCGGGTGGGTCAAGGCGTGCGTTTCTTCTGCATCGGCTGCGGTATTGGTTAATGGGTCGCCGACAAACTTCTTTGAAATGCAAAAAGGATTGAGGCAAGGTGACCCTCTTTCACCTTATCTCTTCGTGTTAGTTGCTGAAGTGTTGAATATTTTAATGTCAAAAGCGGTTAATTTGGGTCTGATAAAGGGGCTGGAATCGGGCAGAGAGGGGCCAATTATTTCACACCTACAGTACGCAGATGACACAGTTATATTTTGCGAGGGAGACCTTAATCAGGTCCTAATGGTCAAGAGGGTACTTTACTGTTTGACAATGACTACCGGTTTGAGGATCAATTTCCAGAAAAGTTGTGTATACGGAATTAATGTCGGGCAGAACATGATTCAAGACGCTGCTGCTATTCTGGAGTGTAGGATTGGGTGCTGGCCAATGAAATACCTTGGGATTCCAATAGGGGGCCGTATCAACGGGATTTCGATATGGCAGCCAGTCTTGGAACGTGCCGAAAAGAAGTTGGCAGGGTGGAAGGGAAAATTACTTACACAAGCAGGTCGGTGGTGCCTGATTAAATCCATCTTGAGTAGCTTGCCGATTTACTTTCTATCTATCTTCAAAATTCCTAGGGCGGTGGCGGACAAGCTAGAAAAAATTAAGAGAGGATTTTTTTGGAATGAGCTGGAAGGTAATAGAAGATTACATGTACTGTGTTGGGAAAAGATTTGCCAAAATAAAGACATGGGCGGGTTAGGTGTCTGGAATGTTCAAAGGTTCAACGAGGCGTTACTTCTCAAGTGGAGATGGAGATTCGGGAAGGAAAATTCTTTATGGAAATCAGTGATTGACAAAAAATATTATGGGGGACAATCGCCTTTGGTTCCTGAAGCAAGGCAGGGAATCTCAATCTGGGGCAACATTTGTAAATCCTGGAGCAGCTCGAACAATGGCAGCATTGGGAGTGGCTTCAAAATTTGTGTTGGAAATGGGTTATTAACAAGGTTCTGGGAAGATGTCTGGGCTGTGGAAGGGAGTCCGTTGAAAATTCTGTTCCCAAGATTATATTCCTTAGCATCTTTCAAGGGCGGGACGGTAGCGGAAAATGGAGTCTGGGACGGGATTGAATGGAGTTGGAAAGTACCATTGCGTAGGCCACTATTTGGGTGGGAGATGGAGGTCTGGCACGATTTTATGAACGTCTTAAACAGGGTGAAACTGAGTAGGTTCTTAGAGGATCGTGTGGTTTGGTTGCTTGAAGGAAATGGAAAATATACAAGTCGTTCATGTTGGAACGGGGTGGCTGAGGGTGGAGACCCTGAATTAATTAGAACATGGCGAGTTCTTTGGAGAATAAAGGCTCCAATGAAGGCTAGAATGCTGTTATGGAGGCTTCTTCACTGTGCTATACCAGTCCGAGAGGAGCTTGCGAGGAGGGGATGTCTTCAACCTCAGAACTCTGAATGCGTGTACTGTGGGTGGGACATGGAATCAATTGATCACTTGTTTTGTACATGCAAATTCTCAAGCTCACTATGGTATTATGGAGTAGGATGTTTTGAAGTGAACTGGGCGTGTCCAGGAAGGGCTACTAATCTTATCAAGTGGTGGTTGGGGCTATGCTTCAAACAAGGACAAAAGGAAATATGGTTGGTAACATGCGTGGCAATTGTCTGGACGATATGGAAATATAGGAATGAAGCCATATTTAAGGGGAAAACAATCTCATTGATGGAGGCGACTGAAGAAATAAAGTGGAGGGTGAGTACTTGGTGGAAATCATATTCGCCAGCGGCTAACAATTTTTCTTTTGGTGCAGGTGGTCACTTTCTCGATGAATTTCCACAATCTGGGAGGACACAAAAAAAACCGACAAGAGGGGGTTTGACTTGGGAACGACCTTGCAATGGGTGGTGGAAGATCAACACAGACGGATCTGCCTTGGGAAACCCGGGATCGGCCGGGGTAGGAGGCGTCACCAGGAATGAAAAAGGAGAGGTGATCTTTATATTATCCGACTCAATTGGAGTGGCAAATTCTGTCGAGGCTGAAATCACAGCCATATGTCGGCTGTGCCAGGCGTTGCTACGTGATCAAGGGTTTCCTTTGCCAAAGCTAGTATTCGAATGTGATTCTGTTAATGTTGTCAAGTGGATTGAGAACCTGAAGGAAGCTCCATGGAGATACTGGGATAAGTTTGGACCAATCAGTGTTGTAGCAAAATGTGCAGGTGAAGTACGCTTCCAACATATTTTGAGGGAACGAAATTCATTAGCAGATTATTGGGCGAAAAAAGGGGCTTCAGGCGACAGAAAGGTTGAAGAATGGTACTGAATACGGTTGATTGGAAATTACCACAAGATTGACACATCACCACAGGAAACTTTGTGAGTCATCCGACAAATCACATGGTGAGATCTGAACATTAAATTCATTAGTTGTAGACATCAGTGGTGCTCATCCTGATATTCTTGTTCATGCTTAATCATATACATGCTGTGCTTGCATATTCTCATGTCAATGTATTGAAAAGGATTAGGGTAGTAGGATCTCATAATAATCCCCTTCCATATTGTGAGCTAAGTCTTGTCAGGATACCAATACACATTTTGTCCCTTGAACCATGAACCTTCCCCTGGGAACCGAGTATGAAGCTTCACATGTAGAATTCCTTGTCATGTTGCAATGTCTGTAGTCCTGGATTTTCTCTAATACTGGATTGGCACGAGAAGGGCTAGGGAGTACTTTAGTCGGTACGAGATTGGGTGACCTAAATGGTTGACTTTATTGATCAAATTCTGGATGCTGGATCTGGACAGGCCTTTGAAAAAAAAAAAAAAGATCAATAGAGAAAAAAAAAAAAGGAAGTAAAAAAAAAAAAAAAGAAGCAGATAAGGATGAGTTCCTGGTATATATATTGTGTGGAGATGTTTCAAGTTGAGAGTTGATTGTATGTTTATTATGAGAATTGGGATGAGTCTCATGGCACCCTTGCATTATAAAATAGACTGTTCGGACGCTGAAGATCATAATTTGCAACATGACTGGAATTTTTGTGTGATCAATCATAGCCGGTTCCCCTTTCCTTGAGCCACTCAATCACCCTTTTCCTCCTTTTGTCTTGGCACAGGTTCAACCATTACACAGGTCTTTCGAATCTATTCTTGGATGTGGACTGATTAATTTTGGGCTTAACCTTCAGCTATTCACTTTTCCCCTATCTGCTAATTGCCATTCAATTAACTCCTAACCACTCACTTATCCTCCGTCTTGGTACTGTTGCCCCTTTGATTCGATACATTGATTCTGAGTATTATGCAGTGGACATGTGTCTATGAGCAAGCAAATGAGAATATCACTTGGTGCATCACCTGATAATTCTGAGGAGGAGCAGGATTGAGGTCGGTAGCTGTCTTTGGGAGAGAAAGGTTGGAGATGATGGCGTTTGCAAACAGGCCAAATGTGCTGATAGCGGCTACTACACTTTTCTAAATATGATGCGCCACTGTATCAAGAGACATAGTTGTAACTTGGCTTGGTGGTGGCGCTTGGGGTAGAAGGAGAGTATAAGATGGTAGCCTCAGTACCTCATGAAACACTTTCGGTGGGCTGGAACGGTGGTCTCTCTCAATTTTGTGTTATTTTTGTTTACTACAATTCCTGTGTAGGACATGGCATATTGAGTCCTTTGTTGTAGTAGGTAGTTGGTTGAATAGAAGCATGTTGCTTCACCTTTTGTGATTGATGCAACTCGAGTTTGTTTGCTCCTGTTACATGACTTTTGGAGTTCAATAAAACCATTCTTCCCTCAAAAAAAAAAACCAGAATAGTTCTGTAAGTTTAATATTCCTAACCAGAATAGTTCTTTTATCCTTTTTTGGCCTTATAACTTTTCCTTTATTACACTTTGACCCCGGAATTTGACCTTTTGATTTATCTGGCCCTTTTTCAACATAAAATTGCTTTATATGGCCCAACATGCTTACGAAAAATTAAATAAATTATCCAAAATTTATACCTTGAGTTTTGACCGCCTTGCCACTGAGTTTTTCGAGCTTCTCGGTTTTACGGACTCCTTCCAACCACCGTACCATAGTAGATGGTTCGTAGATGCCCAGCTCCTTCAGCAGAAAACAACACAACCCTGTTTTGTTTCCTACCTCAGGGTGTAACAAAGTTTGGGTAATGGATTTTTTTTATTTTTTATTTTTGAGAATTGGGAATATGGGAAGCCTTGATTTTATTTAAGAAATATTAAAAATATTACAGAAATATTTTTCTCCTAATGGAGAAGATGGAACTTAGCTCCTCATATATGAGGATGCTTGACTCTGGGGACTGTCCCATATGTAAAACAAATACAGAAAGGAAATTTTGCGGAAAGAGAATACAACTTATTATTTTAAAGAGCTGGGAGGATTTCTCATGCCTTCCATCTGCTTCAAATGTCTCTATTTATAGGCTCCCGTGGACTTCAATTGTGGATTCCAAATTTTCTCTAATGCATTGTGACGTCATTGCGTTCGTCACACGCTTTGGATTCCAGCTGGTTACATTATTGCTGAATTATTAATCTTGGGTGCCATCTTTTGTCAACTTTCCACCTTTCTTTTTCGGCCACTAACTGCCAACTACTCGAGACTTGCTTTGTCGGCCTTTAATTACTGTATATTGCCAACTCCCCTTTTTCTCTTACATCCAGTTGTTCTCACTTTGGCTTGTGAAAGATTTTCGGACGTTTCTTCCCCTTTTCTTGTTCGGATCCGGATTTCTTTTGAGTTACCCGAATCATTGTGCCGAATAGAGATTTTCCCTGTTCTGCGCAATATGGGCATATACGGTTCTCCCATTGGCCAACATGCATCATATTGCATGCCTTTCTTCTGGTTGACTCAGTTGCTGGCAACTTATTTTCCCATATGAGTAGCCTCTTCTTTTCGAAAGAGGTTTCCGCAAACTCCGTACTTTTCCCTGTTAAAGAATTAACCAGGAACGATCAATTTTAATTATTGGAAAAGATTTTAAATGGATATTTGACCTTTTCTATCTCTATGAGACAGACCCAAAATCCTCATGCTCGTCTGGTGGAGATGTCATCTTCACTGATGGAAGATACCAATGTTGCCTTGTCATCAATGGACTTAACTCTGTTGAATCCTATCATATCAGGCCTTTGTAATTTAATAAAATGAAAGACCGTGTACGAACCTTTCCAACGATTTCTGGTGCTGCTGAAATAAACTTTAGCTCCAGAATATCTCCTCTTTGGAGGTGCAGGTTGTTCTGCCATGATTCATGCACCGCACTACTTATCCATCCTGGAAGTTTTTTTTATCTCCGGGAACCCTGGTGAGGTAGTATGAACAGATGCTAATGAGCCAAAATCATACCACTTTCGAACCTCTTCTGGCTTCGATCCCTCGAGCATCCAAACCCTGTTGTATCTTTCGGATGTTTCGATCACCGTCTTGCTGAGGTTAATTTCCCTTTTGGAAACCAGTTGTTTCCATTTTGCTTGATAGTCCAGCCAGACTGTAGAAAGGACCTTCTCTTCTGAATTAACTTTTGAGGTGCATGTCATTGGCCTAAGGTTAATTTCTTCCTCTTTTACCCCAGAGGCAGTGGGTTGACTTGAACTTTCGGATGTAACTTTCCTCTTGCTCAATATTTTTGTCGGTATCCAACAATATTTCCTTTGAAGCAGTGCTTGAATCTGCTTCTGTATATGTGACCACCATAGTTTTTTGGGCACAATTTTCTTTGTTTACCAAGGAAGCTGACGCCTTCCTGATTAGCTCTAATACTGTTTCCCATAGTGCTGTCATTGCTACATGGGAGGTTCGTATATTATTGCGGACCATGTCCACATCGTTCTGTTGTATTTGGCCATCTGCTCGTGCATTGATCTCGAGCTGTCCAAAATGCTGATAGCTCCTCTAGGTTTTCTCTGAGGTGCCTGAATCTCGTTATGATGGAATCTGCTTTAAATGCTTCCATCTCTCGTCAAGAAATCTGCAAGAACATTTTCATGAGATTTTATAACATCAATATCATAAGTATAATATTGACATTCAGTTTTCCATCTGATAATATGAGCGTTTTCAATTTTTGATTCAAGTTTATTTTTTAAAAAAAGCTCTAACATTAGTATTATCAACTTTTAATACAAATTTCTTTGCAAGTAAGAATTAAAGGCCATTTTTAAAATTTTTTCAATACTGCAAAGAATTCTTTTTCATTAATGTGCCAAAGTTTGGCTTGTTGTTCAGTGAACAACCCTCCTGTGTCTACAGGGTTCTTGCCCCGTTGTTGTTTTTCTCATGAGCACTCCTGCCCATCAAAAATCATTGGCGTCTGTATAGACTACAACTTCATCCTCATCATGCGGTATCGCGAGTTTCGGCAAGCTATTTCAGACTTACTTTAGTTCGCGAATTCTTTTTGTATGGATTTCTTCCCATTTCCATATAGAGTTTTCAGTCTCTTCCAGGAGTGGTCTAAAATTCTTTCTGTATCTTGCAAGGTCTTTTATAAACACTAGTATTACTCCCTCCCAATGGGCGGAAATATGGATAATGGAATAAAAATATTAAATTTAACAAATATAATTGTTCAATTTTATTACGTCAGTTACATTCCTCAAACTACTTAAGCTACTTGAAGCATTACATGAGTACATCTATACATTGCATAGCAATGTAACAATAGACATATGTCATTACCAATATTTATAGTAGGAAAATAGGCCATTAGAAAGATTTCGGGCCTGCATTTAGGCCATTGGGCTGGAATTCGGGCCGCAATGGCCTAAAAGTGGAAATGACTATTTCTGGTGGTTTATTTTAGTTTTTTTTTCAATTATTTTTTTTATTTTATGTAATGAAAATAAATAATACTCATTCTGTGTCATTATTTATGTCATACTTTCTTTTTTTTCTTGTTCCAATATTTTTATTTCATTTTTATTTTAAAAAATAATTAAATATTAATCGTCAAATTAAACCTACCCATCATCTTATATTAATAAATAAATATATTAATCTTTCAAATTACTCACTGCGTTTAATAATTCCAGTCCACCCTACAACCACATATCAATAAATCACAAATAAATAAATAAATTAAAATTGTGGGGTTGGGGACTTACTCTAGGTTGGGGGTTCGAATCCCCACCCCGCCCCCTATCCTTCCCCTTTGTTCCCTTTGTAACTGTGTGGCTTGGGCTCCCACCACCCGTTCCAGGCCTCCAATGGCTCCTCAAAAAAAAAACTATAACTCATTACAATCATATTATATAAATTTTTAAGTCACCTTTTTTGACACTATTAATAGGACGGAGGGAGTAATATAAGAATAAAATAAATATTAATTCAAATATATTATAAAATAAATAAAATAAATACATATTCAAATAAATTATAAAGTAAAAATAAACATGTTTTATTATAAGTGTCCCAAAATTTTTGAACATGGTATTTTATGTAGGAATAATTAGTATTAAATGCAAGGAATTTTTTGGACATGGGTATGTTTGGCAATTATTATTTAATTATTTTTAAAATGGAAATAAAATAAAAAATGTTGTAACAAGAAAAAAAAAAGAAAGTAGGAAATAAATAATGGCACAGAATGAGTATTATTTATTTTAATTACATAAAATATAAAAATAATTCAAAAAACTAAAATAGGCCACCAGAAGAGTCATTTCCATTTTTAGGCCATGCGACCTGAATTCCAGCGGCCCGAATTCCAGCCCAGTAGCCTAAATTCAGGCTCAAAATCCTTCCAATGGCCTATTTCCCTAAATTAAATTATTGTGGCCCAAAAATGGAAATGACTCGTTCTTATGACCTATTTTAATTATTACCTCTATTTATATATTATAAATTTAGTACCTTAAAAATATTATGCTACAAAAAATAATTGAAAGGACAAAAACAAAATGAAAAAGCAAAGATAAAAAACTTTCAACAAACGATTCTAACGTCATATATCGACAAAGAAAGTACGGGAAATCATATTGCACTCGGTAATTGTTATTGATATTGATTCATCCTAAAACGTTGATAAATTAGAAACTTCACAAAGATGTAGATATTTCCAAATTAAATTAGAAAAAAATATAAGAAATACTCTAGTGAATGAATCCATTGACAAATTCAAATGACTATAGTTTCATCAACTTATTGTCATATTGCAATTTATCTAATAAAAATATTTGCTATTCTACGAAGTACTTATTAATAATTTACTATATTTTCTTAAACTATAATTGCAATTCATAGAGTATTGGTTAAGAATAATAACAAATATTGAATTATATTTATATAATAAATATCAACCCATAAAATTTCTGTTACATATTATACTTTATTTAGTATTCTTTATCTATAGCAATTAATGAAATTAAATTATCTAATGTGAATTTTACCCAAATTTGTTTCTCCTATATTTTGAAAGTGCATTATGCTTTTATATCATTCCCTCATTTTTTTATAATGGAAATGAATTGACTTCTGCTTATGTTTATTTTCCAACTTTGAGTAATGTTTATACAACATCTATATAATAAAAAACATTGTCAAGTGAGATCTCGTTAGATTCGTCTCATCATGTAGTTTTAAAATATTAAATTTTTAGAATTTTTAATTGTACACATTTTAAGTTATTGATGAGTTATTGATTATTAGAAATGTGTATTGGATTGCGTGCAGAAAGTGAATAAAGATGAAATAGGTAAGTTACTGATCATAAAGGAATTTTTGTGAGAGAGAATAGATAGGTTACTGTTCATAAGGGATATTGTTTTATTATATTATATAGATATATTGATTATATAGATATAGATATAGATATAGATATAGATATAGATATAGATATAGATATTTTCTTAAACTATAATTCCAATTCATAAAGTATTGATTAAGAATAATAAAAAATATTTAATTATATTTAAAGAATAAATATCAACCATAAAATTTATGTTACATATTATACTTTATTTAGTATTCTTTATCTATATCAATTAATGAAATTAAATTATCTAATGTGAATTTCATCCAAATTTGGTTCTCCTATATTTTGAAATTGCATTATGCTTTTATATCATTCCCTCATTTTTTATAATGAAAATGAATTGACTTTTGCTAATGTTTATTTTTCAACTTTGACTAATGTTTATATACCATCTATATAAGAAAAAAAAAACATAGTCAAGTAGGATCTCGTTAGATTCGTCTAATCATATAGTTTTAAAATATCAAATTTTTAGAATTTTTAATTGTACACATTTTGAGTTATTGATGAGTTATTGATCATTTGAAATATGTATTGGATTGCGTGCAGAAAGTGAATAAAGGGAAATAGGTAGATTACTGTTCATAAGGGATTTTTGTGAGAGAGAATAGATATGTTACTGTTCATAAGGTTAGGTTACTGTTCATAAGGGATATTGTTTTTATATATTATATAGATTATATAGATATAGATTATACAGATACCTGCAAAATTTACAACTCCCAAGAAACTCGGAAATTGTTTCTCGTCTTTTAATATGTCAGGAAAATTGCGGATTTTCTCCACAATGTGTTCATGTAACTCTATCCCTGCTTGATCAATTTGAACTCCTAAGAATTCAATTTTGTTAGCAGCGATAGTAGCCTCTTTCTCAGAAGAACAAGACCTTTCCTGTGATGTGCATCTGAAAATATTTCAAGGTGTTTAATATGTTCTTTAATATTTTGAGATGCAATTAGAATGTCATCTATGTTGACGAACATAAACTCTAGATAATCCTTAAATAGATTATCCATCTTTCTTTGGAATATCTGAGGGGCATTAGAAAGCCCCATTGGCATAACATTCCAAATATATTGCCCTTGGTGGGTGGAGAATGCTGTGAATTTTTTCGACTCATTCTCCATCTTAATCTGATAGAATGTGCAACAATAATCAAAATATATTCTTTAATTTGATATATTTATATTAAAAGTAATAATTGCAGTACTCTTTGACGCACTGATATTTCATTACTAATACAATTACGCAATCGGATTTGATAATCTTTATTATCACATAAATACCCGGCCTTTCTACTATTGCAGTGTGAAAATTAATTAAAAGTTGATCAAGAAATAAACCAATAAATAAGTTTTTTCATGTTGTTTTTAATGCCTCTCTCAGCAAGTTCAATAGTATCAACCATGTAGGAGAAGTCGTGATCATTTCTCGCATCTCTAATATTGTTTTCAAGTTGTTTTTCAAATAATCACAACATATTAGTAAACTCATATGGGTAAAATATAGCCAACTTTAAGGAAGAGTGAAAGGGTTTGAAATTGGGGAAAATGAAATTAAGGATTTCAATTAAGGGAGATGGATTTATTCATTAGAATATTACTCCCTCCATCTCAGGTAAGTTGTCATGTTTGACTTTTTAACAATATTCCTTGTTTAACTTTAACTCAATTTTATTGCAAATATATACTCCATCCGTTTTTAAATAACATCATACTTTGCATAAGTTATTGAATTGTTCATGAAAACGTTGATGAATTATTTTTGATACTATCGATGCACCGTATTCTGTAGCATCGCTGAATTATGTAAGGCAATGTCGGTGAATTTTTCTTGGTAGACTCGCTGAATTCTTCTAGGTATGATCGCTGAATTCATCTACACATAGTCGGTGAAATATATTTGACAGCATAAGTGGTTTGGTTTTTGGTAGCATCCCGCTGAATTCTTCTTGGTTGTTGCTGAATTATGCTAGGCATGATCGCGGAATTCTGTTAGATAGTGTCGCTGAAATACTTTGATAGCATCACTGAATTATTTTTGGTAGCACCGGGGAATTGTATTTTGGTAGCATCGCTGAATTATGTAATGCAATGTCGCTGAATTATGCTATGTACTGTAGCTGAATACTTCATGAACTATTTTTGATACCATCACTGAATTATTTTTTCTAGCATCACTTAAATGATCGATTAGTAGATTTGTTACCCTATTTATTAAGTATAATCGATCAGGAAAAAATCTTATTTGGAATATTAGATATGGTTACCAAATATTTGATATGATTTACCAAATCTTAGATATGCTTACATACTAAATATAGGGTTATATTTTCATTATGATAATTATACATTTTTTCATTTACAACCCTTGCATTTTAAATGGACGCTTCAGATCGCTGCCTTGATGTGCTGCGGGATGCTTTGATCGCACCATAACCGCACCCTAAAATAATATTTAGTGAAAGTTGAACAATGAATAGTGTCAAAAAAATCAAAAAAGGCGTCTTACCCGAGACAGAGGGATTATTAAATACTCCCTCCGTCCCACTATTTGTGTCCCATTTCTTTTGGGCACGGTTTTTTATGTGGGATAGTTAGTACTTCCTCTGTCTCAGTGTAATTGTTACACTCCCTTCCGACACGCTTGCCGATGCACATTTTTAACGGGTAATAACTTAAATTTTGTACAACGAAAAGTTATAAAAAGTTGATTGTCTAAAACTACAAGATTAGACTAATCTAACAAGATCTCAATTGACTATGTTTTTTTTTACATAACTATGATAAAAATTTGAATCAAAATTAAATAGTGAATAGTGTCAAAAAATGCTTTGTAACAAAAAGAGTGAGACTGAGGAAGTATTTAATGTAGTGGTAGATTAATACTAGCTTGTGATTAAAAATAAAGAAACTGATATTTGGAATCTTCATCCTAAATTATTCAGCGAGAACAGTACGATAGTTGTATTTATATATGAGTGACACGCTTTCCCCACAAATATACAAATGATTACAAAAATGCAAACATATTTATTTCCCTTTGAGACTCAGCACTCATCTTAACAAAGGGCAAATTCAGAAACAACAGTCAACAAATAGGTTACAAGAGTTTAACAATTCAACATATAATAATAGTCACTAAACTCACAATCACCATATTACCACAACACATCATTCAATTCCTGAATCCTGACTCATCATTTTAATTTGGGGTTAATCATTAAGACCAGCTGTTGGTTGCTCGCCCATTTTGCAGCAGACACAAACATTAGATCTCAAACAACAGCCATAGATACAACCGGCCAGACATCTACATCTACCACCAACTGTACACGTACATGCGTTGTAGCAATATGAGGAACACCGCTGGTCTAATTGGTCAGTCCCTGTAGCTGTGAGTTACAGCAGAAAAATATATAAGTCAAAATTTCTAAAGAAACACATACTTATTGATTATTTTGCTTATTCAATAAGTTGGAAAGGCAGTGTTTGAGAAATGTCATTATGTTGTTGATGAGATATAGTTTAATACTTACATGCTTCAGGTTCAGCAGAGGTGGAAGTCAATGCAGACACTTGAAGTTGAAGGGAAATAAGGAGAGACGTTGCCAAACAAACGAGGAGGAAAACAGCCAGCTTGGAACCCATTTCTTTTATTAACAAGTTTTGCTACTACTTGAGGGCCTCTTTATAGTCCCCCAGAAATAATACTTTTATTAATAATAATAATAATAATAATAATAATGTCAAAAAAACCCATACCATTTCATAATTTGAAAAAATTTCCAAAAAATTCCCACAAATATTGAATTATACGGATACGTCCCTTAACTACTCTAATCATAGCCGAACTCGTTCATGAACTCGGTTTTTTGCTAATTATCGCCAAACCCGTCCCATAACTACCCTAATCATCGCCGAACACATCCCCATTAGGGAAGTTATGGGATGAGTTCGGCAGTGATTAGCGAAAAAATCGGTTTATGGACGGGTTCGGCTATGATTAGGGTAGTTATGAGACGAGTTAGTCTAATTCGATATTTGTGGGATGAATTTGGAAATTAAAATAATTTATGGGATTAAAAGCGATTTTTTTCTAATAATAATAATAATAATAATAATAATGATAAGAGTAATACTCCCTCCGTCCCAGTATACTTGTCTTGTTTGACTTTTTGGCACTGTTCATTGTTTAATTTTGACTCAAAGTTATTGCAAGTATATATTTGAAAAAAAATAGTCGAGTTGGGTCTTGTTAGAATCATAAAATCATGTAGTTTTATAATATATATTTTATATAATTTTTTGTTGTACATATTTTGAGATATCAACGATTGAAAATGTGCATTGGATTGTGTGCAGAAATGAAACAAAGACAAGTTAAATGGGACGGAGGGAGTAATAACTAAACCCCTAATAATAATGGAGTAGTAGATAACCATTGATTATTCAAGTATGATGTGACATTACGCAATGGATAGGATAGAAGTGAGAATGTGAGATTGTCTGATTTATATATTTATATATTCACTAGTTGCATGAAGCACATGATAACTTTACTACTCTATACCATAAAGTGTGCAGTGTTGTTGGGTGTACGGATGGTGACATTTGGGTTGATACGCTACAAGAAATTCGCTGGACAAGCAAAGAAATCTATATACTAGTATATAACATTAAAATACTCATAACTTGCAAAGTGAATATTTATAACTCAAATTGTTAGAAAAATCACTTTCCATCTATGCATTAGTTAAAACGAGTCATGGATCACTGCACATAATAAAAACCCAGACCATGCTTTATAAAACATTTAGGGGGCGTTTGGTTTGGGGCATCCAAGATTCCCACGGGAAATCTTGGTAGGAAATGTTATATGCATGTGTTTGGTTTGCCGGCATCTTTTACGTAGGAATGTTACATTCCCACCGAGGTGGGAATGTTGAGGGTTTTGGGTGGGAATCACATTCCCACCCAAGAGGTAGGTATTCTTAGATTACCACCTCATTTTTTTCTACTTTTGTACTAATGTTTCATTTATACCCTTACATTTTATACTTCTTTTATTTTATACATTTAGATATTTGTATTCTAAAAAATGATAAATATGTGAAATTTAATTTTAAAAATCAATTGAAAATTTTTAAATTATTTAAACATATTTTTTAAATAAATATTCTCATATTTACTTAAAATTTATTTATCTTCTATATAAAAAATAAAAATAATAAGCATTTTAGTGACATTAAATTACTAATTATCATACAATAAATTATATATAACGATTTTTTTATATTTTTAAAAATAAATCGGTTTAAATATTATCATTATTTTGCAGCAAAATGACATATTTATAAATTTGTTCAATTAAAATTCAAGGACATTATAGTAAATTGATTAGAAATGGAAATCTGAGATTCCCCACTACAAGAAAAAAAGGAAATACCGACCGAAATTGTGGTCGGGAACTCCCGGACACGGGTCGTTTTGCCCGTTACCGACCGGCTTCCCGACCGCAGAAGTCGGTCGGTAATGTCTTGGTCCGAAAAAAAATGCCGACCAAGCAGGAGCGTGGTCGCGAAGTTCCCGACCGTCTGCCGACCGAAAAGTGGTCGGTAGAGTACCGACCACCGCTTCCCGACCAAGTTTTGGTCGGGGGAAGACGGCCCCCATGGACCGCGGGACCTCCGGATTACCGACCGTTTTTATGTCGGTGAGTCGGTCGGGAAGGTCGCCGACCGACGTCCCGACCGCATATGCGGTCGGGAAACCTGAACCCTGCACCAGCAGAATTCGTTTTCCCCCAAACCAAACCTGCCAAAAACAATTTTAAAAACCTGCCACAACATCCAAATTTCACAACATCCAAGAAATTATCAAATTCATCTATACATCAATACCAAACTTCCAAGCTTCACATAAACATAGATCACTACATTTCATTAGTTGAAATCTTCACACAACAAGAAACATTCGATAAAGTTACAAGTACTAGAATTCTTGTCCAACATGTCAAAAGATAATAGAAACAAACAAGTCCAAGTCCATCAAAGTATAAGTAAAAAACAAGAACAACTAATGAACGCCGAGGTCACCTCCTCCTGAGCAGCCTCCAAGATCATCATCCCCGTCCCTGCGGGGTGGGGATCGAGGGCCCCGGCGTCCCAACAATCTCTCCATCTGCTCCGCCATGGTCATCTGTGACTGGGCGAGACGTTCAATAGTCGCCGTATATGCATCGAACTGGGCCTGCGTCACAAACTGAGTAGTAGGCAGTGGAGGGGTGGAATCCACATCATCCCCAGGCCGGATCGACCTGGCAATGGAGCCTATGCCATAAATT
Organism: Hygrophila difformis; assembly: GCA_030278955.1. NCBI lineage: Eukaryota > Viridiplantae > Streptophyta > Magnoliopsida > Lamiales > Acanthaceae > Hygrophila > Hygrophila difformis. Next base: position 26,690,887 of record JAOANR010000001.1, on the reverse strand, counting down.
GCCTTGCGCCTGTCCATGCCACCAGCTACATCTAGGAAGACACGATCAGGATCCAAGCTACTGCCAATCTCAGGATCCTGGCTTAAGGTCTCAACAACGGCATCAAACTCAGCCTGTTTTATAAGTTTAAAAAAATTGGTCAAACAACTGAGCATTGAAGCAAATATGGAATTTAACAAGGCATTTTCTATCTGTACCTGAAGGTTCTGTGACTTGTTGCGTACCCAATTGTCCTTTTGGTGCTTTCTTGTATGTGTGTGCGCATGAAGCTCATGCAAGTGGACAGGACCTTCCTTCTCAGCCGACTATATATATTTAACAAAAAGGTAGTGATCATAATGTGCTTCATTAAATACCATATTATTTTGTCAAATAGATTTGAACATCATACCATATCATCACGAGTGGCTCGAAATGTCTTTGATCCTGCAGTGTGCGTGGGGAGAGCAGGTGCATCCTCCTGACCACGCCTTCTGTTCAGCTTTCCCCTCTTGCTCTTCTCCTTGAATTGTTGGGAATCCCATATGCGCCTCCAATTCTCTGCCACTAGCGCATCCCCAGGCATCGGTTTTTTCTTGGCGCGGATGTCCAAAGTGTAGTCCTTGTATCTTTTTTTGGCAAATAAAATCAGTAAATTTTCGAATATTATTATAAAACACTATTGTTGTAATTTAGAACTCACCGTGCAATGTTTTTCTTCTCCCATTCCTTCCTCACAACACGGGCATGCTCGGGAGCCCAACGAGCAACTTTCTGCAGATAATTAAATAGAGCATTTGAATTACTAGTTTGAACAACACAAAAATTAATGCAAGGTAAACTTCATACCTGGAATTCTCCCCAATAGAACTCCTTTGTTTCTTTTGACACCTTACCCCAGCTGATCCCATTCATATCCGCTCGTCTGGGATATATGTCCGTAATCTTTCTCACGACAGCGTTCGGGAAGTCGATACTTCAAGACAATGATCGTTCGTTAAACAACGTAACTAAGATGAAGACTCGTATTGTATAAAGTAAAAATTAATTATCATTGTCAATTATGTAACATAACGTGGAATACTTACATCCCATCTGTGGCATTCGGGGCAAGGAGCACCCTGTCAAGACCTGGCTCAGCTACGGGAGGAGGCACGGGTGGAACCGCTTGTGAAGACCCCGCCGATCCTAACAACAAATTCAGATCAAGTTTATCATAATGGAACTGGAGCAAATGTATTTAAAAAGTTGTTAGTACCTGGAGTGCGTGGGGGTGGTGTCTCTGGAACAGCCGTATCATCAGCAATATGTACTATAGGCTGCTCTTCCTGGCTGGCAGCTGCAACTGTCATTCAATGTTTTTATAAAGTTAAATATTTTCAAGCAATACAAGTATTTAGAAGATAATAAACGTAATTTACATCTTACCTGCCATACGTCGCTGATATGCCGCCCTCGCCCGCCGTATCCTTGCCGCTTCCTCGGCAGGAGTAAGTGTCCGCTGTGGCGTGTTCGAAGAAGAGCCACTACCGCGTTGAGACATCTGCATATGGGACAATCGTATTCCAATATAAGCTTTATATCATCGATAAACATACAATGAGTAATAGTTGTACGGTATTTAAGAAGTTTATCACATTTCAAATTTCGAAATCCTCATCCGAAGTCTCCTGCGACGGATCATCCGGATCTGTGTCATCTAAATCATCAGTGTCACTGGAGGAATCAGAGTGAACTGCCTCGTCATCCCGCTGAAGCTCTACATATTGGACCACGCTACCTGTTAGGCGCTCCCTTGCAGTAGTGAAAGTCGTGGTTTTGATACCAAGATGTTCTGGAGCGTCTTCCTGAAATGCTTCGGGTTCTTCCCCAGGTCGCACAGTTATTACACCCCGCGGTTTCACTTTACATACGGCCAAACATTCATTCCTACCCGCAGCTGGCCTCATCGTTGGGAACGAAGCATAACAAACTTGTTCTGCCTGGTATGCAAATATAAACGGATCGTATATAGGCAACGAATTTGAGTGGTTAATCTCGACAAGCTTGTACTTCTCATGGGTCCGTGTTCCATTTCCTTCACGGGGGTCAAACCATCTACATTTGAAGAATGTAGTTTGCTTCATAGGCAGCGCCGGGTACTCTATGACAATAATCTCTTCGATTATGCCATAGTAGTCTCCGGACGTGCTCGAAAGGCAAACACCACTATTGTAGGTCGATCTATGCTTGCCGTGCGATTCTGTGTGAAATTTCATCCCATTTATGAAGTACATTGAATATGAAATACCAATAGGAAGTGGCCCTTGTGCTATGTGACTCAAACATGGATTTTCGGGTGGATTTTGTGTCATATATGTCTCCAACCATCGCGGAAACTCGTCCGACATCGCACTTTGAATATCTGCCTCACTTATCATCGGTCGTTCCTTGTGCAGCTGCTCTTCAAATGTCCTATTATTACCATTACGAGCATTATTATCATTTTTTGCATGGAAGTTACTAGAATTGTATAATTATTAAAGAATTTACAAAACAAATTCAGTACTTACGTGAGATAAGGTTCTATCTCTTTGCAATTTAATATGAGGTAATTGTGAATGGCTTTCAACTCTTGTTCAGACAATCGCCTCTTCTTGGGATGCCCTTGGGCACGCCCCGGGTATTTGAATACAATTGGAAGGCGATCGTCGTATTGTGTTGTGCCTCCATCGTCGTTTCTTGGCACATTCCTTTCCCGTGTGAATACATGCTTCTCAAAGTAATGAGAGCAGAAAATTGAGGCCTCGCGAACCATGTATGCGTTGCAGATACTACCTCCAACATGTGCCTTGTTGCGCACAGTTCGCTTGAGTCGATTGAGATATCTACAAAACATTGATCCAATTTTTTGTATTAAACGACTGTATTGAACAAAAGTTTTGAAATATTTAATGTACAAGCATATTCATATTATACCTTTCATAAGGGTACATCCATCTGAATTGAACGGGACCGGCAAGGCTAGCTTCATAAGGGAGGTGGACAGGTAGATGTTCCATACAATCGAAGAATGAGGGGGGGGAAGATCGTCTCCAACTTACACAATACTACTGGAATATCCCTGGCCAGTCTTTCTATATCTGCCTCTTTCAGCGTCTTCGCAGTTAGTGCCCGAAAAACATTGCTCAACTCTGTTATTGGCTCCCACACACTCTTAGGAAGTAGCTCCCGCCATCCAATTGGTAGTAGTCTTTGCATGAAAATATGACAGTCATGACTTTTCATGCCAAACAATCGGTGTTTATTCATGTCTACGCATCTACCAAGGTTGGATACACATCCATCAGGAAATTTTAAACCGGCGACCCATTTCAGAAACACATCCCGCTTGTCCTTGTCCATTGTATACACTGCCCTTGGATATTTCCCTGTGCGAGGGTCCCTATGCAATTCGGGCCTGTTGCACAAGGTCACAATGTCCTCGCGTGCTTTCGCATTGTCCTTACTCTTCCCCTGAACATCCATAACTGTATTGAACACATTTTCAAACACATTCTTCTCAATGTGCATGACGTCCAAATTGTGTCGAACCAAATTCGTCTTCCAATATGGTAGATCCCAGAATATACTCTTCTTTTTCCATCCACATGTCTTGCTTTGTATTCTATTCACTTCCTCGCCTCCCACTTCGTATACACGTCGAAGGCCATGCCTTTCTATATCCGCTAGGACTTCTTCACCACTCTTACAAATAGGTGGTGATCTATGCTCCTCCCGATCCTTCACGAATTTAGACTTATCAACTCTGAAAGGATGATTCGAAGGGAGGAACCTCCTATGCACATCAAACCACGACTGTTTCCCACCCTCTTTAAGCCGTATGGATTCTGTTTCTTCCATACATACTGGGCATGCAGTTTTCCCATAGGTGCTCCACCCCGACAACATAGCATACGCCGGAAAATCCCCAATTGTCCACATCAAGGCTGCCTTCATCTGAAAATTTTGTTTAGAAGAGGTGTCGTATGTAGTGATCCCAACGTCCCACAACTCTAAGAGCTCGTCGATTAAGGGCTGTAAATAAACATCAATCCTCTGCTTTGGGCTAGATTTCCCTGGTATTATGCATGTTAGGAACATGTATTCATCCTTCATACACATAGCAGGAGGGAGGTTGTAATGAGTTAGTATGACTGGCCAACATGAGTATTGAGATCCCGATTGACCAAACGGTTGAAAACCATCCGTGCATAAGCCTAATCTCACATTCCGACCATCCCTACTAAATTCTGGATGTGTGGTATCAAAGTGCTTCCATGCCTTCGAGTCACACGGGTGGCACATCTCCCCATTAGTCCCATGATGATGTCCTACATGCCACGTCATATGCTTCGCCGTCGCCTCCGACGCATACAGTCTCTTCAATCTGTTTTTAAGTGGGAAATAGAACATGTATTTCCCTCCAATCCTTGAATTCGAATTTGATTCTCTATACCGAGGCTCGTCACAGAACTTACATTTATCTAAGGCCGAATCAGCGCGTCAGAATAACATACACCCTTTTTCACAGCAATCAATTTTTTGAACAGGCAGCCCTAATCCCTCAAGTAGTTTTTTCGCCTCGTAAAAATTCTTTACCATAGCATTATCCTCGGGGAGTGTATCAAGAATTAGTTGACACAAAGTATCGAAGCACCTCTCCGATAAGTTGTGTTCGGCCTTAATATTCAATAACCTGGCAATAGTGGATAGAAGGGTCATTTTCTTGCACCCTGGCCACAAATCTTTGTCTGCCGCCTCCAACATTCGAAAGAACAACTTCTCTTGTGGATTAGGCTCCTCGGGTGGCCTAGGTTCATCACTATCTTCAGTAGGTATTGTGTCGGGCCCACCAATTCCCATTCCATCGTACACCATTTGTATATAGTCATCATCACGTGCCGACACTGATGTGGACGCCGTATGATCGGTATCGTAATAGCGACTAAATTGGTGTGGCTCTCCGTGACACGTCCATATTTCGTAGTTAGGAACAAAGCCATCACGATATAGATGATATGTGATGTCATCATCAGATAGATAACATTTATTCTTACATCTACTACACGGACACCTAAGTCTTCCCTGTGCTCTATCCACGTTTGGGTTTTGATGAGACATCTGTATGAATAATTTGACCCCATTTTTAAATTCATCTGTGAGTACTCCAATATTACGTCGGGAGCGGTACATCCAACTTCGGTCCATACCTATGACATTTTGAATTCAACTTGAATATTATTAATCAATCGCATGCTATCACCAAATCCTAACGGATAAATTAGCATATTGAGTTTGTGTATAGACGATTGATGGTCAATTTCATGTTGAAACACATTATGAAACATCTGTTGTTCGGATTTATGTTGATTGTAATTATTTCATTTTATGTGATAATCTTTTACAATTAACTATTATACTCTTTTAAGAATTAAGAACGATATTGGTGAAAGTATTGATGAACAATCTTAGGAATTAAGAATTTTCAATTTAAGAATGATATTATATTGATTTGGCCATGTAGCAATCGAAAATTGAATAACTATAATAACAGACATTCACAAACTCAAACCAACAGTCTAATTGACAACATCAATTCCCAATTCGAAAGGAAATAGACAACGGCACGCACAAGTAACATTTTCAAAACATTCAACGGCCAACCAACACGTTCATTTGGAAATGCCATAACTTTTTCAAATCAACTCCAAATTCAACATATCATATATGGATAATCATCTACTCGACGAGAGGATTCTATATCTCAGTCCGTAATTGCAACAATCCACACAAGTTCTACCCAAAATGCCAAAACAGCCGGCTGCCCCAACTTTAACAATCTAATTTTTTTCCTTCAAATGATTTTGCTAACTAGAGAACACGATTACGAGCTTAATAGATCAATGTAATCAAATGCATTTCCTAAGACTATCAAAAATCGAATGGGCTCGATAAAACACAATCCACAATTCAAAGTTCAAATACCATTATCACCAAAAAAATACAAACACAATGCCACAAACGGAAAAAAATAATCAAGATTCGAATGGAATTTTAGAGCAAAAAAGAAGTGAATCGAATACCTCGATTGTGCACTCGAAAGGGAAGGGGCGGCCGGTGGTGGTGGGACTGCCGGAGCAGAAATGGGGAGGGCAGGGGCTGTGCGGGGGGCGGCAGCGGCTGGGCGGGCAGTTCCATCCGGCGGGGGCTGCGCGCGTCTGCGCTCAGGCGGCGGCGGCGGGATGCGACGCGGAAGGCGGCGGTTGCAGCGGGCGGGGAGTGGGGCGGCTGGGCGCTTCCTTCTCTTCCGTGGAAGAGTCGACACTCGCGAGCACCACGTCGGCGCTCGAATGGCGGATGGTCGGCGCGGCGGCGGTCGGCGTGGGGAGGTCGGCGCTCGAACGGTGAAAACGTCGGAGTGAAATCGGGTGTGAATTGGGGATGGAGACGCGGGGAATGAGTTTTCACTGAATTGGGGGTGAAAATATACGACCTAGGTTACCGACCGTCTGTGCGGTCGGTAAACCGGTCGGTATTGCCGACCGCAGCACCAGCGGTCGGTAAATCGGTCGTTTCTGACTCGGGCCCCCACCCAACGGTTATATTTTGCCGACCGACTTCTGCGGTCGGTAAGACGGTCGGTAAATCCGACCCGCACAATGACGGTCGGCAAATGCGGTCGGTAATTCCCAATTTTCTTGTAGTGTAACCAAACGCAATAATCTTAAAACACCAAAAATTAAGATTCCCGACAATCTCATATTCCCAGTAATCTTACATTCCCAGCAATCACATTCCCACTGGTAATCTACAACCACATGAAGATCAATCACTAAGAATTCATATGGCATAATTCACACACTATTTGTTAAGCAAAAGACATAAGATCCATCAATTGGCTTTAAGCAGAGAGTTTCAGGATGAATTCTAAGGTAAAAAATGCTGACATTCGGAACTTATGATGCCAACACATAGATGAACAATTTTTGTGAAGAAATCAAGAAGAATTTTTGTACTATATCAGTGAGGAAAAGAATGATTTCAAAGCAGGATCGGAGTAAGTCTGCCAGATTTTGAAATTCAAGGGGAATTCGACTCCTATGCATAGAGGGATGCACTTTAAATCTTCAAAGTCAAAAGATGGTGAGTTAAGTTAATATGTTTGCAGATAGTAATGCATATATATAATTCAAAATTTGAAAATCCACAAATCACATATTGTTTCCAGGTTTCATATTATTCTGGGTTATCCTTGTATCAATATTTGTAGGAAAAAGAAAAAAAAAAAAAAAAAAAAAACCCATATCGTCCCATAATTTTAAAAAAATTCCAAAACAATCTCACTAATATCGAATTAGACGAATCCATTCCATAACTACCATAATCTTCGCCGAACCCGTCCCATAACCACCATAATTATCGACGAACCCATCCCTCCATTAGGGTAGTTATGAGACGGGTTCGGCAATGATTGACAAAAAAAAAAAAACCGGGTTCATGGATGTGTTCGGCGATGATTAAGGTAGTTATAAGACGAATTCGTCTAATTCAATATTTGTGGTATAGTTTTGGAAATTGAAAAAAACCTAGTACTGAAAGGGTTTCTTTTTCCCCAATATTTGTATCTATATTGTATATTTTATCTCCGCACTACATTTTTGGATTATCTTACGATAATTGAGGATTGATTTAAATATGGGTATGAACTGAGCTAAAGGTCAACTAAAATTCCGTTGTATCTATCTATATAATAAATCCTGAATACTTTTTGGCTTGTGCAGACTATATTGTCCTTAGTAAGTCTAATATTTTTATTTTAAATCTTATTAAAAAAATATCAAATCAAGGGTACATCTGTAAATTATTATAAAACATCATAAACATATCTAGGGTTCCTATACGATGACACCTCATAAACGCCACATCATCATCACAAAAATATCAGATGCTAACATGTGGCATATATAAAATAATCTTGAATTAATTTAATCTAGTTTAGATATTCTTCAAAAATATCTTTCTAAGATTTAATCTATATTTAGAAAATAAATCTATATATTAATATAAAAGATCTTGAGAAAATCTTTCTATATGTATTTTAAAAAGATATAAATTGAAAGTAAATTAAATTACATAATTATATTTTATATTTTGTAAATATATAATTATATTATAAATTTATATAGTATAATGTTATTAAATGAATTTAAAGTATTTTAAAATTTGAACCTAAAATATTAATAGAAATGAATTGGCTAAAAAAATTTTAATGAGTAATAATCAGTCAATTTATTAAAAGTTATATATATTTAATATTAAATATAAATTTATGAGTGTTACACAATATTATATAATGCAGAATAAAACATATTTTTTCTAAAAAATAAAGCCAGAATAAATACTTCGAAAAATTGATTAGTGTTAAAATGATAGTATTTCCAAGGAAAATATAGAAATTCATAGTTTTTTCTAATATTATAAAGTTGGGGTCTGTTTTTTTCAAAAAAATTAGTTTAAGTACTAATTTTATAATTTTTTTAATTGGGGTAAATCTTTTGGAAATTTATTTTTCTTCACTTAAAAAATAAAAAGATAACAAAAAAAAGTATATATGGATAGTTTTCTTTAAAGGTTTTAGGGATAGTAGTCAAAATGACAACATATTGGGGAGTAAAATGATATTTTTAGTTACTTAATAATGCAAACATATAATTTATTCGAATTTTTTTTGCATGCATTCATATCACCATTTATACAAAAGACTTTAAACCTCATGTAGGGGTAGAAATAAGCTATAGGTCATGCTAAGATTAAATTTGAATGGCCTAGGCCTATGTTGATTTATTAAGGCCCGATGGCCTATTTTATAAGCCTAAGCATGACCTATTAAAATTAAATAGGGCAGATTGTAAGCCTTTTAAAGTCTAATTAAGCCTATTTTAAAATTACGTTTAAATTATTTTATATATGTTCGGATGTAATTAAAAGATTGAAAGACATAAATTTGTGTACTTGGGTAGAAAATAAATGATCTTGAGAAAACCTTTCTATGTATTTTAAAAATATATAAATTGAAAAAAAATTAAAGAGATAAATATTTTTTAGGTCATCAATAGGCAGGTAATTTACTTTTGAGCCACGAAAGATTGAATTATGAAATTGAGCCACCAACAGGCATTCGGGCTGGTTTTTTACGCCAAATTGACCAAGTCAACGTCTCAACGGGCTGTGTGTGCTCCACTCGCCACACACTCTCACGCACTGGCCTAAAAGTTGCAATCGTTACCTTTTGATGGCCTATTTTAGGTTTTTTATTTTATTTTCAATTTTTTTAAATTAAATTAAATAATACTTCATCCAACTATTTATTTATGTGTGATGTATGATCGTGTGTTGGAATTTATTAATTATAGTCAATTTGAAATTTTAATTATTAATTATTGATGTGATGCAGTAGGTTTGGTGATTTTTTTTTGTTGCAAAATAGCCTATACAGTGATTAATATTTCATTAATTCTTAAGGTAGGTTTGGTGATTAATATTTCATTACTTCTTCCGTCACACTTAACATATCTTGTTTGATTTGTGCACATCCAATGCACATTTTCAATCGTTAATATCTCAAAATATGTAAAAAAAAAAGGAATGATATAAAATATATATTCTAAAAATACATGAGTTTAAAATTCTAACAAGACCCAACCCGACTATTTCTTTCTAATATATACTTGTAATAACATTAAGTCAAAGTTAAATAATTAACAGTGACAAAAAGTCAAACAAGAGAATTAAACCGGGACAGGGGGAGTATTTACTATAATGAGAATGAGACAAAAATGTTGAAATAGACAGAAAACGAAAGTGAGGCATAAATAATGGAATGATGGAGAAATATTTATTTTAATTACCAAACAATTAAAACAGGCCACCAAAAGGAGACAATTTCCGCTTTCAAGCCATCGTGTGGTGAGTGGGTTGCACGCGGCCCGATTTTGTGTGGTATTGGTCAAATTGGCTTTAAATTCGGCCCGAATACCTGTTGGTGGCTCAATTTCATAATTCAATCTTTCGTGGCTCAAAAGTGAATTACATGCCTATTGATGGCCTAAAAAAATATTTATCTCAAAATTAAATTATATAGTTATATTTTTACATTTGTAAATGTATATATAGTTAAAATTATATATTATAAATTCTTCCACTTTATATATATATAATATTATTAAATACAAATTTATTATAATTATATAAAAATTTGAGCCTAAAATAATCAAGAAATGAATAAGCTAAAAACTTTTTAATTGATAATAATCAATCAATTTATCAAAAAAGTGTATATGTTAATATTATATATAAATTTATGGGTGTTACACAATATAATATAATACGGAGTAAAATATATTCTTTTTTATAAAAAAATAAATAGGGCCAAAGTAAAAACTTTGAATAGTTGATGAGTGTTAAAATGACAAGAATTTACAAGGGAAAAGAAGAAATTGATTGTTTTTTCTAATATTATAAAATTGGGGCCTATTTTTTGCTAAAAAATTAATTCAAGTACTAATTTTAGAATTTTTTTAATTGGGGGTATATCTTTTGGAAATTATTTTTTTTTTACCCCCTTAGAAAATGAAAAGATAACAAAAAAGTATAGATAATATTCTTTAAAATTTTAGGGACAATAGCCAAAATGGACAACAAATAAGAGAGTAAAATGATATTTTTAGAACCTTAATAGTGCAAACATATAATTAACTCGAATTTTTTTTAGTGAGTAACCGGGTATCGCCAGCCACGTTGGACCCAAAACTAATCCCTCGAGGATCTGCATGGACAATTAACGACGTCTCTCCCAAAGCAAATTTTTTACATACACAAGGCTGGAACTCGAGACGTTGCTTAAGCAACTATAATCCTAATCTACTCAGTCAAATGTTGTTGGTGAATTTTGAATAGTTTAAAAGTATTTTTTTTCAATTGCTCTTATTATTTTAGATATAAAAGCGAAACTATATATACTTAGTTTTTCAGTGGTAAAAGCAATTTATTTTATATTATGTCCACCTGGTTGGGGCTTTAAATTTTCTTCTATCATCTTATTCTTTCCTTTATTTATCTTTTAAATTTTTGTTGTATACATTCCTATCATCATTTAAACAAAAGGCTTTTTAACCTCATGTAGGGGGTGGAAATAGGCTATATATCAGGCTAGGGCTAGATTTGAACGGCCAAGGGCATGTCGAATTTTTAAGGCCCGAGAGGAACTTATCTTATATGCCCTAAGCATATCTATTAAAATTAAATAGACCAACTTTCAAGCCTTTTAAAAGTCTGATTAAACCTATTTTAAAATTCAGTTAGAATTATTTTATATATGTCCGGATATAATAATAAGGTTGGAAGACATAAATTTGTGCACTTGGGTAAGTCTTCATCCATTACTATTTTATACGGGGAAAAGATTTATAAATATTTTAAAATACCTACATAAAATAAAATTAATAATTATTTTCACATAAAATAACATCAATGACCACATATTTATATGCAATAAACATAAACATATTAATAATAACAATAACTATGCCCACCCTATCCTCGATTGATTTGTCTTGGGTTCAATTAGGTCTGAGGATACCCTGATATTCATTTAAAAAAGTAATGATAACTATGCCGACCTATTTAGCTAAATAGGCTTTCAAAGCCTAAACATAGTCTATTTATAAAAAATAGTTTGTCTGACATGGTCTTAATTCGGTAGAGTAGGCCATATGTCAATGTCGGGTAACATAACCTATTCTCATCCCTAACCACATGTAATCCAAAAAAATTATTTTCATTTTACAAACTCATACAGTTCAGCACCAGTGCGTAGTGGCGGATGTAGAGTGTCTGTATCGGGGATGCGACTAAATAACTTTGCCTTATTTCTTCTTTAATTTCCATATGATAACTATCAATTGATTTTCATTTTTTTTTATTACTAATGATGTCACTCTCTTCATCTAACTCTACCTGAGCCTATATATGTTTAAAAAATATATAACCATATGTTAAAAAAATCACTAAACACATAAAACATGTTGCATTTTTTCCTCTTCTTCCGTGTAAATTACCAAAAATTATTTATAATATAATTAAATTTATACGATTGTGTAAAATTTTAATGCCAAGGTTTGAGTTTGAGTGGACAGAGTTATATAAACAGAATTTCTGATATAGCTAAAATAAACATAACTATATAAAATTAATAGGCATATTTCGAACTGGGGGGGCCGCAGGTCCCCAAGCCCCTATGTAGTTCCGCCACTGCCCGTGCGTAGCGGGCGAAAAAAGCTAGTTTAGATAAATTCCGATCTAAGTTATGGTAAATCACTTAGTTTTGGCAATTTAATTCTGACTTTGGGTATAGTTGGGAGATTTAGATCAGATTCAATGAGTAAACACAATAGGTCGAAAATGTCTGTTTCTTCAGCTCAAGTCTATAACCTGTCTGCAAAGGGAATAGTTTCCAAAAATCAAAATCTTTTAAAATATTGTGTGTTAGATTTTAGCTTTGCGAACAAGCATCACGGAGAGTTGTGGTACTAAACGATATGCCAAGTGTAATGATCAATATTGAAGGATAGGATATACAAGCCTTAATGGGTTATTCACTTGATACTAGTACCCTCATCTGCAAGTGGCAAAACGAGTTGGGGAGATTGAATAGCAATCTTATCCCAGGTCCCCACAATTTAATTATTTGAAATTCCAAATTCCATCCGATTAGAAGATTATTATGAGCACTTCCATAAATAATGAGATTGTGTTATAGAAATAACTATCTTTATTTATGTATGTGTACAATAAAATGGTATATGGCTTATTAGCTTGTGTTTATAGTGGAAGTATTGTAATGGAAATTGGGATTAAATGGTGAAAGAAAGGAAGTTTAAAGGTGGGATAATAAAATGGATAAAGTGTAATAATTATGGCTATGAAATGAAACAAGTATTAAGCTTGCATAAAGTTTTTCTAACTTAACTTCTCAATACATTACATAGGCTATTTATAAACTTTTTTATCCTCTCACTATTTACTAACCTCATAATCAAGGCATATACATTTAAAGATTTTCACATGTCTAACCTTATGATCAAGGCATGAACATGGATGTTGAACACTAGACATTCACATGTTTTGTTTACATGCATAATACTCCCCCTTGAATGTCGTCAATACGAAGAATATGCCTCGTTAAAACCTTACTTGGAAAAAACCCAGTGGGAAAAAATCCAAGTGAAGGAAAAAGAGTACAGTATTCTTGTATCAGATGCTCCCCCTGATTTGGACATCATTTTAAATCTCGAAGCCGCCGCATTCCAATTTTCTTCACGAGCTTCTCGAATGTTGCAGTCGGCAATGCCTTGGTAAATAGATCCGCTAAATTATTTTCTGATCGAATTTGTTGCACATCGACTTCACCATTCTTTTGAAGATCATGAGTGTAGAAGAATTTTGGTGAAATATGCTTCGTTCTATCTCCTTTGATATAACCCCCTTTCAACTGGGCTACACAAGCCGAATTATCTTCAAATAAAATTGTTGGGGGCATTTGTGGTTCAATGATTAAACCACAACTCTTCAATATATGTTGAGTCATTGACCTCAACCAAACACATTCTCGACTTGCTTCATGGATTGCTAATATTTCGGCATGATTAGAAGAAGTAGCAGTTAGAGTCTGCTTCATTGACCTCCAAGAGATAGCAGTTCCACCACACGTGAAGATATAGCCTGTTTGAGATTTGGCTTTGTGTGGATCTGATAAATAACCTGCATCGGCATAGCCAATTAACTCATGTCGAGAGTCTTTTGGGTAAAATAACCCAAGATCAATTGTTCCTTGGAGATAGCGAAAAACATGCTTTATGCCTTTCCAATGTCGTTGAGTAGGGCAAGAGCTGAATCTTGCGAGTAGATTGACTGCAAACGCGATATCAGGTCGCGTGCTGTTTGCAAGATACATTAACGCACCAATTGCGCTTAAATATGGGATTTCTGGGCCAAGTTGCTCTTCATTATCTTCTTTTGGCCTAAATGGATCCTTTGCAGGATCAAGTGTCCGAACGACCATTGGATTATTTAGCGGATGAGCATAATCCATTCGAAATTGCTTTAATACCTTTTGGGTATAAGCTGATTGATGAACAAATATGCCCATTTCCAAATGCTCAATTTGTAAGCCAAGGCAAAATTTCGTTTTCCCGAAATCTTTGATTTCAAACTCCTTTTTCAGATATTCGACCGCCTTTTTCAACTCTTCAGGAGTTCCAATTAGATTTAAATCGTCAACATAGACTGCGACGATCACAAATTCTGACCCATTTTTCTTTATAAATACACAAGGGCTGAGCGGGTCATTTGTATAGCATTCCTTTATCAAACTTTCACTGAGGCGGTTGTACCACATTCGGCCAGATTGCTTGAGCCCATACAACGATTTTTGCAATTTGATGGAATAATTTTCTCTGGGTTTTGAGTTGCAAGACTCAGGTAATTTAAACCCTTCAGGTATTTTCATATAAATATCATTTTCCAATGAGCCATATAAATATGCAGTAACAACATCCATCAGCCTCATTTCGAGATTTTCTCGTACTGCTAGACTCATTAGATACCTGAATGTTATTCCATCCATAACTGGGGAATATGTTTCCTCAAAATCAATTCCCGGTCGTTGTGAAAAACCTTGGGCTACAAGCCTTGCCTTATATTTGGCAATTTCATTATTTTCATTTCTTTTTCTCACAAACACCCATCTGTAGCCAACAGGCTTCACATTTTTTGGTGTTTGGACAATAGGGCCGAATACTTTTCGTTTATTCAGTGAATCTAGTTCAGACTGAATCACATCTTTCCATTTTGGCCAATCATTTCTTTTCCGACATTCTTCAACTGATCTTGGTTCAGGATCCTCGTTATTTTCCATTACATCGAGTGCAACGTGAATGCAAAGGCATTATCAACGTTTGTTTCTTTTCGGTTCCAACATTTCCCAGTATTGATATAATTGAAAGAAGTTTCAATAACTTCATTTTCTTCTGGGTGAATATTTTCAGGTTCAACCTTTTCGGGGGTTGAATCAATTTCTCCTTCGGGAGTATCATCTGTGATTGATTTATCACCCATATGGATAATTTTCTTCTTTCGTGGATTTTTATCCTTGGAACCCAAAGGCCTACCACGCTTCAGGCGTGCAGTAGGTTCATTTGCACTTGGAATTTGCCCTTCTGGGACATTTATATTGGCTGGTGCATTTGCTGCATCATTTATATATGATTTTGTGACTTTAGCAGCATCATTAAAAGCATCGGGTAATTGATTTGCAATTCCCTGCAAATGCACAATTCTTTGAACTTCAAGTTCGCATTGCCTTGTACGAGGATCAAGGAAATCAAATGGACTTTGCCAAGATATTTCCTTTTTCAGTTGATCATTTCCTCCCCCTAATATCGGGAATTGAGTTTCA
The DNA here is from genome assembly GCA_030278955.1 of Hygrophila difformis. Taxonomy (NCBI): domain Eukaryota; kingdom Viridiplantae; phylum Streptophyta; class Magnoliopsida; order Lamiales; family Acanthaceae; genus Hygrophila; species Hygrophila difformis. The sequence goes on along the minus strand of JAOANR010000001.1, from coordinate 26,675,373 downwards.
TCAAAATGACAGTCTGCAAATCTTGCAGTAAATAAATCACCCGTTTTTGGCTCAAGATATTTAATAATCGAGGGTGATTCATACCCGACATATATGCCCAACCTTCTTTGAGGTCCCATTTTTGTGCGTTGTGGTGGCGCAATCGGTACATAAACCGCACACCCAAAAATTCGCAAGTGGGATATATTGGGCTCCTTTCCAAACACAATTTGTGTAGGGGAGTAGCTATGATAGCTTGTCGGCCTTATTTTCACAAGTGCGGCTGCATGCAATATAGCATGTCCCCAAGCAGAAACAGGGAGTTTTGATTTCATTAACAAGGGTCTTGCAATTAATTGCAATCGCTTAATAAATGATTCTGCCAGACCATTTTGCGTGTGCACATGAGGCACAGGATGTTCAACAGTAATTCCAATCGACATGCAGAAATCATCAAATGCATGTGATGTATATTCTCCAGCATTATCAAGGCGTATTTTCTTTATCGGATGATCTGGAAACTGTGCTCGCAATTTTATAATTTGTGCAAGTAATCTTGCGAATGCCAAATTGCGAGTTGATAATAAACAAACGTGTGACCAGCGTGATGACGCATCAATTAATACCATAAGGTACTTGAAAGGTCCACACGGTGGATCAATAGGTCCACATATATCGCCTTGAATTCTTTCTAGGAATGTAGGGGATTCAATTCCCACTTTTACTGGAGATGGTCTGGTTATCAATTTCCCTTGTGAACAGGCTGCACAATTGAACTCATTTGGGTTCAATATCATTTGCCTTTTCAATGTATGGCCATTTGAATTTTCAATAATTCGCCTCAGCATTATACTGCCAGGATGCCCAAGTCTATCGTGCCAGGTAATAAATTCACTAGTAGCTTTCAAGCCTACTAGGTTATGTATTTCTGCGGCACATATTTTTGTATAGTATAAGCCAGAGGAGCAACATGGCAATTTTTCATTCACAAATTTTTTGCCATTATCAATTCGAGTTATCAAAAGATACTCGTGATCTGCCTCTTTTGAAGTTTCAATGTGATATCCATTTTTTCGAATATCATTGAAGCTCAGTAAATTTCTTCGAGCTTTGCGTGAGAACAAGGCATTTTCAATTGCCATTTTTGTCCCTTCAGGGAGAAATATAACAGCTCTACCGGAGCCTTCAATGCATTTTGCATTACCGCTTATAGTTTTCACTGCGGTCTTTTCCAATTTTAAATTGGAGAAATAGCTTTTGCTTTTCAAAATGCTATGCGTTGTTGCACTGTCAATGAGGCAGATATCATCTCCGACTTTTGAATTTCCAGCATCCATTTCTTTACAAGAATATAAGAATGTTATTAAATATCAGCAATATAAATATTATTAATGCAAAAGCATATTTATATTATACATGGATAATAAAAGGGAAGTACAAGATATCATTATTTATATTAAACAGGAATTATAAAAGACAAGTAAACATATATATATATATAGCTATATAATATATTATTTGGTAACAGTATCTGGCTCAACAAAATCATCAGCTTCCAGGTGCGTGATATTATCATTTAATATATCATCATAAGTATCATCGTGGGCATTATGGTGTGCTTCAACACCTGGTCTTTCTTTTCGTTTCGAGGCCTGATACAGTTCAGCTAAGTGTTTAGCTGTGTGGCATGTTTGAGCCATATGGCCTTTAATTCCACAACGATCACAAATTTCATCATTTTGTTTATGCTTTCTTGCATAATTTCTTTGTTGTGGTTTGTAAGGCCTTCTGGTATCATATCTGCGATTTTGCACAAATCGAGGCTTATTTCGATAATTATTTTGACGAGATGATTCACCTCTGCCTCGATTGTGATACCGATTTTGGCCACGATCATCATTTTGATTTTTAAAGTGCCCACGATCACGCACATATTTCGATGATTGAGCCGCGTTCACCTCAGGGAACGGTTTTGCACCTGCGGGCCTAGATTCATGATTTCTCAACAACAATAGGCTGTTTTGTTCAGCCAATAATAAGCAGGTGATAAGATCAGAATATCTCTGAAAACCTTTTTGACGGTATGTCTCACTCAATACTGAGTTTTTAGCATGAAACGTAGAATACGTTTTTTCAAGCATTTCTGCTTCAGATATCTTTTGCCCACATAATTGCAATTGGGCCGTAATTTTGAAAACAGCGGAATTATATTCCCGGACTGTTTTGAAGTCCTGAAGTCTCAGGTTTGTCCAATCATCAAGGGCTTTTGGAAGCACCGTCTTTTTAAGATTATCATATCTTTCTTTCAGCTTTTCCCACAATGCCAGTGGGGATTCCACAGTCACGTACTCCATTTTAAGTGCCTCTTCGATATGATGGCACAAGAAAATCATGGCTTTTGCCTGATTTTGATGGCTGGGATTTTTGCCTTCAGCAATAGTATCTTCCAGACCCATTGAAGTAAGATGCATTTTTACATCTCGGGCCCAGGACATATAATTGCTTCCTTCAACGGTTAAGGGAGCAAATTCCTGCTTTGCAAGATTAGCCATAATCTTATTGAAAGTTTAGAAATAAGATATTATACCTCAAATGATAATCTGGACAGAGTCTCCTCGTGCTGATAACGTGTTATAGAAATAACTATCTTTATTTATGTATGTGTACAATAAAATGGTATATGGCTTATTAGCTTGTGTTTATAGTGGAAGTATTGTAATGGAAATTGGGATTAAATGGTGAAAGAAAGGAAGTTTAAAGGTGGGATAATAAAATGGATAAAGTGTAATAATTATGGCTATGAAATGAAACAAGTATTAAGCTTGCATAAAGTTTTTCTAACTTAACTTCTCAATACATTACATAGGCTATTTATAAACTTTTTTATCCTCTCACTATTTACTAACCTCATAATCAAGGCATATACATTTAAAGATTTTCACATGTCTAACCTTATGATCAAGGCATGAACATGGATGTTGAACACTAGACATTCACATGTTTTGTTTACATGCATAATAGATTGGAATTTTTCTATTACTTATTATGGGCCATATGATTTTTCTATCTCCATAAATAATGAGATTGGAATTTTATAGTTTTCTTCTTCTGCTTTAACTTGAACGCATTAGTGAGAGTCGCTTATAATGGGATTGAGATTGGTAATAACTTAGGTTGTGGCCTTATTTTAACTTGGGTGTCCGGGCGAGGACGGTGTATGTCCTCCTATTCTCAAGACGTGGGTCTCACATGTTGCTTTTCACTTTAGGTGGTAGGTCATCGTAACTTGAGGTATCCCACAATTTAATCTCTTAAGTGCATGATAAGCTTAAAGCAACTGTTTGTCTGAAAAGTGAAACTAATCAGGTTACATACAGAATTACCCGACTTAGAGGCGTATATATATGTTGCCAAAGATCTAATCCCTTTTTGAAAATGGAAGTTCAATGCAGTCCATATTCACTCACACCCTTTTCCAATCTTTTTTTTTTTTTTTTTTTTTAAATTTCTGTCGCTGTTATAACTTTTTAGTGTAATTTATTTGCCTTAATAAGAGTTACTTGTTCTAACAAAAAGGCGTGAGATCTACTTACATCGCACATCCTCCATAAACGACCGAATATTCACTCATAAATTTTGCAACTTGACATAATGCAGTTTCTTAGTACTGTTTCCGGCACTAGTTATAAAATATGACAAATCAAATGAGTATATTCCTAAGCCCCATCCCATGTATCATAAACATTAACTACATTTAACCCCTTTTTGAGAAAATACTTGTTGAAGAATCTAAACGAGGGAAGGATTTCAAATATGGCGGTTTTGTATTTCACTGAATTGAAGAATGAATGTTGAATGAATACAAAAGAGGAAGGCCGACTTAAGCTATAAATACAAAACACTAAAGCTATGGCCCAAAACAGAGAAGGCCCAATAAACATATAAGTCCTGAGTCCAAAACACATAGGCCCAAAAAAAAACCACTTAGCCAATGCCACTAGCCAACTCCTGCTGCTCAGTCTGAACTTCAAGAGATTGAATACATGCGCCAACACCCATCCCGCAAGCTGAAGATTGCCAGAGCTTCAGCTTGGAGCAGAAGAATTGAAAGAGTTTTGGAGGGAGCCCTTTGGTGAAGAGGTCAGCCAGCTGCTGGGAAGAAGGAACAAAAAGAGGATCAATCTCTTTCTTGTTGAAGTGATGACGAACATGATGGCACTTGATGTCAATGTCTTAGACCTCTCATGATGCATCGAATTTTTCACAATTTGAATGGCGGATTTGTTGTCACAGAACACTGGAATGGGATCAGGAACTGAGATCTGGAGTTCAGTGAGCAGAGATCGGATCCAGAGAACTTCAGATGTTAAAGCACTTAAACTTCGGTATTCTGCTTCTGTGGAGCTGAGTGCCACAGCCTTTTGTTTCTTAGTCTTCCAAGAAACCAAGGCACCTCCAAGGAAAACACAAAACCCTGTTAAGGACTTCCTAGTGGATGGACAGTTACCCGAATCAGCATCGGAGAATCCCTTGAGCTCAAGGCATAAACCAGAGGGATAGAACAAGCCAATGTGGAGGGTGTTTCTGAGATATTGAAGGACATGAACCACAGCTTCCCAAGGATGAATGGTGGTTGAGTGTGTTGACTCAGCTGCTGCACACTATAACAGATGTCAGGACGAGAAAATCCAAGATACAAAAGCTTCCCCACCATTTTTCTGTAAAGAGAAGGATTGTCAAAGAGAGGTCCATCAACTCCAAGAGTCTTGTTAACAGCACATGGAGTATGAACTCTGGCGTTACAAGGAAAATCCACTTCAGTGAGCAGGTCTGAGGCATACTTTTCTTGAGAGATAGAATAGCCAGCAGGGGTAGACTTGATTTCCAAACCAAGGAAGTAGGCAGCTGACCCAAGATCTTTGATGGTGAATTGTTGATGCAAACCTTGTCTAATATGTTCAATCTCCTTCTGATCAGTGCCTGTCAAGAGAATGTCATCCACATATACCACTAAAATTGTAAGACCATGAGTAGTAAACTTAACAAAGAGACAAGGATCACTGTAGGTAGGAGAGAAGCCTGAGGAAGTGAGAAATTGTTCCAAGGTGAGGTACCACTGGCGTGGAGCCTGCTTCAGACCATACAGGGATTTCCTTAACAAGCAGCCATGGCCAGGAGGAGCAGACAGGCCTGGAGGACAGTACATGAATATCTCCTCATCTAAACTCCCATGAAGGAAAGCATTGTTGATGTCAAGTTGATGTATAGGCCAACAATGAGAAGCTGAAAGGGCAATAACTAAACGAACACTAACAGTTTTTTGCCACTGGAGCAAAAGATTCATTATATTCTTGGCCAAGTCTTTGATGAAAACCTTTTGCAACAAGCCTGGCTTTGTGCTTGTTGAGACTACCATCAGAGTTATACTTTATTCGGAAGACCCACTTGCAACCGATGCATTTCCTGCCTTGAGGAATTTTTATGACATCCCAGGTTTGATTGAGCTATAGAGCATCAAGCTCAGCCTTGATGGCTACATCCCAATGAGGTACCCCTTTGGCTTGATCATAACTTTGAGGCACAAAATCAATGTCAGTAGTAGATGAACAGATATAATCATTGTACTTAACAGGCCATTTGATCTCTCTTCTAGGTCTAAGTGGAATAATAGGTGTAGGTGAAGGAGCCATGTCTATGCACACAGGTGAAGGGATTGACTCATAGATGATGAGTCAACAGATGCAGGAGAAGCACAAGATTCTCTTGCTGGAATAGAAGATTGATGCATATCATGATGAGATGCATTTGAGTGAGAATCAGTGTGGCTCGATGATCTGTGAGAGATCAAAGGAGAGTGCACTGGAGACAGAGGAGCAGTGGGCTCATCTGGAGATGGTGTATGATCTTGAGCAACAGTGGGCTGCTCAAGGGAATTTGCAGTGGTAAATATAGGTGGTGAGGGTGGTAAGGTGATCACAGATGAAGGCTGCAGAGATGGTAAGGATGGTGATAAGCAGTTAGTGTCTTTATATGGAAAAATTGTGTCATAAAATATAACATCTCTAGACACAATAACCTTCTTAGAATCCAGCAACAAGATCTTAAAGCCCTTTTGGTTAGCAGCAGTTCCTAAGGGAACCCCTTTCAAACCCCTTGGTTCTAACTTTCCCAAGTGAGGTGTAGCATTCTTAACATAGCCTAAACACCCAAAGGTATGAAGGTTGGATAAATCTGGTGCAATGCCCAATAGGATCTCACAAGGGGATTTCCAGTTAAGTATTTTGGTAGGAAGTCTGTTTAAATATATGCTGAGGCTAGCATGGCATCTCTCCAAAAAGACTTAGGAATTCCAGAGGTTAAGAGAAGGCTTCTAGCTACTTGAACAAGATGTTGATGTTTTCTCTCAACTCTTCCATTTTTTTGGGGGGTATAAATGCAAGAGGTTTGATGAACAATCCCAAGTTTAGCAAAAAGTTCATGACACCTTTTGTTGCTAAACTCTGTTCCATTATCAGTCCTAATGATTTTAATACCCCGGCTATACTGGTTTTGAATGTGGGATATGAAATGAACAAGGGTGATGTAGGTTTCAGATTTATGTCCCAACAAGAAGAGCCAGGTTGCCCTAGAGGCATCATCTACAATAGTGAGTAAGTATCTAGATTTAGATCTATCCAGAATATTGAAGGGCCCCCAAATGTCACAATGGACTAAATCAAACACATGTTCAGCATGAGAGGAACTATCACTGAAAGGCAAACGATGCATTTTGGAACATTTACATACATCACAAGGGACTGAGGCAAAAGTATTATTGTAAAATCCAAGTTTAGTCATAACAGTGATAGATGGGTGCCCTAATCTATAATGCCAAGATTTAACAGATTCAACATCATTTATAGCAAAAACAACAGGGAAAGGTTTAGTAATCTTACTGGAATTTGAGTTACAAATGTAGAGTTTATTTTGAATTTTAGTTGTAAGAAGATATCTCCTACAGGTCAGGTCCTGCAAAATGCAAGATGATTCATCAAATATAGCCTTGCATTTGAGATCATGAGTAAGCTGACCTATGGAGATGAGATTTAATACAATCCCAGGAACATATAACACATTTGGAACAATGAAATCATTAGTTAAGGCCACTGAACCAATGTGTGAAGGGATTTTAGGAGTGCCATCAGGCAGATATATGTGCACAAGAGATGTCAAAGGCTGAGGATCAATTAGAAAGGATTTATTGGCACACAAATGGCAGCTAGCACCTGAATCTAATAACCACTTATCACTAAAATAAAGAGATGTAGTTGAAGAACTACCTGCCATGTTGTATATTCCAGCAGCAAATTCCAGTGGAGCATTCATGTTGCTAGCTCCATTGCTCTTAGACATCAGTAATTCTTCAAGTTTAGCAATCAAAGTATCAGTGCTAGTACCCTTAGCACCTTCAGCAAGTAGTGATGGCACCAACAACAGCAGTTCCCTTCTTTTCTTTCATTGACTTCTACCAATCTGGAACGACTCCAGTGAGCTTGAAGCATGAGGCCTTTGAGTGTCCACCTTGTTTGCAGTAATCACAGTAAGAGTTTTTGTTGGCCAACTTGAAGCACTTGTCCTTAGTGTGACCGAGCTTCTTGCAGTAGGTGCAAGAAGGACGGTTGTTTCCTTTTTCAAAGTGAACCTTGTCTGTGGTAGCAAGGGCAAATCCACCTCCTGAATCAATTTCACCATTTTCTAGAGTTCCTTTCTGAGCTTCTGTAGTACATACCATGCCATAGGCACCATTGACCGAGGGAATAGGATCAGTAAGCAGAATCTGATTGCTTACATGAGTGAAGTCCTCATTTAAGCCACTTAGGAACTGAAGCAATAAAGCCTTGACATCAGCTTTATTCAACAGTCTCAAAACTTCCAGATTGGTAGTCGGATGAGGATCTAACGCTCGAAAGTCACTCCACATCATTTTTAATTTGCCAAAGTACTCAGTAACAGACCTACTTCCTTGAGTAAAGTTAACAATCTTCTTTTTGAGTTGTAAGATTCTAGGTCCGCACATTTTTCCATAGCAATCCTCTAACTCAATCCATAGAGACCTAGCAGACGAGGTATGGACAAATTGCCTACTAATTTCAGGGGAAATCGAATTTCGTAACCACTTTAGAACTAAACAATCAATGATTTTCCAGTTTGCATACTCAATTTCGTTTGTAGAATCAGGAGGTAGAATGGTACCATTGACAAATCCTAATTTGGATTTGATTATGAGCGTCTGCTCCACATCGATGCGCCAGGAGGTCCAGTTTGTTTGATCCAGTAGCGATGACGTCAATTGGAGGTTCGGTTGATCTGCTGTTGTGAGGGTAAAAGCGCTTCCAAACTGCGTAATAGCAGATGTTGCAGTTTGAGCTGAAGTGGTGGCCGTTGTTGGAGTTACCATCGGAGGGGAATTATCCAGACTATCTTCAGTAGACATAGCTCAGAAACAGAATCAAATTGAGCAATAATCGGAATATGATGTATGACAGCAAAAATTGAGGAAGAAATATCAGGATCAATGCTCTGATACCATGTTGAAGAATCTAAACGAGGGAAGGATTTCAAATATGGCGGTTTTGTATTTCACTGAATTGAAGAATGAATGTTGAATGAATACAAAATAGGAAGGCCGACTTAAGCTATAAATACAAAACACTAAAGCTATGGCCCAAAACAGAGAAGGCCCAATAAACATATAAGTCCTGAGTCCAAAATACATAGGCCCAAAAAAAAACCACTTAGCCAATGCCACTAGCCAACTCCTGCTGCTCAGTCTGAACTTCAAGAGATTGAATACATGCGCCAACAATACTCGTATGTAGAAATATATCAAAGTAATTTTCGGCAACGTAGCCGGTTTATTAACACATATAGATAGTAGACAATCCTACTGAGATTGCCTTGTACATGGACATTAATTTTACCCCTCACCATTATAATAAGGCAAGTCCACACGTACATGGACGCACACATACATATATATTAATAATATGATTACAACTCCAGTTGGATATTTGCAGCATTCTTCTTCAGTCTTTCACTCAGTTGTGGGGCTTCGCTTCAACATTAGAACTCGCATAGCAGCAGGGACAATGGTAACGGCCACAGCACCAGCATGGGCGTGGGCGTGGGCGTGGCCACGGGTGTGGGTGTGGGTATGGCCGTGGGTATGGCCGTGGGTATGGCGGTGACCATGGCCCATGGTCGACCCCTGTAGCTGAGTGAGCATAGTAAACGAGAGTTATTATGTTACTACTTAATTGCTCATATTACTATATACTACGGAGTACTAAATTAGCACTTCCTCGTTTTTTTAATGTTTGCTACTGATCCACCTAGCATGCATGCAGTCCAATGCATATTTTAAATCACTAATTACTCAAGTTGAGTACAAGTAAAAATTCTAAAAGTTCGATATTTAAAAGCTACACGACCAGACGAATCTAACAATATCCCACTTAACTATATTTAAACTTGTGCAACTATGATAAAATTTTAAGTTAACTTATATGTGTGAACAGTGGCGAAAATTCAAATGTAGCAATCTTTAACAAACGGGAGAAGTATTTAATTGCAAGAGTTGAAGCTACAAAAATTTGTTTAAAAAACTATCATTACTGAGAAATATAATTATATATAAAAATACTTACATTCTGGTTTAACACTGTCGGAAGTCTCTGCAAACACTTGAACGGTAACGAGACTCACAGCCAAGAAAAGGACAAGGAAAACTGCCAACTTGGAACCCATTTCTTATACAGTATCAACTACACTTTCTAGTATTGGTGTTTCGGAATAACTTAGGGGATGCCTATTTATAATATATATATAGAGTGGCGTTTGGTTAATGATAATAATAATAATAATAATAATTTAGAGATAAATGTGTTATAGATAAGCCTTTGAAGATTCTAGTAATCGAGTTTGATGTTACATTAGAGGTCGAAATTGGATAAGAAGGAAGTTGTGCATGCATGGTGGAATTATTATAGATTAATATTAATACTAATTTGGGGGGACCAAGTTATACTCCCCCAACCATTTCACAAGAATTTCAATAAAATAAAATGAAAGAAATTTAATTCGAACAAATTCATACAATAACTGCAAAAAGATCACAAACAATTTATAGATATATGTGTACATATATATATACACACACACACACACACACTAGTATTTCTACGGTGCTCTACGCCGTGCAAAGAGTAAATAGTCCAATTTTGTGGCAATCATTTAAGGCGGCTATAGCCCAGAATGTGAATGTAAATTGTGTCGTATTTTATGGTGAAGCAAAAAGTAGAGTAATAAAAAGACCGTTTATCAAATAACAGCTTATGAAACAATGAAATATAGGATTGAATCATCTGACAACTTTCACTAATCAAGTGAAATTATACTCCCTACGTTTTTTTTAAAATTGCAACATTTCTGCATTTCACGTTATCCAATGCATATTTTAACGCTTAATATCTCAAATTGTGTAAAAGTAAAAATTATAAAAATTTGATATTCTAAAACTACACAATTATACGAATCTAACAAGATCCCACTTGACTATGTTTTATCTTGTATAACTGTGTTAAAAATTTGAATCAAAGTTATTCAGTAAATAGTAACAACTATGCAAATGTTACAACTTTTGACAAACGGAGGGAGTATATCTTAACTCTCAATTATAACCCTTTCGTTTTCTAGTAGCAAAAACATATTACAACCCTTACATCAATCACTAAAGACCCGAACACTCAATGAATGATTAGTTTTGATAATTAGGTAGACCAAACTACCTCCGCGGCATCAATCTACTAGATGACATAGAATTTCTTTTTGTTTATTCTGGGTTGGAATAGGATATACATTTGGATGGGTATGTGGCGGTTGCCTGTTGGTTCGGCGTGTTTCAAGGCCCATTTTCTCTCAAAAAAAATCATTTAGTCAAATAAGTTTTTTCAATTTTTAAAACCATCCCACAAATATCCAATTAGACAAATGAATCCGTCTCATAACTACCCTAATCATCACCGAACCCGTCCCATAACATTCCTATTGGAGGAATGAGTTCGGCGATGATTAGGGTAGTTATGGGACGGTTTCGGCTATGATTTGGGTAGTTATGGAACGGATTCGTCTAATTCGATATTTGTGAGACTGTTTTTGATTTTTTTTTTAAAAATTTTGGGACAATGTGGGGTTTTTTTTTTGCCCATTTTCTCTTAAGGGAAGTATTCGGAAAAGGATCAAACCTGCTCTAGAGTTCACATATCTACACCCACAATTGTTAAAACAGCGGAATCAAGACTTGAATGTATTACTTATTATGTTTCAAACCAATTGAAATTATACTCTCAATTCCATGGAGTTGAATCGAAAAGGCTTGATTATATTCGCTCAATGATTTGGATACAGAATATTGGCGGTTTTTACACATCTAACTAATGAACATCCAATATTTTCGCCAAATATGCTAGTAAGAACTGGAAATTTGGCTAGAAACCGGGATTTTTGATAAGCTGACCACCGTCAAGTAATCCAAGAGAAGTATTGGTTGTCGGCGGATTCCGATGAACAAGATGGGAATTTGTTGGGCAGTGCCCAGTGGCGGATGCACATAGGTTTAAGCGTGGGCACGGGACAACACTTAAATTAATAAAATTGTTATTTTAGCTTTACTTTTTAAAATATTTCATTATTAAGTAATTACTATGAACAAGATGGGAATTTGTTGGGCAGTGCCCAGTGGCGGATGCACATAGGTTTAAGCGGGGGCATGGGACACCACTAGTGCACCCATTTAATTTTTGCGGTGACACCACATGTACTGCTAAATTACTATGCTGAACTTGAAACTTTTATTTTCTTTTTTGTACTCCCACTCAATTTTTATAGTAACACCACTATATTCAATTTCACTCTAGCTTTTATTTTATTATTTTTGTGTTGTCCCTACTATCTAAATTTTTAGAAAAACTTAGTTTAATCTTTGTGACACCACTTAAAAAAATTTTCTAAATCCGCCACTGGCAGTGCCTCTTTTTGGAGCAGAGCCTCTTTTTAGATTGAAAGTTGAGGGAGATGATAACGTTGAAAAGATAAAATTTGCTAATCGCTGAATAATAAATTTGGCAGTATGTTAGCATTGGTTGATCAAGAGATGTCCTCACCTTTTAAATTAGAGATATTTATAGCCTTCGTAATTAACCGCTGCCCATAACCGACAAATGGCAGTTACTTACCCTGCGAGCTACATGAACTCACAAAATTCGGCCGATATAGTTGCCCTTTTATCGACTGCTATTCGCCTACTTCGACCCACATAGTTTTGGTCTGACAATTCATCTGCTTGGAGATTAGAGTTCGGCAGATTTTAATTCACTATTGTTTGGATCACGGATCCTGTTCGAATATATAGTGGAGACTCCTGGATTGGTATCCCCAGACGTAGGCTGCGGCCGAACTGGGTCAACAAATACCTGTGTTTGTTCTCAGTACCTTTTTTCAGTTTTTTTTTTTTTTTATTTTCCGCTGCATATTATGTAAAACTGAATAACGGGTGTTCATGAAAATTGTTTGAACAAGTTAGCAGGACAAAACAAGTTTTAGCTGTCATCTCGTCACTTTGGACCTAACACCTTCTATATGGACATTAATTTTATTTGTCACCATTGTAACAAGGCAAGTCCGAACGGACACACGGACATAGTACATTAAAGATTATAACTCCACTTAGTATTGATTTTAATTTGCAGCATTCTTCTTCAGTCTTTCATTCAGTTGTGGGGCTCCGCATCAACATTAGATCCTGTTTTCCGACCCGCAGGGCAGCAGGGACAATTGTGACGGCCACAGCACAGGCATGTGGGTGGGCGTGCGCACCGGCTGCGGCGGTTGATGCCACAGCCCAGGGACCGCACCTCAAATCTTTAAAAAAAAAAAACAATACATTGTATTAATATTAATTTTAATTTTTTCGACCATAAAATTATTATTATTTTTTAAACTTATATACTTTAGGTAAAAAATTAAAAAATAAAAATCAAAAAAAATTCCGGTCCTACCGGTCAAAAATTTCTGGCTCCGCTACTGGGCGTGGGTGTGGCCATGGCCCGTGGTCGATCACATGACTAGCTGAGTGAGCATAGTAAACGAGAGTTATGTTACTACTTATTGCTCATATTACTATTATATACTATTAAATTAGTATCATGGCTGAGAAATATAAAAAAGAAAAAAGAAAAAAAAAAAACTTACATGCTGGTTCAACACTGTCGGAAGTCTCTGCAGAGACTTGAACGGAAATAAGGAGACTCACAGCCAAGAAGAGGACAAGGAAGACTGCCAACCTGGAACCGGCCATTTCTTATATATGAACAAGACTTTTTATAATTGGTATAATTTCGGAATAATTTAGGTGATGCCTATTTATAGATAGAGTGGAGTGCGTAGAGATAATAACGTAAACCTTTGAAAATTCTAGTTTGATGTTCCATTAGATCGAAATTGGATATGAGGGAAGTAGTCCGAGGTGGAATTATACACTTCCTTCGTTCCTTTTTATTTGATACAGTAGTAGTTTTGTTACTGTTTATTAAGTAACTTTGATTCAACTTTTTAATACAGTTATATAGGACAAAAGAGTCAAGTGAGATCTTTTAGATTTGTCTAATCGCATAGATTTAGAATATCAAAGTTTCATAATTTTTACTTATACGCAATTTGAGTTATTGAAGATTGAATATATGTATTGGATTGGGTGAAATGTAGCTCCATGGCAATTAAAAAGGAACTGAGGTAGTACTTATTAATTACTACTATGTGGGACCAATTACACTCCCCCAGATTTGTAGTTTGGTTTTCTTAGTTGTTTTCGGTCTTCTTCTTTTCCTTTTTTTTTTTTTTTTTTTGCCCCCTTGTTTCAAGTCTCTGAATATTCAAATATGATGTTCCACTAGATCAACTTTTTGATAAGATGGAAATGATGGCAGAATTATCTGTCTACTAATTAATTGGCCGGACCGAACACACAGAAATGCTCAAACTTGCCGAATGTGTAACAAAACATTGTGCGTACTGCGTAAAGCACAATTGAAATTGGATTATTCCCCAAAAATCTTTTTGAGAAAGATTATAAAGATTTATTACTAAAATTCTCTGAAGAATGCTCTATGAAAATATAGACAAGTGATGGACAAAGTGATACCTAAATTTTAGTTGTTGTTATATAACCAAAAAAATATAATCAAGTGAGATTCTTTTTGGATTCGTCTTTTCGTGTAATTTTAGAATATATATTTTACATAATTTTTTCTTCTCCAGATTTTAAAATATTATTAAGCGTTAAATAAATGCATTGGACTGTGTATCCAAAAATTTTGAGACATTTCAAATGGGACAAGCAAAAAATAGTCTCTTGGATCATTATATTGGCTTGGCAATGAGGAACATTGTATGATACTTACCAATTTCGTCGTTTAATTTAATTTTTATAATTATAAAAAAATAAAATAAAAAGTACGGCAACTACAGGGATGATTAACATTGTTTCAAATTGTTCTTATCCCAAAATGTTAGGTCCAAGTCGGATTCCTGGGATGGCCAAACTAACGAAGCAAAGTAGCCCATTTATTTACAGTATACAGTTTAATTGTATTTGGACAGGATGGTTTGAGTGAAAAAGAAACCATTACTATCCTCAAAATCATCTCGTCTTTCAATCATGCATTGAAAATAGTCTATACACGTTTTACGTAGGGGTGGACATGGTTCGATTATCCTGAATTTTTTAGATATTTGTATTTGTGTTTGAATCGGATAAATATTGAGATGAAGTACATCTAAATATTTATCCGGTTCAAACACAAATACAAATACCGGACTCTTGGTCAACCGGGGTTCCTTTCGATTTGATTCAGCGATTAAGTAAATCGATTCGAATATTTTGTCCAAGCTTATTAAAAATTATAATCAAATTTTAATTTCTTAATTCTTAACATTTATAGGTTTTATTTTCGAGGTTATTATAATACAATTAAAAACAAACATATAAAGTGTATCAAAATATATCACTATATTTTAAAAAATCTTAGTGTAGTGTTTATCTGAACAAAATCTGTAGAAATTTGGAGAGATTTTGCATAGTTATAATTTTTAAAACAATCCATTAAAGAGTATGAAGAATTAAAATTCATAGACGGTTGAATACCTCAAAAATTTTAAAAGACTTTTTCAAATCTGTATTGAATACACCTAGATTTTAAACTTTTTAAAATCTGTATTGAATATCTCAAGATTTTTAAATACTTTTTAAAATCTAAATTGAATACACCCAGATTTTCAAACTCCAAAAGAATCTTATAGACCGTCTATCCAATATACCCCAGCTTACAATGTCTTATAAGTGTTTTTAAATAAATTTAGTTTTATAGCGATCGATGAATTATAATCGCGGGACAAGGTTGAGATTAGTTCAATCAAAAGATGAACAATTCCACCCTTGTAAAAAACACTCTCTCCGTCTCTTTATATCTCACTTTCTTTTTGGTTTATCTTAATACCTTTGTGTCATTTCCATTTCAAGAAATAATTATAGTCCTTAAACTTATACCCATAACATTGGTAAATTAAAATTTCCAACTCATAACCATCATATAATATTAATAAATAAATCAATTAAAATTTTAAATTTACTACATCACATCACATAATGTCTTAATTTATCCTTATATTAAATATTAATGTTCTGTTACTTTAAACATTAATCAATCACATATAAAATACGGCGTATAAAAGTTTTGGGACAATATACCCGGATGAACAGAGTAGAATGAAGTATAAAAAATAAAACATAGTTATACAATGAGTTAATATGAATACTTTCCATGCCCTATTTTCCAAAATTCGAAGTAATGCAATATCATCAACTAAAAAATGGCATAATTAAACTGATGGAAATTTTAAAATCCTTAATTTTGATATTTTTCCTGCCAAATTAAGTTTTTACGAAACATAAATTACTATAAATAAGTTTTTCGAAACATAAAGTTTGAAGGATTTATAAATACTAATTTTTCCGAATCCTTTGGATCCATTAAATCAAACAACCCTTTAATCGTCATATATCAAATTCAATCCAATTCATAAAAAAAGAAATATATTAGTTCTTTGCCGACAATGAATATTCCCAAAAGAACCTAATAAAACTAATGGATTTGTATATACAGTTTTATAAATTTTTTCATATAATGATTAAAATAAGTATAACCTTACAAATATCTTTTCTAATACCTATGACAGGATAAAATGCCAATTTGGTGCCTTAACTTTGCCCACTTTTTAATTTGGTGCTATAACTTTAGAGTTTTGTAATTTGATATCATAACTTTGCTAATGGTCTCCAAAATGGTCCCATGGGCATTAATCACCCACATTTGTTGAGTGGCGCGAGATTAGTGTAAATAACTAATTTAATTATGTCATGTAGCTGCAACGTAGGCATTGACTGGGTACACATATGGACACTTTCTAACTCTAATATTAATTTAATGGTTTCATTCCCCGTCTACAAGTATGCAGAAAATGGGTTAGAAAGTATTCATATTTGTAGTCATGCTCATTCAATGCCTATGTGACACCTGTATGACACAATTAAATTAATTTTTTATAATAATCTCATGCTAAATCAGCAAATGTGGGTGATTAAGGCCCTATGAGACCATTTTCAAGGCCATTAGCAGGGCTATGATACCAAATTATAAAACTCCAAACTTATGGCACCAACTTGAAAAATTGGCAAAATTACGGCACCAAATTGACATTTTTTCCACCGATGACTTAAAAAGAGTACAACATGCTATTCATTAATACGGGTTGATTTCTTTTAGGTAGACATCCTATCCTATAATTAAAACTCCAAAGCGTACTAGTTATATGTTCACTAAAACCCTGTCTTGGGTTGTTACATATTCAATCTAAGAAAAAATCAATAGAACAAACATTTCCTTACCGCACACCTCTCAAGGGATCGGCCTGGAGATCATAAAGACGATAGAGAATAACGTTGTTTGGATGTCAGTAGAATAGAGAGCGAATTGAATTTTAGCATATTTTACCAATCAATATGCTAATCATATTGTTTGGTAAGGAGTACATTCTTTGTATGTTATTTTTACATACTAAATATGCTATATGCTAATACGAGAAAGTGGTGGTGAGAACCATGACACTTGAATAGAGACGTTTTAATATAGCTATAACTTTTTATGCACTAAATTTTTTTTCTTGCTCCATTGTTTTAAAAAAGCTTAGGCCCATGCTCTAAAGTCTAGTTCCGTCGCCTAATCATACCGAAGTAATAATAAAAGCTATACATATTATATGCACTTGTTGAATATCAACCTTTGGGAGAAATTTTCAAATGAAACGTAGCCTAGCTATGGGCTTTACGGTCCGCAAGTGATAACGTTTTGCATTTTGCTTCTTCGATTAGCTCTTATGACGAGCCTCCGCTAATATATATCATCAGTGGGCTGTTTCGGATTCGTTACCACTCTATAAAGGGAAGAAAAACCCATATCGTCCCATAAGTTTTTCAATTTCCAGAACACTCCCACAAATATCGAATTAGACGAATCCGTCCCATAACTATCGTACTGTATCTCCTACTCAGGTACCAAAGTGGATCAAAATCCAATACTCCAACAGGCCCTCCTGGTGTGCCATTGATTGGAAACCTCCACCAATTTGCCAAAACCAGGCATCCCCATGTCTACCTATAACCTTTGGAAACTATCCAAGAAATGTGACCTCCTTATGCAAATGAAATTGGGATCTGTACCCATGCTTATAATTTCGTTGGCTAAATTGGCGAAAGAAGTGTTGAAAACACAGGACTTGGCATTTTGCAGTAGGCCCGCGCTACTTGGGCAGCGGAGACTGACCTACAATGGAGTGGACATAGCTTTTTCACCCTACAACAAGTATTGGAGGGAAATGAGGAAGATCATAACGGTTCACTTGTTTAGCTCGATGAAGATCCAATCCTTCCGCTGAATTCGTGAGGATGAAATCTCGCATATAATAGTTTCACGGATTACATCTTCTTCTGGTGAAGTTGCCCATATGAATCATCTTGCCATGGCCCTGTCGAGCACTCTGATGTGCCAAATTGCTTTTGGTAAACGATACGATGCGGAAGGGCTCGAAAGGCAGAGGTTTGATGAGCTCCTAAAAGAGGCTGTGGCCATGGCGGGCACATTTTTTGTATCGGATTACTTTCCAAGGTTTCGTTGGGTGGATAAGCTCACGGGAGTGATTGCACGGCTTGAAACTATTTGCAAGAATCTGGATTTATTCTACGAGGAGCTCATAAATGAGCATCTAGATAGTGATGGGGTGAAAAAACTGTGACAAAGCGGATGATATCATCGATTTATTGATCAATCTTAAAGAATAAGAATTGGATTCAGTTCACCTCAGATGGGATCACATCAAACCCTTGTTATTTGTAATCTTCCCATACTCAAACACTCCTGAATTTGCCAAAGTTGTTACAGCTCTAATTTTATACAATGATATCTATATTGGCAAATCTGAAATATTTCCTGTTTTGTAGGACATATTAGTTGCAGGAACAGACACAACTGCGGTGTCCATAGTTTGGACGATGACAGCCCTAATGAAGGGGCCCAATGTCATGAAAAAGTTGAAACAACAAATTAGAGAGTCGGTGGGGGGAAAAAGGCCATGTTGTCGATGAGGATCTTGATAAACTTCCACACCTAAAAGCAGTTATTAAGGAAAGGTTTCGAATGTACCCTCCTCTGCCCTTGCTGTTGCCAAGAGAAGCTAGAGAAAGATGCACTTTGGAGGGCTATGTGTTAACGCTGAAAATCTTGGGATAAAAGAATAATTCTTTTATTGAAGAACTTGGGGAAAGATTACAGAAAAAATGGAGGAAAGATTACAGGAATTGAAAGAAAAGCTGTAAAGGAATCGAAAAATACTGAAAGCAGTAAAATGCAGGAAAGCAATAAAGAAAGTAAAATAAAGTAAAAAACGGCTCTCTGAGGAGAAATTGGAGATGTCCCTTCATATGAGGCCGCTTTGTATGTTTATCATGGTGTGAGTCCTCAAGCCTCCTTCAAATCTGTTGACGCTCCTCCGATCCGTCTCTAGATCAGTTTCCTTATCTGATGCTATACCATGATTTACTTCCTTATTTGGCACCTCACCATGATTTATTGGCGTCTCATCTCGATATGTTTCTCTATTTGATGATTCACGTGTGAAGCTTGAGGATTCTTCACATACCAGGCCATGGAACTTCTCTTCCGGACTGGGCCGCCCATCCTTTCCCCGGATATATCTTGTCACAGACTAGGCCGGAAACTTTAGATAAATGATTCCATTGGGCCTTAACACATATTGCTGGGTTAACAGATGCCCTCCTCGCGCATTTTGTCTGATTAGCATTTTAAGACAAATTTGCGCGCTGTAGTTTTAGGATCTGAAGCCCATTAAGGCCCATTCACTTTCCAAATTTTCTTCTCTCCTCTCCTCTCTTCTCCGCCGGCCACCACCAAAGAAATCCGGCCGCCGCCGCGGGAATCCATCGCCGGGAAGTCGCCCATATTGAGCCAAGCCGCCGACACTCTCCTTTCCGAGGCCGCCATCGTCGCCACACCCGAAGGCCGTCGCTGCTGTCCCGGAGGCCGCCGCTGCTGTTCCGGAGGCCGCCTTCACCTTGAGGCCGCCGCTCACCCAGGAGGCCGCACTCGAGGCCGCCACCGCTCCAAGAGGCCGCCCGCTTCAAGAGGCCGCCCGACTTCAAGAGGCCGCCCGCTTCACCCCTTGGCCGCCCCACCGAAGCCGCTGCCGCTTCCGAGAGGCCGCCCACTTCATCATTCGAGGCCGCCCTCTTCATCCTTTGAGGCCGCTCGCCTTGGCTTGGAGAGGCCGCCACCTTAGGCCTTAGAGGCCGCCGCCGCTGCCATCCTTTTCCCACACGAGGCCGCCACTTTTAGCTCGGGAGGCTGCCGCTACCTGCACAGGTCGCCACCAACGAAGCCGCCTGCCCCGAGGCCGCCACTCGCACGAAGGCCGCCCCCTTGACGCCTTGGCCGCCACCTGCCAGTCTTCACTCGAGGCCGCCCACAGCTTAATGGATCAGGTTAGTCCGTTGTCCTTGTTTTGTTATGTAAAGTCTTGATGGAGGCTTATCTTATGGGTTGAAATAGTATCATGGATAGATAACTTAAGAATTTGGTATTTCTGAAGTATATGGTAAATGTGGGATTGAATTCTGTATGTGTGTCACCTTGCTTTTGATTTTGCTGTATTCCTGTCTGTATAGTAGATTCGTGCCTTCTATGTGCGATGACATAGAATATAGCAATATCACTCATTCTAACTTGCTTGTGACTGCCTATCACATTACTGACATAGGACTTAGAGAACATAGAAGATATAAGCTGATGACATTGAACTTAGAGAACGTAGAAGATCATGCTTAGATGTTAGGCGGCTAACCTAGAGTTGCACGCTTTACTCATGATATAGGATCTAGTAGACGACACTATACGGGCCACCACTTCCTTGGCTCAGGCCGCCCCTCATCAGCCCGGGTCCTCATTGGCCGCCGCTGTCCAGGCCGCCACCCCTGTGACTCAGGCCGCCTCCGATCGTCACCCCGAGTAGTCATTGGCCGCCACTCAGGGGACACCATCCGCCACTGTTCAGGCCGCCATCCCATCAGCTCAGGCCGCCCGGAGCCATCAGCCGCCGTCCTCTTCCGGGCAGGCCGCCATCGTCACCCAAGAGGCCGCCAACCTTGGCCACTCTCCCCTGGAGGCCGCCACCAGGCAAGAGGGCCGCGCCTTGGCCGTCTTCCAGTTTTCTGGGAGCGGTCACTTGCTTTTCTCTTGTCTCTGTTTTAGGATATTACTGCTACTTTGTGGCCGAGCTTGTGATTGGCCATTTTTGATGCATTTATGTTTCTTACTCAAATTCCCAGACTGATGGATAGAACACCTTGAGATATTTTGCATTTATGCTTTGTTTGTGTTCTTGACCATCAATATCCATCAGTTTATATGTACCATTGAGTAGTCTCTGCGTAACAATGAATGGTCCTTCCCAATTTGGAGACCACTTGCCAGTTTCATTGTCACGCACTCCCGAGGGTAGAATCACCTTCCATACTTGGTCTCCCTCGCTAAAGGTTTTGCCTCGAACCCTCTTGTCGTAATGTCTCGCCATCCTCATCTTTTGGCGTCGGATATTTTCCAGAGCGGTAAGCTTGTCACAATCTGCTGTCTCCAACTCTTGCAACATGGCCTTTTCATACTTAGTTAAGCCTAAGTGATGCTACTGGGCCACTCTTAAAGAGGGGACTTTGATTTCGAAAGGTAGAACTGCATCATGACCATACGTCAGGTAGTATGGTGTGAAGCCAGTGGCTGCAGATTTAGAGTTTCTGTAAGCCCATAGGACTTCTGACAGAGCCTCATGCCACTTCCTTGATTTCTCGCCTACTGCCTTCTTGATCATATTTATCAAGGTCTTATTGGTGGCCTCAGCTTGACCGTTAGCTTGGGGGTAGTATGGAGTGGAGTGATATATGCGAATCCCGAATTGTTTAGCAAAAGCTAAGAACTTTTCGCCGGTGAACACAGTTCCTTGATCCGCAGTGATTGTTTGGGGAATCCCAAATCGATGCATGAGCTCAGTCACGAACCTAATTACATCATTTTAGTCGATTTTCCTCATTGGCCATGCTTCTACCCATTTGGGGAAGTAGTCAGTGGCCACTAGTATGAATGCATGGTTTTTAGATGACGCTGGATGAATTTTTCCAATGATGTCCATCCCCCAGCCACGGAATGGCCAAGGCTTGATGACTGTGTGTAACTCCTCCGCCGGTACTCTTTGAATTGGACCATGCTTCTGACAAGCTTCGCAACCTCGAGCATAGAGGATACAGTCTTCCATGATGGTTGGCCAGAAGTACCCATGACGATGAATATTCCATCTCATGCTAGGCCCTGCCCGATGGGAACCACATATCCCCTCGTGGACTTCTCCCATTACCAGCTTAGCTTCTTCGGGGCCTACACATTTGAGCAGCAATCCATCGACCGCCCTTCGGAATAATTCGCCATTTATCAATGTGTATCGCAAAGCTTTGATTTTTAGCGAGCTGTTTCCTCCAGACGATGGGTTCTCGAGGTATCGTGTGATTTCAGTCCTCCAATCATCATTTGAATGTTGGGGTTGGACTTCTTATTGGTCTTCAGGCTCGTGTGTGATGGCGGCTATGCAGGGTGCCCCCTAGGGCGACCTGTCTGCCAACCTGAAGCAAGTTGGGCAGCTTCGTTGGCCGCTTGATTTTAACTTCTAGGCACGTGGGTGATGGTAACGTCCGAAAATTTGGACAGGAGTTCTAATGCTGTCTCATAGCATTTAATCAGACTTGGACTCTTGCATTCGTATTCTCCTATTAATTGCCTCAGGATAACTTGGAAATCTCCAAAAATTGTAATGGATTTTGCACCCTTAAGCAATGTTGTCTCTATGCCGAATATTAACGCTTCATACTCCGCTTGATTGTTGGTGGTGCCTGGTTCCAATTCTCGAGCCAATTTCCAGTGCTATCCCCGAGGGCTAGTGATAGTAATACCGGCTCCCCAGCCGTTGCTTGCACACGACCCATCAAAAGTCAATTCCCAAGGTTCAAATCCTATGAAGGACGCCTCTTTGGGATCTTCTAGCACTGTCAATGAGGGATGTTGAGCTAAGAAATCAGCTAAAGCTTGTCCTTTGACAGCTTTCTGAGGGACGTGCACAAGAGTAAAGGGACTAATCTTCATAGCCCATTTTGCCTGGCGACCCTTCAGTGCTGGCTTATGCAGGAGTGTCCTCACCAAGTCGAATGGAGCCACTACTTGGACCGTCCTTGGCAGCATGTAGTGTTCTAATTTACTGCAGGAGTACACTAGGGCGTAACATAATTTTTTAGTGCAGTGTATCTCACCTCCGGCCCTTGTAGAGTCTTGCTGAGGTAGTAGATAGCCCTTTCCCTGCCGACTTTATCATCCTGCGCAAGTAGACATCCGATGGATTCTTCGGAGGCTGACACATATATCTTTAGAGGTATTCCTTGCCTTGGCGGTACTAACACTGGAGGATTGCTCAATACTTTCTTTATCTCTTCGCAGGCCGCTTGATGTCCAGCTGTCCATAGAAATGTTTCATTCTTCCTCCCTTTAAGCAAGGTAGTGAACGCCTTCATCTTTCCTGCGGCATTAGCAATGAATCTCCTTAAGAAGTTAATCTTGCCTTTCAGCGACTGTAACTCCTTGAGATTGGATGGTGCGCGGGCCTCCAAGATGGCCTTCGCCTTGTTGTGATCTACCTCGATACCTCTTTCATGCACCAGGAAACCTAAGAAGTTTCCTGCTGCCACTCCGAAGGCACAGTTAGCTGGATTGATTTTCAATCCATGTTGCCTCATTCGGATGAATGCGTTCTCCAGATGGGCCAAGTGCTGGCCGAATTCACAGGACTTGACTACGATGTCATCAATGTAAACTTCAAGTGTGTGGCCAATTAGATCATGAAAAATCATGTTCATCGCCCTTTGGTATGTTGCTCCGGCATTCTTCAAGCCAAAAGGCATGACCACCCATTCGAAGATGCCGACAGGTCCCGGGCAACGAAAAGCAGTTTTATGTACATCAGATTCAGAAATAAAGATTTGATTGTATCCAGAATAACCATCCATTAATGACAAAAATTTGTAGCCGGCGGCCGCATCAACAAGCATATCGGCCATAGGCATTACATACTCATCCTTGGGTGTAGCCAAGTTTAAATTTCAAAAATCTATACAGACTCTTAATTGATCATTTTTCTTCACAACAGGTACAATATTTGCAAGCTACTCTACATAGCGACACGTTCCAATGTAACCTGCTCTAAAAAGCTTTTCAATCTCGGCCTTTACCTTTGGGATGGTGTCTGGATCAAAACTTCTAGGTGGTTGCTTGTGAGGTCTGAACTCAGGATGGGATGGCAACTTGTGCTCCACAAGTTCTCTTGAGAGTCCTGACATGTCTGTATACTGCCACGCAAAACAGTCTTTGTATTTCTGAATCAGCTCCACTAGTTGGTGCCGCTCTTCCTCGGGCAATGAAGCGCTTACCTTGGTGAGTTTTGGCTCTGTATCGGTTCCAAGGTTGATTTCCACAAGTGGTTCCTTAGCTTCCGGACTAGGCAGTGTCCGCTTCACAGGGGATGGCCACTCAGATGGCCTTTTATCATTTAGACTCTTGGACTTGTCTTCGGAACCCATCATCATCTCAGTGGTGGCGAGCCGCTGCAGCAAGTCTTTATAGATGTCTTGGCTATTCATCATGTGGAGTTTGAGGACTCGGATCGGCTGTCTACCGGATGTAGCTTGAAGCCGCTAGAAGTGAAGTCGATGGACTCGAGGTCTAAGTCTACACCAATCAAAGCTGACGCAGGCTGGACATCTTCTAAGTAAAAGACCGCCTCATCGTTGTTGCGGTCGTGTCCTACGAAGGGTTGGGGAGCCGCTTCCACCAACTCTATTTGATCATCATTCCAGATAAGCAACTGTTGGTGTAAGGTGGATGGCACACATTGTGCCATGTGAATCCAGTCACGTCCTAGTAATGCCGAGTAGCAAGTTCTCGACTTTACCACAAAGAACGCTACTTTGATTGTCTTGGATCCCACGGTGACGTCCGCCGTTATGAATCCCGCGGGCTGAGTGGCTTCTCCCACAAAGCTGCACATCCTGACCCTGGTGGGGATGAGGTCCTTCTCACTCTTGCCGATCTTTTTCAAAGTGGACATTGGCATTACATTTGCTGCTGCCCCGTTGTCGACGAACACCCTATTCACCGGACGCCCATCAATGTGAGCTTTGATATACAGAGGTTTCAACTGCCTGGTCTGAGATGCTTCTGGTTTGGCGGACTGTGGAAACATTGGCCTCTGTGCAGACTGACCACCTAACTCCTCAAGTAGAGATCTAGTTGGGTGTGATAACTCCGCTATCATCTCATCCATTTCTTCAATGAGCCTGGCAAACGATGGCTCTTCTTCATCCCATATCTCGGATTCCGCATCACTGGCATCTTCATCTGCTGCCAGTCCCACGATTTGCTTAGGCACAACAGGATCTGATGGCCTCTCTTCTTGCTCATACTCATAACCTGCTTCCTTGAGGTCCTCCTCCAAACCGACCCAGAAAGCTTCATCCAAGTTGGTTTGCTCATCATTCATATTGGCCTCCTCATCGAGTTCCATGTTGTCTAACATGTCGAGATCTTCCGTCGTGACACCTGCAGCGTTGATACCGACTTTAGGCTCTTCTATGTTAATTCCCAATGCAGCTTCCAAATCTTCGGGAATGACTGCCCCGAAGCTTATCTGTGCAACCTCGCTACTTGTCTGAGCTGCAGGTTACGTCTTTGTCTGTTTGGGTTCATCTAGAATTTTGCAATAAGTGAGGAACCCCTCATAACTGTCGGGTTCGCTCCCCAACTCGCCGGCCTGGTGGGCCGCTATGTAAGCCATGTATCTGGTAAGTACCTTCCACATAGCAAGCTCCCTTACAGTAGTTTCGCCAGGTTCACCCATACGATCCAACCTTTCCATGAATTTACCTGCCCAAGATTTGCTTCCGTGTTTTCCTTCACTTGGTTCGGCTATGGCGGCCGCTTTGCCTTTGTTCCTGGAAGCTGTTTGTCGATTGCTAGATTCTGTGGTCTCAGGTTGAGATGCCACCAGATGCTGCCGCTCTTCCCATTGCAACCTCTCCCGCACTGGTCTCCTAGCGGGAGGTGATGGTGGATGTGGCCTCCTGGAGGGAGGTGATGGAGGATGTGGCCTTCTCCTGGAGGGAGGTGATGGATGATGTGGCCTCCTGGAGAGAGATGATGGTGGATGCGGCCTCCTGGAGGGAGGTGATGGAGGATGCAGCCTTCTCAAGGCCTCATGTGACCTCCCCCTATCATCTCTAAGCCGCTCGTGCACAGGCCTTCGAGGTGGTATGGGGGAACTGTGCTTCCTGTACAGAGGCTTCCCATCCGGAAAATGTAGTCTCTCATGGACAGGCCTCCGCTGTTCGGAGGTTTTCCCTGGAGATCTGAAGTAGGTGGGTTGTACTGGTTTCCGAGGCTTGGAAGATTCCAACTTATGAATCTGGGCTTCCCATTGTCGTATCTCCTCGGCATATCTTCTTTGAGCTCGCCTGTACTGACTCTTGGTCATATGTGGCGGCTCCTTTTGGGTAATCTTGCCTCCTGTCCTGTTCCTCATCCATCTATCAGCCTCAGCAGGATGTTCTGGATGCCTCATCAAAGTTGGCACCACTTCCACTCCCTGCATGTAATCCCGAGTGGCAGGCTGGTTCTTCCCATTGTCGCGTATCTCCATAGCAGGTTTTGGAATTTCAATCCTCAATGGAGGATTCCTCCTCTTCTGATGTTCCTTCTCCTCAGCTTTCAGGACTCTTGCAAAGTCCTCCTTAGTCATGTGTTTGAACCTAGGCTGCTTGCTATACAACTCCTTCTCTTTCTCTTTCTCAGTGTCAGATTCATCCGATAACAAGTCGTCATCTTGTTCATCGATCTCAACGTGTTCCCCTTCTTGATCCACCCGGCTACTAGAGCTGCCATCATCTGGGTTTGGAACAAGTCCAGCCGCACCCACACGAAGTTGTGGGAACGGATCCAGGTCCACTTTCATACCTGCAATTTTCAAACGCCCTTCTTTAATCTTATTTTGTATGGCAGTCTTAAAACTCCGGCATTTTGGTAATGCTATGAGTGTATGAGTTGTGCCACTTACAAAATGATCGGCCCCGAATGTTTTCGGCCGCTTGCAACTTCTGCCCCTCAGGTAGCTTAATCACGCGATCTTTGAGTAAGGCATCGAACACTTGGTCCGCCTTGCTCATATCAAAGAGATCCTCTTCAGGTTTATATTTGGCTTCCCTTTGTCTAGGCGGATTAAGGGCTGCACAAGTATGTGGCTTGGATGTCTGGATTAATTCTGCAACAGCCACTTCCACTGGTTCGTCCTCTTCGTCGCTGACTATCACTTCCTCGAAGTGGACTCGACGTGTAGGACGTCTCCCCTCTTGTTCCTCCAGGAACTTTTCCAAGCGGGCCGCTCTCTCGGCCAGCTGGGCAAGGTCAGTTGCATCCTGCACAATTAAATGTTCTTTTAGTCTTGGTAGCATGTTGGCCACTGCAATATTGGCTATTTCCCTTTGCGGGATTGTTATGGAACATCGGCCTTTTAGCCGTTGTAATCTACTAATAAAAGAGCTTGCCGCTTCATCGGCATATTGTTTAGCATTAGTGAGGTCTGCAAGGCTTACCTGAGACAGTGGAGTGTAAAACCTGTCATAGAATGCACGTTCGAGATCGGCCCAATTCTGGATTGAGTTAGGCCGCAGTGAGGCAAACCATGCGAAGGCAGGTCCGGTGAGGGATGAACTAAACAATCTTAACTTCAGCCAGTCATTGGCCGCTGCTTCCCCGCACTGGGCAGTGAACCTTCCGATGTGTTCCACTGTGGACTTGCCCTCATCTCCTGAAAAAGAAGTGAATTCCGGCATCTTGAAACCCCTTGGATAGGGCTGCATGGTGTCTACACAGTCCGGATATGGCTTCCGGTACGTAGGCCGCTCCATCGGCTTTAGCTGTATTCCAAAGTGCTGCTGCATCATGTCCGCAAGCAACTCCGGTGAAATAACTGGTGTCTGCGTATGAGGCATGACGACAGGTGTTGTGGGTGCTCCACATGGTTGTGGAGCGTATCCTCCTGTGTGGATAGGAGTGGCGGCCTGTGCCGCGTGGATAGGAGTGGCGGCCTGCACCATGGGAGCCGCCATCACTCCACCTGTCTGTGGAGCTTGCCCCCCTAGGGTTGGTGGCATCCAACCCGGGTTGAGATGAGCCGCCACATAAGGTGCTGTCGGGATGTTCGGCACATGAGGTGCCGCCTGTCTTGGCGCCATGCTAGGTCCGGCCGCCATGCAGCTTTGTGCAGCGCTGGTTGCCATCAAAGGGCTTGATGGAGCATATACTGGCACGGGAGGTGCCGCGTAACCCGAATTCGGCATGCTGGGTGCCGTTGGAGTAAAAGTGTAGGCAGCCTGATATGAGAGTGGAAACATGTTGGCCACGCTTCCGGAGTCCTGGAATGGCGGCTGGCCAGGGGTGTTTCCCCACCTTCGCTGTTGTCCTCCTGACGGTCCTGGGTAAGAGGTGCTTGGTGCCATAGTAGTACCGGGTGCCGGTGGGCTTCCCTCGCGCAAGGAACCGCATATCTGGCTGGTTTGGTCGGCCATGGCAGGTGAAACTTTTGACAAGTTTCATTAACACGAGCTTTTGCTAAAATTATACCAGGTTAGATTTATTAAATGAAAAGCGTTATGATTCATGGGAAAGGGTTTAGGGATACATCAAGATTATTAGTTTTTTTATTACTCAAGTGTGGTGCGTTGGTTTCAAATGGCGCTGTGGTCCTCTCTGTCATGGAATGTTGACAAATCTCTCGACACATCATTTATTGAAATGCCAAGTACCACTATCATTCTCCCATGTCACACCCAAAGATTTGAATTCAGCCCTAAACTATCCCTTAACTGTCAATCCTAGTAGCAGTTACACAACTCTCAATACAACCGAGTGACCTCTAATGAAAGCGGTTAAAAGAAAGCGGTAAAGAAAGCATTAAACCTATCACTCGGAGGTTTTGAAAATCTGACCCTGGTAGTAAAAGACAGCTCCCCATCAAGATGAAGGAGTATGGATCAAGAATTCCCGGCTCTCAGTGAACCACTAGTGTGTTCACTTCCTTCCGGGTGATTATGAGATACAAACTAATGAAACGAACTAATAAATTAGTTCGTCCCGGATGCACTCACTCAGGACTCAAAAGTAGGCTTTGGCAGAAGAGGATAGCAGTTGAAAGAAAACTCAACCCTATCTTGGAAAATAACCAAGGCCTGGATGATGTTCCTTTAAGATTATTTACCACACTGTATTTGAATCCAAGTGGACCCCATCTCGGTGTAGCACTTAATCTTACATTTCCATCAACCAGCAATTTTGGAAAATAATGGGTTTGAAAATCATTCCCTGTCAGGTACTAGACTCTCAGTTAAAACGCAGACCCTTTCAGTCTAGGCGAGACCTAATCGCTGAATCTGCTTCTTAATTTCCCAAAATACAACCCTTGACAGAATATGAATTAGTCATAACTGAAGAATTTATCCCTTACTCAGATCCGGATTTTATAAAGAGGTTTTTGTTGGAAATTTATAAAGCAATATCTGTTTAAGATCTAGGCTTCTATTGTCCAAGGGAAGGATCCCAAAATAAGTACAGACCACAATAGTATATAATATTATCATGCATAAAGATATATGGAAGTGTAAAATTAATTGACCCAAAATATAGATGCGGGTCTAGACAGAAGGTGAAACACAGAATGAAGTGGTCAAGGGACCAAAGTAATGGCAGAATAATCAGGTGGACTGTAAACATCTACTGTCCAATTTCCCAATCACTCGGATGGAGCGAATTTAGACAGCTTAGACCCTATAATGGTGGTGTCAACACCAGTTGGGCCTCCACTGTCTGTGAATTCGGATAAAAACCTACATGCTTCCCTTCTATAATGATCATCAGTTGGCATTGACTGATGCCAACTGACTCCCAGTACGGATTGGGATTCAGGTTTGGAAATCAAGATAATAAAAATAAAACTGTATCTGGATGAGAGTCAGCCGAGCAGCTATTATAACCCCGGATGGGCGAACCGCCAAGGCTTCCACTGACAGCCATCCAGACCATGCAAAATAACAATTAGTAACTAATACCCAGAATACGAGCTAGTTATCCATGAGGGAGGACCCGCCAACATTAGTCTGATGTATTCTTTACTAATGGTTCCACACAACACACAAAGACAAAATAAATAAGAAACAAAAGAAGATCCCTTGTATGAGAGACATTGGTTTCTCATGCAAGACTGTGGATTGGGTCCACAATTGATGGTCTTAAATAATCCTTCCTACCATAATTAATTACAGTCCAGATTATCTGTTTAAGCCATCGAGATTTTGTTTATACAAGAGTGTTTTAATGGCGATTGGACAAAGGTCCTTTAGTCATGATGATTATTGAAGTTTGATTATTGCTAATCTCAATCTTTAATCATTAATGAGTCAAGGGTTCAATCAGTTAAGTGATGCAAATGGAGAATCAAAATTTGGGCAGCATAACACCCTATATTGCAATTCCAGAATGTTACATCCTAACCCGTGGGGTTATGATGTGAGTGTTGCAATATAAAATAGGGAGAGAATGAAGTTTGTTTGAGATTAAATAGTGGGAGAGGAACCCTTGTCGCGGACCGAGATTCGCGACATGGACATCCCGACAAGTTTTTAGAATTTTTGGCAGCATAACGCCTCTTTGTCGCTATGCAAGATTTTGTCGCGGAACGTGGTTCCGCGACAAGAGTGACATCGCGACAAAGTGTTTTCATAAAATTCTAAGGCATTTGAACCCTTGTCGCTATGCATGGAAATTTTGTCGCGGAACGTGGTTCCGCGACAAGGTGTTCCGCGACAAGGTGTTCAAAGTTCAAGGAACATGGCATAATTTTTCTGTCTCAGAATGGGATTTTGTCGCGGAACGTGGCTCCGCGACAAGATGATTCCGCGACAAAAAGCCATGAAGACAAAATGCAAGAGTTTGGCTCCTTTGTCGCTATGCATGGATAGTTTTGTCGCGGAACGTGGCTCCGCGACAAGGTATTCCGCGACAAAGGGTTTTAAATTATGGAGACAAGTGTCTTGAAACACCTTGGTCGCGGAACAGCCATTTTGTCGCGGAACGTGGTTCCGCGCCAGAAGGCGGTTGGCGCCCAAGGTGGTTCAGGACAAAAGTCAGAAAAGCAGAAATGAACAGTGGCATGCAAACAGCGTGATCTCACCCTATTTCAAATCAAAAAGCTATTCTAAGCTAAAAATAAGCAAGAGACATTCAAAATAAAGAAGAACATGCTTAAACAAAAATAACAAGGATGGGCAGAATATTAAAATAAAGCAGGAGTCCTAATCTAGGGTTTGATCACACATCCACACAACATTATCCATAATATGCCAACAGTAAACATAAAAATAACAAAATGGGGGTCAAATGACCCCAAAATGGAAAAGAAAGCATAAATCCATGGGGTGTGAGACCCATTTCATGATTTGGGACACAAATGATGAATGTTTTCCCATATTATTGAAGAGGTATTGTTAATACCCATGATTTGGGTATTACAAACCCTAAAACAAGAGTTTAGAAACCAAAACATGGTATAAAAATGGCTATCTAAGCACTGTGAACAGTAAAACACTAAACTAAGCTAAACTAAGGGCAAAAATTAAATAATACATGAAAATAAACCTAAACTACTCTACCTAAGGACGAACTCCTAAGCTTGCCTGCAAGAGCTCTACAAGAATCTCAATCTCTACTGGCCAACCAACTTTTAGCTCATGGGAGACACCTCATATTTATAGAAGTGTAACCCTAAGCCCAAGGGCCTTGATTCTAGCCCATTGTGTCTTAAGACATCACACACATCACAGCTTTGTCTCGGAGCATCAAGCTGGTCGCGGAACACACTGCATGTGGCAAGGCTTCTCGACTGGGTCTTGTGTCTCTAAGAATGTATCTTGGTCGCGGAACATGCCTTTGTCGCGGAACATGCCTTTGTCGCGGAACATGCCATCGCGACAAAGGTCATCGCGCCAAGGGGCTTGGCTGGTCTCCTCTTCATCTGAGCCACTTGGTCGCGGAACATGCCTTTGTCGCGGAACACTGCATCGCGCCAAGGGGCTTCCGCGACAAAGGTCTTCCTGGGCCTGCTGGAGTGGGCCAGATGGGCCGAAAATATTCTTTTTGTGGGCTTTTCTATCTTTTTCCCATCTTTTTGTTTCCTTTTCTTTTTCTCATGTTTGTGGATTTTTCTAACTTAAATATGTAATAAAATTACATATTTATGTCTTTTTCACACCAGCTTATTATTTTTACAATTATGCATAAATCAGTCCAATTCGACTGCTTTCTTACTTAATGTAAGACCGGAATGCGATCAAATGCCCGTTTAAGACACGGAAATGGATTTAAAATAATGGTCATTTTTGGCCATTATCAACATCCTCACATTTAATACTGATCGTCCCCGAGCAGTCAGAGTCAATGTTCGTAAGAACACGGACTCTACATATTCAATTCATTTTCGTGGCTTCAAAAATATCATTCTTTTTAGATTGGGATAAGACAATCAAAAATTACAAGTATTGAATTCCCTTGATTGCAGTGTTTAATGAAATGATACTTGCTCACTACATCGGGCCTGCAAATCAAACATTATTATCAACCTTTCATGAATATCATGTTTGAAAAATGCAAAGATTAAAAATTAGAATTAAGGCATGACATGAACATTCTTAATGAAACAGAGCCTCACTTATAAGAGAATCGGAAAGATCACTCACTCTCAATTGGGGATTAATCATGAACGCTCAAAATCAAATTTAATTAAATTATCCCATAAGCTTGCAATCAGACCAACTCGCCACCGGCTCATTTCTTCAAATCGAGATCACGAGGTCTTATTCGAGGGTTATAACGGGGCATACGGTTGTAACATTAGGTGGGAAAAGGGAATTATTGGGTTAAGAAGTGGCAAGAATTAATTCCATCATAACTTGGCATTTTTATTTAAAATTTATGATCATCAATATTTCTTTCTTTTTGGTTTTCTTTTGCATGACATTAGACTATTGTCTAATTGCTTGTCATCTGCAATTTATTTGTGTTGAGTGACATTCAACTTCTTTTCTCTTTTTTTTTTTTTTTTGACTCGGTTTATAGAATACCGATTTATAGTTTTTATTGATGATCAAAAATTGTAATGCCTTGATAGAATTCATCCTTGCACACTTGGGTTTGAATTTCTTGGTCTTTTTAGAAGGCTAGGAATAATATAGAGGGCTTCAAAGAAAAATTAGGCTTATAGGCTCAAATTGGTTAATCCTAAAGGGAAATATTTTTGGGTTTGGATTTCAAAAGAAAGCCAAAAATTTGGGTTTTCTAGGTGCCTCGATCATATGCTCGATTTCGGGAATATGGCATGGTCTTGAATCGGTCACAATTGCAAGTTCTAGTTTCCTTTAATCAAAATGATTCACACATCAAAGAAAATGAATGAGTAGAAGTGACTCATGGCTCAAATCTCACAAGGTTGGGTTAATTCATGTCATACAATATTCTCAAATTTAATCCAAGCTTAATTCTAACAATTTATTCAATCGAAATCTCTAACATGCAGATTTATTACCCAATAAGCTGATCGCATCATTAAATTTTTATAGCTCAAAACCTCAGGAATTCATTTCATGCATGTCTTCAATTATATTATCCCAATTTAAAAGTTTGACAATTTAATCACAAGCCTAAATTCAACCTGTGAATTTAGAGCAAGTTTATGCAAATTTTTGCTGGTTATTTAATTGAAAGCAGTAAAGAGGCACTGCTGACATACTGAGTATGTCAACAGCATATTTTTGGCCTGACAGTCACTTATTCATCTCGGACTGTACAGACATCTTTTCAAAGGAAAGCAGTAAAGAATTGTTCAGTGGTCTCAAAAACTGAGTTCCAATTTAGGGAAAGCAAATAAATACAACCGAGGCAAGGGATTCTCGTGCAGTTAATACAAACCTGCACACACAAAAGGAGGAGTCCCTTGCAGATTACTACTACTAAAATGGAAATGAAATAAAGCAGGATAAAATAAACTAGGATTCGTCCTTCTTTCTTCAGGGCATGTATCGGAGCCAGAGGACGCAGCTGGAAAGCTCACAACGTAGGCACCAATCGCGGTTTCTCAGAGGTGCATGCCATCTCGGGCAATAGACTCTGACTCCTTGGCCTGCCCACAGTTGTGGGTTGTCTGGGTGGTCTGTTATCCAAGCGAGGACGTTGGTGGAAGTGTACCGAAAAACTGATCGGTCTGTCACCATCCTGTCGATCATTCTGATCCCCTGCTCAACTTGGCTTTCATCCGTCTTACTCATAAGCATCAATCCGCGGGTGAAGATTGACGTCTTATGGTTGTCCTCAAGTCCCGGGCGTAGCAGTTCACAAGCGCGCTCCTCATTCCCCTCTGCAAATGCCCTGAGTGCTGG
The DNA here is from genome assembly GCA_030278955.1 of Hygrophila difformis. Classification (NCBI taxonomy): domain Eukaryota; kingdom Viridiplantae; phylum Streptophyta; class Magnoliopsida; order Lamiales; family Acanthaceae; genus Hygrophila; species Hygrophila difformis. The sequence goes on along the minus strand of JAOANR010000001.1, from coordinate 26,641,058 downwards.
GATGAGCTGAAGATTGAAGTTTCCTGCCGCTGTGCATATTCGCAGGAATCTCTCCTTCTGCCGACGGATCCTTACTTGCCATCTCTTCACAGTGGAGGTGTTAACCTCGCATCGCTTGTATACGATAGTAAGGTTCCCAGCATCCCTGAGTTTCTTGCATACACGTTGTGCAGTAAACACATCCTTGATTTCATCCTCTCCTATCCGGGAGAGAATTTCACCAAGGAGCTCGAGCGGTAGGTCCAGCAGCTTGGTTCCCTCTGGTGCAGGATTTGGAATGGGAGGATTACCCCTGAAAAGATAAGAAGTGATGAATCCAATTTATATAGTTTTCAGAAATTATTCAAGTTCAGAAACCAACATCCTCACATTTAGAGCTTTGCTCTAGATGTGAGATTATTAAATTTCTGACTTGAATTTTAATTTAAAGCACATGTAAATAATATTGGGTTTTAAATGGGCTAAAGAGCCCAAAATAAAATAAAATTGGCCATTGGGCCTAGAATCTTTTAATGGGCCATTGGGCCCAAAAGTTTTTCAATTTTATTAAACAAGTCCGAGACACTTGTTGGAAGTGGAATGAGATGGAAAGATGGGAATGGAATGCTCGAATATTGGAATGTGCAATGGAGACGTGGCGGAACGGATCTGCTGTTTCTGGATAGCTTGGACTGGTTGGACAGTTAAAGCATCCAAAAATTTGCAAACACTGTTTTTAATTTTAAAAATGGTTGACTTGTTTTATTTAACAAAGGTGGGATGTGAGTGGTCCCATTTTGGATTTTGAAAAGGATAGCAGTTAGGTGACAAAAATACTGCTATCTTACTCACACTAGTGTTCCAGTGGGAACAAAAGACTCAAGTCAAACATTAAACAAAATAACTCTTTTTGTCTTTTTCTAAAAGTTGCTTTTATTTAAAAGTGGAAGCTTCCTATTGGGTGTTTGTACTATGTTTCCATAAACAAACAAACATTTATTCCCATGAGATTTCTAACATGGGAACAAATGTGCCCAAAGAGATCTTACCTCTTTTATTACACCAAAACAACACTGTAGAGGTCACATCAAGATCAATCAAACCAATAACATCAAGATATTCAAAACAATACCCAAATGTTCATCAGTTTGTTCTTTCCAGTTTTAAACCTTCAAAAATCTGTAAACCTTTACCAGTTTTAACGCCATTAGCAGTTTCAGAATGAGGTCTCAACGTTTTAAAATAGTGCTCATAACCGAGAGCACTTCCAAAAATTCTGAAGTTAAAAGCACATATTAACCACACCACACCAAGAACACAACAAAATGAAAAACAAAACAAAACAAAGCAAAAAAAAGAAACGGGTCCGAATGGGTGCTATGAACATGGCGAAAACAGGGTTTACCCTCTCCTCCTTGGCTCGGGTCTAGGCACGGGTCCAAGGTTTGGGAGGAGTCCATGAAATCGGTCCATAGTTTCCCCTTGGAAATGGAGTGCAAGAGTGCGAAGAACACGTGGTGTTCGTTCGGATGAGAGAAAAATGGGGGTAAAGAAGATGAAGAAGTTGGAGGAAGTTGAAATGACAAGAGAAAGTGAAAAGAAACTGGAGGGGGTGGGGGGGTATAAATACTTGAACTTTTGTCGCGGAATCCGAGACTTTGTCGCGGAACAAGGTTCCGCGACAAGGCACGGCGACATCAGAGAGGTCGCGGAGTTGAGGGTTGGTCGCGGAGTCATGCTCCGCGACAAGGCTACCGCGACAAAGCTCAGTATGGAGACAAGGTCAACGCAGATCATGTCGCGGAGCAGGGCTTGGTCGCGGAGTCATGCTCCGCGACAAGGTGCATCGCGACAATCACTGGAGAAGGGTTAAGAAGGAAAAGGGGGTTTGTCGCGGAACAGGGCCTGGTCGCGATGCATGACATCGCGACAAAGGACCTTCCGCGACAAAGAATTTTTGAATTTCAAATTTTCTTGGACTGGGCCCGAGTGTGATGTGGGCCTGAGTCCATTTTATTTGATTTGGGCTAAATAAATTCAGTCCAAGTAAATTCAAAATGCTGGGCTGAAAATTTAAACAATCCACTTGCATAAAATTAGGTTGGGTTAGTTCCATTTATCTGTGAATTTTGTTTCGGGTATTGAATTTCTTCAATTCCCGAAAACGTTTTCTTAGACTTATGGAACTAATCCAACCAAGAACCTGGTTTTCCATGTTACTCTTATCTGCTCCTCTTTTTTGGTGGTTCCGAACTTCTGCAAGATAGATGAATGAAATGCATTAGATTTTCTCCAAATATCAACATCCTCACATTTAGAGTCTTAGTACTCTAAATGTTTAATTGATCTTTGGATACTTGCTCGTCATGAAATAAGTACTGTAAATATATACTATATATATATATATATATAAACTAAAATTTTTGTGTTTTTAAATGCTGTTTCTTATTGAGTGTAGGCCGGGTCTGCCACTGCTTGGCTTTCTTTCTCCGGATCGAACTGTCCGAGGTACTCTTTCAATCGTTGTCCATTCACCACTATATCGCCCCTGCCAGTTCGAATCCTGACAGCTCCATTTTTGAACACCTCTAGTACTTCATGTGGTCCTTCCCATCTAGATTTGAGCTTTCCGGGGAACAGCTTCAGCCTAGTATTGAACAATAATACATGTTGACCAACATAAAAATACTTAGGTTTGATCCGGCGATCGTGCAACTTCTGGGTCCGCTCCTTGTAAATTCGAGAGCTTTCATAAGCTTGCGCTCGTATTTCCTCAATTTCATTGAGGTCCAACTTACGTTTGCTCTGAGCAACTTTCGGATCGAAGTTAAGCGTTTTAACGGCCCAGTAAGCTTTATGCTCTAGCTCTACGGGTAAATGACAGGCTTTTCCGAAGACCAGCCTATATGGAGACATCCCGATGGGAGTCTTATATGCTGTGCGGTATGCCCATAGAGCATCATTGAGCTTACGTGCCCAATCCTTACGGGTTATCCCGACAGTGGCTTCGAGTATGTGTTTGATTTCGCGATTGGATACTTCGACTTGACCACTAGTCTGAGGATGGTAAGGCGTGCCTATCTTATGGAGGATCCCATTTTTACTCATTAAAGTTTCAAAACCTTTATTAATAAAGTGTGTTCCTCCATCAGATATCACCACCCTAGGTACGCCAAATCGACTGAAAATGTTGTTCTTGAGGAACTTGATGACTTGGCTACCATCATTGGTCGGTAATGCGACAGCCTCGACCCATTTGGATACGTAATCGACAGCTACCAAGATATAGTAGTTTCCACCGGATGGCGGAAACGGTCCCATGAAGTCAATGCCCCATACATCAAAGATCTCAAGTGTGAGAATCCCCTTTTGAGGCATCTCATCCCTCTTGGAGATGTTTCCTAATCTTTGGCATCTGTCACAGCCCTTAACAAATGTCCTGCAATCCTCATAGATGTGAGGCCAATAAAATCCACATTCGAGGACCTTGTGGGCCGTTCGAGCGGGACCATGGTGACCTCCATATTCTGATTCATGGCATTTTCTGACAATTTGATAAGCTTCATGCTCGGTCACACATCGCCTGATTATTAAATCAGGGCAGTGTTTGAAGAGATAAGGTTCTTCCCAGAAGTAACTTAATACATCTCGTTTGAACTTATTCCTCTGATGATAGTTCGAAAACTGTGGGGTTACTCCGCATGCCAAGAAGTTAGCGATGTCGGAAAACCATGGACAAGCTTGATTATGCAGATGCAACGCGAACAACTGTTCGTCCGGGAAATCTTCATTGACGGCTTTTTCCTTTTTATCATTATCTAATCGAGATAAGTGGTCAGCAGCACCATTATCTCGACCTCGCCTATCTTTTATTATGATGTCGAATTCTTGCAACAGAAGTACCCACCTGATTAATCGAGGTTTTGCGTCTTGTTTGCTAAACAAGTATCTCAACGCTGTATGATCAGTGTATACTATGGTCTTTGTACCTATCAGGTACTGTCTGAACTTGTCAAACGCGAAGACTACAGCATACATCTCTTTCTCCGTTGTGGTGTAGTTAACTTGGGCTTCATTCAGGGCATGACTTGCGTAATGAATTACGCAGTGTCTCCCATCCTTATGTTGTCCAAGAACTGCGCCTACGGCGAGACCACTAGCATCGCACATTACCTCGAAAGGCAGTGACCAATCGGGTGGTTGCACTATCGGTGCAGAAACCAACATCTTCTTGAGCGTGTCAAAGGCTTGGACACACGCTTCATTTATTAAGAAAGGATTTTCTTTACAAAGCAGATTAGTGAGCGGCTTGGCAATTTTAGAGAAATCCTTAATGAATCGCCGGTAAAAACCGGCATGCCCTAAGAAGCTCCTAACTGATTTGATCGAGTTAGGAAGAGGGAGATTGGAAATGATGGAAACTTTGGCTGGATCAACTTCAATGCCTGCACGAGAAATGCGATGACCTAACACTATGCCCTCAGTGACCATAAAATGGCACTTTTCCCAATTTAAAACCAAGTTAGTGTCCTCACACCTCTTTAAAATCTTAGCAAGATTGGTCAAACAATCTTCGAACGTATCTCCATGCACAGAGAAGTCATCCATGAAGACCTCAATGCATTTTTCGATAAATTCAGAGAAAATAGACATCATGCATCTTTGAAAAGTAGCAGGTGCATTGCACAAACCAAAAGACATCCGTCGATAGGCAAAAGTGCCGTACGGGCAAGTAAAAGTGGTTTTATCATGGTCTTCACTGGAAATAACAATCTAATTATAACCAGAATAACCATCCAAAAAGCAATAAAACTCTCTCCCTGCCAACCTCTCAAGCATCTGATCAATGAACGGCAATGGAAAATGGTCCTTGCGTGTGGCCTCATTCAGCTTCCGGTAATCGATACAAACTCTCCATCCGGTTACTGGCCTGGTTGCAACCTCTTCTCCTTGCTCATTCTTGGTTATGCACATCCCTCCTCGTTTGGGTACGACCTACACCAGGCTAACCCATTTGCTGTCAGAGATAGGATAGATTATACCAGCATCTAAGAGCTTGATAACTTCTTTCCTTACCACTTCCTGCATAAGGGGGTTCAATCGCCTCTGAGGTTGACGGGAGGGTTTAAACTCTTCTTCCATTAGAATCATGTGCATGCAAATAGAAGGGCTTATTCCTTTTATATCAGAAATGGTCCAACCTATTGCATGTACATGTTTCTTAAGAACGACCACCAGAGCATTTTCTTGCTCTTGGGAGAGCTTAGCCGAAACAATCACGGGTAACTTTTTATGTTCTGCGAGAAACGCGTACTTGAGATGATCGGGTAATGTTTTAAGTTCAAGCTCTGGTGGACATTCAACGGAAGGGAGTAGTTTGCGAGAATTGGGTAGTGGGAGAACAGATTTACCTTCGGGATCCTGCATCAGTACAGGATCCTCTTCCTCCTCTTGGTTGGCGTCATCATGGAAGTCGATGCCGTCAAATTCCTCCAAATCCCCTGTTTCGGGATCGGCGAAGTGAACGGCTTTGCATCCTTTGTGCTCCACGCCAGCAGGCTTCAGTACCTGCTTTGATAGTTCATCCAGCATCATTTCACAATCAAGTTCAGAGTCTGGCTCTTCCCTAACTATTACATTTTCAAATGAGAAACAAGAACTGTCATTCGGAAATTTCTGCAATTTCTCCATATCAAAGATGATCTCCTCGCCATCGACCCTTAAGGTGACTTTTTCGGATTTAGCGTCAATCAGTGCACCACCAGTGGCTAGAAATGGGCGTCCAAGGATAAGCGGCATTTCAGAATCCTCTTCAATGTCGAGGACGATGAAGTCGACCGGGAAAAGAACCTGCCCGGTTTTGACCACAACATCCTTGAGGATTCCTACGGGCTGAGTGATCGATCTGTCTGCAAGCTGCAGTCTCATCTTGATCGGTTGAATTTCTCCAAGCTTAAGGCGAACAGCCATAGCTAGTGGCATCACATTGATGCTTGATCCTAAATCACAAAGCCCCATACTCACTTTGGCCTTTCCGAATTGTACTGGAAGTGTGCAACATCCGGGGTCCTCTTTCTTTTCAGGCATTCTCCTCTGAACAATGGCACTGCATGTGCTGTTGAGAATAATTACCTCTTCCTGCTCAACCTGCCTTTTTCCTGAAATCAATTCTTTCAAGAACTTAGCATAGATGGGCATTTCGGAAATCATTTCTGTGAGAGGAATGGTTATCTCTACAGACTTTAATCGTTGCAGAAATTTCTTGAATTTAAGATCATGTTCTTTATTTTTAAGCCGCGCAGGATAAGGAATCCTGGGCATGTACTTGTTATTAGCAATTTTTGGTGGTGAAGGGAAGGAAGTTGTACCTTCACCTGTACCCTTATCTGGTTCAGCCGTTTCAGGCGCAGCTTTAGTCTGCAATTCGGCTGTCTCTTTTTCTGCTTCGTTCCCATTATCAGCTTCCTTACCAGCATTGTCAACAATATCATCCTCTTCAAATTCCGCTCCAGTATCTGCTCCCTTTGGTCCAGCGAGTACTCTTCCAGATTTCAAGGTTATTGCCTTGCATTGCGGGTTCTTTTCCGCAGTACTAGGCAATGTTCCTTTGTCCCTTTTCTGCATCTCATTAGCCATCTGTGTAACTTGGGTCTCCACATTTCTGATGGAGGCCTGCAGTTGATTGTTGATCTCTTTCTGACTAGTGATGAAATCAGTCATCAGATTCTCAAGCCTTGAAGGAGGCTTTTGATTCTGATTCTGATTTTGATGCTGATTCTGATTCCACTGGCCTTGGTTTGGGACAAACTGAGGCTGGAAACTCTGATTGGGCTGAAAGTTCTGGAAATTCTGAGGCGGCCTCTGCTGGATCTGAGGTTGGAAACCTGGATTCTGAAAATGTTGGCCCCTGTTCTGATTGAATCCCTGATTCGGCTGAGGGTTGAACTGCTGTTGTGGCTTATTCAAGAGATGTGAATTCAAGGCGTTGTTGTTTGAATAAGACAAATTCGGGTGTCTATTTGGAAAAGCTCCTGCATAGTTACAGCTCTCAGCTGTGACTTGGTCGCATGTGTCAGTTGCATGAGCACCTTGACACAGTCCACAGATCACATCAGTTTGCTGTCCCTGCGCAGAACTTCCAACTCCTTGATTTACAGACAACGCTGCCACTTGCTCTTGAAGCTTTTCAATGTCTGACTTCTCTACTGTACCTACAGCACATAAACTACGAGGGGGAGTGAGATTACCATCATCAGTTAGAACAGAACGGTTTACACTCATGGCTTCAATCTTTGCCCAAGCTTGGTCCATCGGTATGTAGAGCAAATGTTGACCACCGGCAGCATCAAGCATGGATTTCCATGCTGGAGTCAGACCACTGTAGAACTTTCTCAGTCTCTCCCAGTCATGGAAGCCATGTTGAGGACACTTCCTGAGCAGGTTGAAGAATCTTTCCTTTGCATCATACAAGGACTCGTCTGGTTTCATCTTGAATTCCGCAATTTTGGAGCGGCATTCATCCACCTTGGACTCCGGGAAGTATTTTGCTAGGAAATTTCTGATCACATCTTCCCATGTAGACTTCTGATTTACGGGCAGTGACTTGTACCATGTTCGTGCTCCACTTGTCAGAGAGAAGGGAAATAGCCTTAGTCGAATAGTGTTTGCGGGTACATCACGATTCTTGATCGTGTCACACAATTCTAGGAAGGTTTGCAGGTGATCATGGGGATCTTCATGACTTGCTCCGGCAAACTGGTTGCTCTGAACTAGATTGATTAGGGCCGGTTTCAGTTCAAAGTTCCTAGCCAAGAATGGAGCTTGTCCAGGAATATTCAGATATGGCTCTAAAATCGGCTGCATGTAATCAGCAGCAGCTGCTGCTTGATGATTGTTCTCAGGCCCGCCTTGGTACTGCTGTGGGTAGTAGTTCTGAGGCATGAAATAGTTCCTCGGATCATTAAAATCATTTGGATTCGGGGGATTCTGATGGGGGTTATGGTATTGCTGATTCTGTTGGTTTGGGAAATTTTGCTGATTTGGTTGGTTTTGGTTGTTTGGTGGGTTTTGGTTTGGGTTGGGAGGGGGTGCCTCGAAGTGCTGCTGCTCCATGTTTGGTGGATTCCCACCTCCTTGTATGATCTGGGGAGGGGGATCATCCAAATCATCATGATCAGCATCTTCGGGGTCTTCCTCAATGTTGTGAAGTGGGGGATTGGGTTGAATGATTGGTGGGATGTCAGGGTTTGCCATTTCGGAAATATCGTTGCTGGTGCTTGGCGAAAGTAATGCCTGTCGTTCCCGTTCCCTTCTTCGTTTAGTCTCCGCCCTAAGACGTCGAGCTGTCTTTTCTATCTCTGAATTAAACGGGATCTCGGCTGGCGTTTGCTTCCTCCTTTGCATAGAACAACGGCTTCAATAATGACAGTACCTGTACAATCCCCAGGTTAGAAGTGGTTCTGAAGGTGAATATTTATAATTATATGTATAGACTACTCTAGGAGCAATGAGGAATGTCATTCTCTAAATAAAACGGCGCTGCATCCTCCCCGGCAACGGCGCCATGAAACTTTTGACAAGTTTCGTTAACACGAGCTTTTGCTAAAATTATACCAGGTTAGATTTATTAAATGAAAAGCGTTATGATTCACGGGAAAGGGTTTAGGGATACATCAAGATTATTAGTCTTTTTATTACTCAAGTGTGGTGCGTTGGTTTCAAATGGCGCTGTGGTCCTCTCTGTCATGGAATGTTGACAAATCTCATGGCATAGCCGGGATAGGTTGACCTTCAGCCTGTCACACTGAGGATCCCCGGCAGATATGCCATGATACTTCTCATCAATTCTTGCCATAAAAGTTCCTGCCATGAAACTTTTTGACAGATTCCCACTACATGAGTATTTTCCGAAAATTCGTGATCCTGGTTTAGGTTTTATTTAATGAAACCAATTTATGATGGCGGTGTTGTGATTAGGGATATATTTATACGTAGTCATGTTTTTATTGCTCGTAGTTAAGAAACTGTGCTCCCGAAAGCGCACGGTGTCAAAAATTGCAGTAATTTATAGTAAGACCGGATCGTTCACTGGAGGATGTGCGATAGAAGCAGGTCCCACGTCGTTTTACTAGATTTTCCATTCGTATTGCTCAATAGGTTTGAAAGATGATTAATACCTACTAACATGAATTTAAATTAGATCTCGAAAGCAGTTAAATTAATCTACAAAGCAAATAAATCTATCCTAGAAAGCGGATAAGAATTATTCTAGGAATGCAGTAAACATTATCTACGAAAGCAGGAAAAAGGCGCATTGTGCCAACCGTGAAGTTGAGTCACAATGTAGACAGAAAGGACAGGAAGAAAAGAATGAAAATTGGACAAGATTGAGATAAAGCAATATTAAACTTCCATTTTTATACGCAGATCTTTGTTTGGGATAATTCTATCAGATAGCTAATTCTCATGCTCTCAATAAGGCTTTCCCTTTAACAGACATGTACTTGCAATATGAGTTTACATGTTCTTAAGACCGCAAATTCTAAGATACCACAGATTCGTAACTGCCCTGGCCTGGGTTTGTTACTTCGTCTGTGGTGGAAAAGCAACACCCGACACATCATTTATTGAAATGCCAAGTACCACTATCATTCTCCCATGTCACACCCAAAGATTTGAATTCAGCCCTAAACTATCCCTTAACTGTCAATCCTAGTAGCAGTTACACAACTCTCAATACAACCGAGTGACCTCTAATGAAAGCGGTTAAAAGAAAGCGGTAAAGAAAGCATTAAACCTATCACTCGGAGGTTTTGAAAATCTGACCCTGGTAGTAAAAGACAGCTCCCCATCAAGATGAAGGAGTATGGATCAAGAATTCCCGGCTCTCAGTGAACCACTAGTGTGTTCACTTCCTTCCGGGTGATTATGAGATACAAACTAATGAAACGAACTAATAAATTAGTTCGTCCCGGATGCACTCACTCAGGACTCAAAAGCAGGCTTTGGCAGAAGAGGATAGCAGTTGAAAGAAAACTCAACCCTATCTTGGAAAATAACCAAGGCCTGGATGATGTTCCTTTAAGATTATTTACCACACTGTATTTGAATCCAAGTGGACCCCATCTCGGTGTAGCACTTAATCTTACATTTCCATCAACCAGCAATTTTGGAAAATAATGGGTTTGAAAATCATTCCCTGTCAGGTACTAGACTCTCAGTTAAAACACAGACCCTTTCAGTCTAGGCGAGACCTAATCGCTGAATCTGCTTCTTAATTTCCCAAAATACAACCCTTGACAGAATATGAATTAGTCATAACTGAAGAATTTATCCCTTACTCAGATCCGGATTTTATAAAGAGGTTTTTGTTGGAAATTTATAAAGCAATATTTGTTTAAGATCTAGGCTTCTATTGTCCAAGGGAAGGATCCCAAAATAAGTACAGACCACAATAGTATATAATATTATCATGCATAAAGATATATGGAAGTGTAAAATTAATTGACCCAAAATATAGATGCGGGTCTAGACAGAAGGTGAAACACAGAATGAAGTGGTCAAGGGACCAAAGTAATGGCAGAATAATCAGGTGGACTGTAAACATCTACTGTCCAATTTCCCAATCACTCGTATGGAGCGAATTTAGACAGCTTAGACCCTATAATGGTGGTGTCAACACCAGTTGGGCCTCCACTGTCTGTGAATTCGGATAAAAACCTACATGCTTCCCTTCTATAATGATCATCAGTTGGCATTGACTGATGCCAACTGACTCCCAGTACGGATTGGGATTCAGGTTTGGAAATCAAGATAATAAAAATAAAACTGTATCTGGATGAGAGTCAGCCGAGCAGCTATTATAACCCCGGATGGGCGAACCGCCAAGGCTTCCACTGACAGCCATCCAGACCATGCAAAATAACAATTAGTAACTAATACCCAGAATACGAGCTAGTTATCCATGAGGGAGGACCCGCCAACATTAGTCTGATGTATTCTTTACTAATGGTTCCACACAACACACAAAGACAAAATAAATAAGAAACAAAAGAAGATCCCTTGTATGAGAGACATTGGTTTCTCATGCAAGACTGTGGATTGGGTCCACAATTGATGGTCTTAAATAATCCTTCCTACCATAATTAATTACAGTCCAGATTATCTGTTTAAGCCATCGAGATTTTGTTTATACAAGAGTGTTTTAATGGCGATTGAACAAAGGTCCTTTAGTCATGATGATTATTGAAGTTTGATTATTGCTAATCTCAATCTTTAATCATTAATGAGTCAAGGGTTCAATCAGTTAAGTGATGCAAATGGAGAATCAAAATTTGGGCAGCATAACACCCTATATTGCAATTCCAGAATGTTACATCCTAACCCGTGGGGTTATGATGTGAGTGTTGCAATATAAAATAGGGAGAGAATGAAGTTTGTTTGAGATTAAATAGTGGGAGAGGAACCCTTGTCGCGGACCGAGATTCGCGACATGGACATCCCGACAAGTTTTTAGAATTTTTGGCAGCATAACGCCTCTTTGTCGCTATGCAAGATTTTGTCGCGGAACGTGGTTCCGCGACAAGAGTGACATCGCGACAAAGTGTTTTCATAAAATTCTAAGGCATTTGAACCCTTGTCGCTATGCATGGAAATTTTGTCGCGGAACGTGGTTCCGCGACAAGGTGTTCCGCGACAAGGTGTTCAAAGTTCAAGGAACATGGCATAATTTTTCTGTCTCAGAATGGGATTTTGTCGCGGAACGTGGCTCCGCGACAAGATGATTCCGCGACAAAAAGCCATGAAGACAAAATGCAAGAGTTTGGCTCCTTTGTCGCTATGCATGGATAGTTTTGTCGCGGAACGTGGCTCCGCGACAAGGTATTCCGCGACAAAGGGTTTTAAATTATGGAGACAAGTGTCTTGAAACACCTTGGTCGCGGAACAGCCATTTTGTCGCGGAACGTGGTTCCGCGCCAGAAGGCGGTTGGCGCCCAAGGTGGTTCAGGACAAAAGTCAGAAAAGCAGAAATGAACAGTGGCATGCAAACAGCGTGATCTCACCCTATTTCAAATCAAAAAGCTATTCTAAGCTAAAAATAAGCAAGAGACATTCAAAATAAAGAAGAACATGCTTAAACAAAAATAACAAGGATGGGCAGAATATTAAAATAAAGCAGGAGTCCTAATCTAGGGTTTGATCACACATCCACACAACATTATCCATAATATGCCAACAGTAAACATAAAAATAACAAAATGGGGGTCAAATGACCCCAAAATGGAAAAGAAAGCATAAATCCATGGGGTGTGAGACCCATTTCATGATTTGGGACACAAATGATGAATGTTTTCCCATATTATTGAAGAGGTATTGTTAATACCCATGATTTGGGTATTACAAACCCTAAAACAAGAGTTTAGAAACCAAAACATGGTATAAAAATGGCTATCTAAGCACTGTGAACAGTAAAACACTAAACTAAGCTAAACTAAGGGCAAAAATTAAATAATACATGAAAATAAACCTAAACTACTCTACCTAAGGACGAACTCCTAAGCTTGCCTGCAAGAGCTCTACAAGAATCTCAATCTCTACTGGCCAACCAACTTTTAGCTCATGGGAGACACCTCATATTTATAGAAGTGTAACCCTAAGCCCATGGGCCTTGATTCTAGCCCATTGTGTCTTAAGACATCACACACATCACAGCTTTGTCTCGGAGCATCAAGCTGGTCGCGGAACACACTGCATGTGGCAAGGCTTCTCGGCTGGGTCTTGTGTCTCTAAGAATGTATCTTGGTCGCGGAACATGCCATCGCGACAAAGGTCATCGCGCCAAGGGGCTTGGCTGGTCTCCTCTTCATCTGAGCCACTTGGTCGCGGAACATGCCTTTGTCGCGGAACACTGCATCGCGCCAAGGGGCTTCCGCGACAAAGGTCTTCCTGGGCCTGCTGGAGTGGGCCAGATGGGCCGAAAATATTCTTTTTGTGGGCTTTTCTATCTTTTTCCCATCTTTTTGTTTCCTTTTCTTTTTCTCATGTTTGTGGATTTTTCTAACTTAAATATGTAATAAAATTACATATTTATGTCTTTTTCACACCAGCTTATTATTTTTACAATTATGCATAAATCAGTCCAATTCGACTGCTTTCTTACTTAATGTAAGACCGGAATGCGATCAAATGCCCGTTTAAGACACGGAAATGGATTGAAAATAATGGTCATTTTTTGCCATTATCAGCAGGCCGCAGAACGTCCATCAAGTGTCTTGTAAATAGAGGCATGAATTCGGCCATCGATTCAGTCATCGATAGCCGCATTTGTTCCGACAGAGTAGGGATCTGCATTATCCCCTGCTGCGGTGAGGCAGTATTCGCCGTTTCGCCGGCGTCCTCATCCGATGTTCGCTGGATAGTCTGGTCTTGCAGGGACATGTCTTCAAACTCTTGTGTTAAATCAGCAATGATTCTTCCGGATCTAAGACGCATGCACTGCTGAAGCGGATATGGTCTCAAATCGAGTCCCACTGGGCGTGCCAATTTGTTAACGCTGAAAATCTTGGGATAAAAGAATGATTCTTTTATTGAAGAACTTGGGGAAAGATTACAGACAAAATGGAGGAAAGATTACAGGAATTGAAAGAAAAGCTGTAAAGGAATCGAAAAATATTGAAAGCAGTAAAATGCAGGAAAGCAATAAAGAAAGTAAAATAAAGTAAAAAACGGCTCTCTGAGGAGAAATTGGAGGTCTCCCTTCATATGAGGCCGCTTTGTATGTTTATAATGGTGTGAGTCCTCAAGCCTCCTTCAAATCTGTTGACGCTCCTCCGATCCGTCTCTAGATCTGTTTCCTTATCTGATGCTATACCATGATTTACTTCCTTATTGGCACCTCACCATGATTTATTGGCGTCTCATCTCGATATGTTTCTCTATTTGATGATTCACGTGTGAAGCTTGAGGATTCTTCACATACCAGGCCTTGGAACTTCTCTTCCGGACTGGGCCGCCCATCCTTTTCCCGGATATATCTTGTCACAGACTAGGCCGGACACTTTAGATAAATGATTCCATTGGGCCTTAACACATTTTGCTGGGTTAACACTATGAAATTCAACCAAAAACACAAGTCTACGTTAACGCTTGGTCAATTGGAAGGGATCCTGCGTTCTGGTAAAGACCAGATGAATTTTTGCCCGAGAGATTCTTGAACAACGATGTCGATGTGAAAGGATGAGATTATGGCGTGATTCCATTTGGGTCGGGGCGAAGAGCCTCCCAAGAATGTATATGGGACTTGCCCATCTGGAGCTCGCTATTGCAAATCTAGTCTATGTATATGGGACACCGATGTTTCGTTTGGAATTGTAATGAGCAAGAAGAATCCCCGTTGCTAGAATTCACCTCAAGTCAGATTAGTTATCCAATGAACCAGACATGGACATGGATGGGTGGCTGCTAAATCTGCCAAAACAATCTCTCGACACATATCCAATTGATTGGACCCAGAGCCGCGTCAAATTATTTTTGGTGGCCCTATTCTATAATATAAATGAGGCTCACTTATACTAGTAATATTTTAAAAAATACTTATAGATTTTCTAGTTATTTATAAAATGTAAAACCATGATAAAATACTTAAACACAAAAAAGACTATCAGAAGGAATAACCACCTACATAGTTCTTTAAAAATGAGTAAAAACCTATAACAAAATTAAATAAAATTCTTTGCATAAAAGGGCCAACACTGTACTGTAGATAAAAGAATAAAGAAAATATAAAAAAAATAAAACTAAAATTAAATAAATTTTAAAAATGAGGTCCCAAAAATCGGGGCACGGCTTGCACGGGCTCTTAGCCGGCCCTGAATGGACCGGACACGGGTGTTCAGAACCTAAAAGGAAAAATTAAAAAGATCATCGCAAAATTGACTTAGTGACATCTAGGGATGAAAACGAGCCGAGCCGAGCTCGAGCTCGAGCCTGAGCCTGGCTCGGCTCGGCTTGGCTCGAATACGTAAAACTTCGGCTTGGCGAGCTTTAAAAAATTGAGCTCGGTTCGAGCTCGACATAAAAAAGCCGAATTTGAGATCGGCTCGAGGCTCGAATAAAGCTCGAATTTTTTCTTTTGTTTTTTTTATTTTTTTTAAACATTGACACTCATATGTTAATAAATGTGTGTAGGGGCTCAAATCGCACAAGTTGCAAAGATGGATAAAGGGGACATTACCACTGGACCAAGTTCCCATTCCCAAACTAAGCTCGATATAAAATTAGGAATAATTGTCAAATTATTAAATAATTAATGAGCATAAAAACTTAAAGAATTGAAGTTTAATAGATTTAATATATTAAACTATTCCTAGTTCCTACTTCGAACCATAAAAAAGAAAAAATAGAAAAGAAAATTTATAGGAGTAATAAATAGATTATACATTTACTATGTATAATTGATATGTATATATATATATATATATATATATATATATATATATATTCGAGCCTATTATCGAGTTTTCGAGCCGAATATTGGTTAGCTCGACTTGGGCTCATTAAAATTCCGAGCAGATCTCATTAAAATTAGGGCTCACTAACAAAGTCTTCCCCTTTCATACAAAAAATTGTTGCAGAATAAAACTCAACAGCACAGGCCTACGCATTCACAGAATGCATGTAACAACATGCACATCAGGCGAAAACACAAGATGATGAAAAACTGATGAGTGAGCACATGACAGGGCAAAAACCTTCAACGCAAACCAACCATCTTTATCATTAGCCTTGGGGCCAAAATAAATGAATAAATTACATAAAAGGGATTAATGTTAATGTTACATATATCCACATATCTATTTATCATTGGTCCATCAAGCACGCTCATTTTAGTATTCATATTCGATGCTCGCTCATCAATAGTGAACTAAAATGAAATAATATGTTTTGTAGACAGGCATTAGGTTACAGTGGTACTTTACTTCCCTTTAAAACTCAGCATCCGTGTAAAAGGATCCTTGTAAACAGAAGACGAGCAAGAGAGCATAGGTTTCAACCTCGTGCTAAAATGAACTGCAATCCAATGAATGGAGCAAGGAGCAGACCAAGACTTACAAGCACGTGCATAACTGTAGGTTGATGAAATCGTCACCCTTTGAATTCATATTCTCGTAAGTAGATAACAATCTAGTCCTCCTCCGCATCACTTCTTGTTTAATATGTTGGCATCATCTTTCCTTTTGCATCTTCTTAAAGCCGCAATCTGTTTTCTTTGTACAGCAATCCCAGCTCTAGGTTTGCCCTTTCTCAAAACCAAATTCATGAGACTAATATACTTATCTCTCATTAGCATCAAAGGGTGCTTCTCAACCAATCTAGTCTTTCTGTACGCCTCCCTCAAAACAACAGTCTGAGTTCTTAATCTATTTGATACATAAAATATCCCTGGAAAATGCACCAAAGCTCTCTTAAACATCAGCCGATCAGACCCCAGAAATTCTCCCAAACAAAATAGGTTCTCCCTCTCGGTCTTCTTGGAGACTAGCAAGCTCAAGACTTCATGAATCACTCCCACTGCCCACTTTTCCGCATGGTCTCCATTTGCCGTCAAATGGAATGCATTTTCATATGGTGAAATATATGGTAAATTCTGCCACTCATCCAACCATTCCATTATCCTCTTCTTTAAATCAAATCCTCTGGGTAAATTCATTGAATACCTGATCCTCCTCCCACTACTCCCCTCCCCTCTAAACCTCTTCTCCATTTGTGAAACTGCCAAATAATCCCTAAAAGAAACCAACTCCAAACCAAACACGGCACCAGCATTTAAATCATGAAAAGCCACATCACATATCTGAAAATAATCTGGGAAATCTGAGATGCAGAAGAGAGTGGTATTATTTGAGAGGGCTGAGAAAGAATGAGGTTTTTGAGAGAG
Source organism: Hygrophila difformis (assembly GCA_030278955.1). Classification (NCBI taxonomy): domain Eukaryota; kingdom Viridiplantae; phylum Streptophyta; class Magnoliopsida; order Lamiales; family Acanthaceae; genus Hygrophila; species Hygrophila difformis. Next base: position 26,624,143 of record JAOANR010000001.1, on the reverse strand, counting down.
GTTAAGGGTTTGAGATTTTTCTCCCTCTCTACTGCAGTGTCGAGATAGGAATCGCGAACCCATTTGATTCTGCGTTAATGAAGGTACGCACATGATGGTGGACGTGGAGAAACACTGCAGTGTTGCGAAAGTAGAAGAGTGAAATCATTTCTCAAAATTTCCCCTTCATCCCTTTTGCCCTTGAAGAAGAAATGGCTGGATCAGAGAAATTCTTCCAAGGCAGAGGACTATTTCCAGTAAACCAAATCATATGTTATAGATAAAGATCTGGGCAACGGTAAATTCATACGAGAGATTATCATATTACAATGTCTTCACAATAACATAAATGGAACGCATTAAAGTGAATAAAGAAATATGAATGGAGGTAAGAGGACAACAAATACATGAACACTAAATGCATTAACAAACTACTGAAGAATCTCTAGGCATATGTTCTATGATTGTATGTGGAAATATTAAGGTCATATGATCAGTCCAATGTTTCGTCATTATGTACAGTTTTCCTCCACATGAAGTTGATATACATTTGGATGGGTATCTGGCTGTTGGTTCGTCGTGTTTCAAGGCCCATTTTCTCTGGAAAGAAAAACCCATTTAGTCAAATAAGTTTGTTCAATTTTCAAAACCATCCCACTGTTAGGTTCCCAGCACAAGCAATTTGAATTCTTTATGCAAAGTTCAGACAAAGGAGCACAATGAACACACAAATTAAATTATACCAGATAAATAAGCACAGCGGAATAAGTAGAATGATAAACAAGCAAGCATAAAGAATTAACGAGACACAAACGAGTTGATGACCCAGTTCGGCCTACGTTTGGGGAATATCAATCCAGGAGGATATTTTACTATTTGTATATCAATGGTGAACAACCACACACATGAGCAAAATAAGAAAAACCCTTCACCCGAACTCCAAGTGGACAGTTGTGATTAGGGGTGTAAATGAGACTGATAGGCTCGAAAAATATTCGGGCTCGACTCGATCAAAGCTCGACCAAAGCTCGACTCGAAAAGGCTCGGCTCGAATTCGAGATCGGCTCGAATATTAATGAGCTAAAGCCGAGCTAACTAATACTCGGCTCGAAAGCTCGATAATAGGCTCGAATATATTATACATTATTTCTTTCTTAAAAATATAGTGTATTTTCTTTCTTAACAAATGTGAGTAAGAGAAGTCCAACAGTAAATTCATTCATCCTTTATTTAATAATATAGTATATTATATTTTATTATGGTTAACACTAAATCAAAAAAACTAAATCCCAATCGCTTTCCAGATTGGGACTATTATAAGGAATTATGAATATTTTAATATATTTTTATAGAACGTTTGTTTTTAAGCTCATTATTGAATGATTTTTAATTTTTTTTGTCTTGAGTCCAATGTGGTCTAGGGATACCCGGTAAAAAAAAAAAAAAAAAAAAACTGAATTTATCTCGAGCTTTTTTGGCCTTTCGAGCCGAGCTCGAGCTTCAATATATTGTGTCGAGCTCGAGCCGAGCTCAATTTTTAAAGCTCGTCGAGCTTCGAGCTCGAGCCGAGCCGAATTTATACTAACCGACCCGAGCTCGAGCCTGGTACTGCTCGAGCTCGGCTCGGCTCGTTTACACCCCTAGTTGTGATGACAAAAAACCTCCAGCCTTTGGTGTAGAACCCCTTCTCCTTCAACTCCCAAAGCTTCCCTGCTTTGAGTCCCACTTACAGCACCCTGTGAAGCACTCCCTCCGAACTTGAGAAGATATAGCTTTGAAATGTAATTTCCTGGTAAAAGCCTTGTACTTTCTCTTTAAGTGCCTTGCCGAATCACTTAAAGAGTTCCAAACACGAATCCAACAAAGGCGTGTCCAATGCTCTTCGATCCCACAACAACAATTAGATGTCTGTTCACAAGAGGCTGTCGATCGAGAGTGTATCAACTCACAAAGAATATCTTGCTAGAGAGCTTTTCAGAACGTAAGAAGATGAACAACTGAAAAACTAATTTCTCCCTTCTAAAAGTCTCCTTCTTAAACCACAAATTCTCAAGCAGATTTAAATAATTTTGCCATTTTTGGAAATAGCCGTTGGGAGGATTTGTGATGTGAGTAACAACTCTATTTATGACTAGAGAGGAAATCCCTGCAAGAAATTGTTAGTACAATACCTACTCTCATTATAAAAGAGCCGTTGGACTCATCTCTTCCTTGATTCTTGCAATATTCTATCCACAGCACACATGAGACTTAGGATGCAACAGGAGAGGTTCTAAGTTCTAGGTTCAATCATCGGTTTTGAACTTCCAACAAAACACACGACTCTATCACATTCTCCCCCTTTTTGACAGGAAGTGAGCCAGCATATACAATTGATAAACCGATGATGAACTTCTAATGAAAGCAGTAACCTCAACCAACTATCAAGCATATTTCCCATAAAACTATAAGCTCTTTACACAATAATACAAAGGCAACACCAGAGCTTCTATAGAAATAAATTAGAGGGAATATTCATCCATCAGCATCTAGGAAAGTTAAACAACTAACAATGTCTCACAACCATTACCAACATAGAAACAACAAACCAACAGTGTTAAACCAGTCCAACACACAAACAACAAGGCCAACCGCAGGGCCAAAAAAATAGAATAAAAATTTTATCAAATCAAAAGTAACCATAATGAAAGAGATAAAGATAGAGTGATATTACCATACGCCAAGAGAGGTGGAAGGATCAGCATTGGATTTTGAATTTGGTACTCCCCCTCTGGATCTACTTGCCTGGAAAACATCATCCAGACTCCTGATTCAACACCATCTTCATTTCCATCTGGAGGGATCTCTTGGTCATCTGCTTCCAGAAACACAGCTGACTCATCTTCATCATTCTCAGACCAGTAGTATGGTAGAAAGGCAAGAGCTTGTTCAATCTTGTTCTCCTCTTCCAAGATGATGGCTTTAGTTCTTTAAACCTTTTGAGTCCATTTTCCAATATCTCCTTGGTGCGAGACAATGCACTCTGGTTAGTCAACACACCATCTGCTCCTAGAATATCAGGGACCTTCTTCTGCAGCTTCTGTGAGATAGTGAACTCATATATGCGTTCCAGGGGTTCTTTCTTATCACCACCAATTTTCAAGGATTCCAGAAAAGCTTGAATAAGAGTCGGGTATGGAAGGAGGGTCTTGTGATCAGCAGTCAGAGATTCAGCCATGTTCGCCATTTGAGTCAGAACCAATTGCCCATAGTTGATAGGAATCATCTTGTCAATCGCATAGATCAAGTGACACATCTCTCTAGGGACCAGGGAGTGATTTCCAGTAGGCATCAGATTTGATGTCACGGCATAAGCAACTTTATTGCTGTCGAAAGAAACTCCTTTTTCCAGAATACCATCAAAATCAACCTCAGGGACACCTAACAGAGAGTTGATCTTGGAGGCAGTAATCTAATAGAGTACTCCTCTGGTGAAGTTTTTGTTGTACCATATAGACCCTGGAGAGATCACATCTTTTCTTAAGTTGGCATAGAAATGACCAACAAGTTCTGCCTTGAATCTCATGACCATAGTACCCCATTTAAGCAGAGACCTTTCTTCAAGATACTTGGTCCACCCCAAACGCACAACCGTACTCCCACAGTAAGTATATTCCAGTTTGAATGTCTTCTTGGCCAATACATTGGAGTAGTAGGACTCGTTAGAAGAGTAGTAAAACAACTCAGAGTGAGCCAGGGCAGCATCAAGTACTTCAACCTTCTTGGATTTGGAGGAATATTTTCCCTTGGGATCAAGTTTAGACTTTTTCCTTAGTTCAGATTCCTCCTCCGCATCTCTGACTCGTTTGCTTTTTCCAGAGGATTGAGCAGGCTTGGAACCAGATTCAGGTACTTTGGCAGAAGCCTCAATGGTCGTTTCTTCTTCAGACTCTGCAACACTATCTTTATCGACAATCAGAATCTTTCTCCTTACGAGTCTTCGGGACAGGCACAGGTGCAACTTTTGAACCAAAAACCACTGGTTGTTCAGGCTCTTCTGAGCTGGAACCTTCTTCACTAGATCCTTCATCTTCGTCGGAATCTGTCTCTTCTGCATCTCCAGAATCTTCTTCATCGGCAACCTCCACCAATTTGCCAAAACCAGGCATCCCCATGTTTACCTATGGAAACTATCCAAGAAATATGGCCCCCTTATGCAAATGGAATTTGGATCTGTACCCGTGCTTAGAATTTCGTCGGCTAAATTGGCGAAAGAAGTGTTGAAAACACAGGACTTGGCATTTGGCAGTAGGCCCGCGCTACTTGGGCAGCAGGGACTGACCTACAATGGAGTGAACATAGCTTTTTCACCCTACAACTAGTATTGGAGGGAAAGGGAAATGTGGAAATGGAGTAATCATAATGGTTCACTTGTTTAGCTCCATGAAGATTCAACCCTTCCGCCCAATTTGTCAGGATGAAATCTCGCATATAATAGTTTCAAGGATTACATCTTCTTCTGGTGAAGTTGTCAATATGAATGATCTTGCCATGGCCCTGTCGAGCACTCTGATTTGTTGAATTGCTTTTGGTAAACGATATGATGAGGAATGGCTTGAAAGGCAGAGGATTGATGAGCTCCTAAAAGAGGCTGTGGCCATGGCAGGCACATTTTTTGTATCGGATTACTTTCCAAGGTTTCGTTGGGTGGATAAGCTCACAGGAGTGATCGCACGGCTTGAAACTATTTATAAGAATCTGGATTTATTCTACGAGTAGCTCATAAATGAGCATCTAGATAGTGACGGGGTGAAAAATGTGGACAAGGCGGATGATATCATCAATTTATTGATAATCTTAAAAAACAAGAATTGGATTCAGTTCACCTCAGATGGGATCACATCAAAGCCTTGTTATTTGTAATCTTCCCATACTCAAATACTCCTGAATTTGCCAAAGTTGTTACAGCTCTAATTTTATAAAGTACAATGATATCTATATTGGCAAATCTGTTATATTTCCTGTTTTGTAGGACATATTAGTTGCAGGAACAGGCACAACTGCGGTGTCAATAGTTTGGACGATGAAAGCCCTAATGAAGGCGCACGATGTCATGAAAAAGTTGAGACAACAAATCAGAGTCGGTGGGGGAAAAAGGCCATGTTGACGATGAGGATCTTGATAAACTCCCATATCTAAAAGCAGTTATTAATGAAAGGTTTCGAATGTACCCTCCTCTGCCCTTTCTGTTGCCAAGAGAAGCTAGAGAAAGATGCACTTTGGAGGGCTATGAAATTCAACCAAAAACACAAGTCTACGTTAACGCTTGGTCAATTGGAAGGGATCCTGCGTTCTGGTAAAGATCAGATGAATTCTTGCCCGAGAGATTCTTGAACAACGATGTTGATGTGAAAGGACGAGATTATGGCGTGATTCCATTTGGGTCGGGGCGAAGAGCCTGCCCAGGAATGTATATGGGACTTGCCCATCTGGAGCTCGCTATTGCAAATCTAGTCTATGTTGTGGATTGGGAGTTGCCTTTTGGGATTCAGCCAGAGGATGTCAGACACCGATGTTTCGTTTGGAATTGTAATGAGCAAGAAGAATCCACTCAGCATTGTGCCAAAGAAATTGGTTGTTTAGAATAGTATTACTATGCATGTGCTGAATAAAATTTTAGTGAGATTGGTTCAATTCAGTCCCCAGTTGCTAGAATTCACCTCAAGTCAGATTAGTTATCCAATGAACCAGACGTGGACATGGATGGCTGGCTGATAAATCTGCCAAAAGAATCTCTCGACAGATATCCAATTGACTCAATGGACCCAGAGCCATCAAATCATTTTCGATGGCCCTATTCTATAATAAAAATGAGGCTCACTCGTAACATTTTGAAAAATACTTATATATTTTCTATTTTTTTATAAAATTGAAAACCATGAAAAAATATTTAAACACAAAAAAGACTATCAAAAGGATCAACCACCTACATAGTTCTTTAAAAATGAGTAAAAAGCTATAACAAAATTAAATGAAATTCTTTGCATAAAAGGGCCGACACTGTATTGTAGATAAAAGAATAAAAAATATAAAAAAATAAAACTAAAATTAAATAAATTTTAAAAATGAGGTCCCGAATATCGGGGCACAACTTGCACGGGCTCTTAGCCGGCCCTGAATGGGCCGAACACGGGTGTTCAGAACCTAAAGGGAAATATTAAAAAGATCATCGCAAAATTGACTTAGTGACAACTAGGGGTGAAAACGAGCCGATCCGAGCTCGAGCCTAGCTCGGCTCGGCTCGGCTCAATTACGTAAAACTTCGGCTCGGCTCGAGCTCGAAGCTTGACGAGCTTTAAAAGTTTGAGCTCGGTTCGAGCTCGACATAAAAAAATCCGAATTCGAGCTCGGCTTGAGGCTCGAATAAAGCTCGAATTTTTGGATTACATATGGGGAGGGGTTTGGTTGCATGGTCTGCAGGCCCAGCCCGGGGTAGGGTTGTTACATGTGTATTTGTAACACCCCGGATTTGATAACCCAGGCCGGGATGTCACCGCCACATCTCTCTAGCAAGACACGGATTCTCCGAGCTTGCCAAAGAGATGCAAGGCTATAGGTATTGCAGAAAGATTTCAAACCAAGTCCGGAATCTATGTAAAAATATTAAGTATCATCCACACACATAGTAGTAATAATGTATCGCAGCGGAAAAATGTAAAATGGGCCGACATGGCCAAAACTCGGGATTTACATGCCCGTTATGCAGGTATTGTAAAAAGCAAATAAACAGTGTTTAATAAATCCATCCCCCAATGCACATGCTATGCATCATCTCCGTACTCTGAAATAAAAAGAGAATACAACAATTTTATCAGTATATAAAATACTGAGTAAGTCGATCCTAACATAGCAATAAAGGGATTTAATTAAATAATTTAAAATTTCACTCCTAACATGCATTCACAAAATTTAAAGGAAATAATAATTTCTATTGTGTATTTAAACATGCATCTAATCCACAATAATAATTTAGTCATGCCATGAAATTTAAAGACATAATTTAAATGCATAATTTAAGACATGCAAAAATAAATAAATACTTAAAAACATTAATTCTTTTATTTTCCCCCGTTACGTAACCATTTCTCAATGTTTTGTATAGCCGGTGATCCGGCGGCCGCAGCCGTGTCGTAAGTATCTTGTATAGCCGGTGATCCGGCGGCCGCAGCCGTATCTGCCATACCCAGTAACACTCCGGAGCCTCGAGAAATCCATACGGACAACCCGAGAGAGTAGGCCATGTATCTCCCGCCAACTGGCGTAATATTTCATCAAATTCTCTCGTCCATTATAGGCCCGAAGAGAAAAGGCTAGAGGGGCACCCTGCAGAGCACTCACCCTCCACCAAGTATCTCATGTATCGTTTAGATTTAATGTATCGGGGTTTTTCAAAAGTGTAGATGTATCGTGTTTCAAATCTTTGACCGTTTGTTTCGAAATTTCAAAACTCTTCGATTTAAAAGTATCTTGGCGTCACAGTTTGCGCCTTTCTCATTTAAAAATCCGTTTCAAGTCCGAAAATTCTGAAATCTTCACACTTTATGCAAAACACCCTAACGAACAACTTTCGTGTTTTAACTTTTTCGAAATAAGTTGAGGAAACATGTCAAAAATCGATTTTATCATGCAATCAGAAAACTGTCCGAACTCAGGTTTGACACAGTACAAAATCTCGACTTTTTAACATATCAAATGGACTCCAAAAATTCTGAAATTTAATATGCACATACTAGACATGATTATCTACAACTTTCATTTAGATTGTAAAGATCAAATCGGACTAGAATCTATAGAAATAAATTCACTAAGTTCGAACATATTCCTAGACAGATTTCCACACGTTTTGTCAAAGCAGTCTCTTTTCGATGCGATTTAAAATAGCAAACGTTAACGAAAATGGCTGAAATTTTTACACAACCTAGATTTATGTGTTAGGATTAAAAGTCTAGTTTTGAGTTTTTCGGATTGAATCCTCGAAATATGGGTTTTAGGCCGATTACAGAAACTGCGCAAGATGGGGTTTTTAAGTTCGATTTTTACGTTTCGTTACATTACGCCTATACTGGACGCCCCGAAATCACCCGTATTGATATGGAAGGCTCAACTTACAGTGATAGAGAGTTTTGGGTCGTCCTAAAGTCTCTGGCTCGTCCAAAATCCTACGAACGGATCCCCTCAACGTCAAGCTTCCGACTTTAGTCACGATTTCGAACCGGACGAAGAAATCCAATGTTAGATCGAGTTTTTGGGTTCAAAAACTTAACTAGAAATATATGAACGACTTACCAATGATCTAAGGACTGTGATCCTTGATCTATTCGTTCCTACGGCCGTCGGTGGTGGTCGGGATGTCGCCGGAAGTCCGTCGGAAGTTCGTCGGGAGAGCTTTTTGGCTTGGGAGGGTTTGAGAGTGACTTGGGGACTTGGTGACTGGAGAATGGGCAAGGGAGGCAGCCCTAGGTCGCCCTTATTCCCTTCCCCCGTCCAAAATTCGCCTTCCAAAGTCGGGAGGTCGAATTATGGTAAGAAATCGCCGAAAACGCGCGAGTTGCCAAAACCTGTAGGGCCACGCGGGGTTGGCGCGCCTTTTAGCCAAACCCCGCCCGGCCAGCGCGCGAGACTCGCCTGGACTGCGGTCCGGGCGGGTCCGTGCGATTCGATCCGTCGGGTCTTTTCTCCTCTCTTTCGGACTTCTATCCTTCCCCGTTTTCGCGCTCGATTTTTCCGGGTCATTTCCGGATTATGCTTCTCATCATAAATTTATTCCGTCTCAATTCGATTACGTGCTTGAAATCCTAAGACCGTCGGTTTTGGTCCGTCGGGTTCTAATTCGTCGTCCTTTGACTTCCGAGCATTTTCGCGTCTACGGGTTTTCGGAAACGAAACCTTCTCTCCTATTGGATTAATTCCTATATTTTATATTCTAAAATTTACGGGTATTACAGTCTACCCCCCTTAAGAACCAACTTCGTCCTCGAAGTTGTACTTCATCCTCTCGCGAGTTCGGGAATTGTTTGATTAAGCGATTGTATTATTGTGTGTCGTTGTTTGTTATTATTTGACTGAACCCAGAATTGAATTTCCGAGTTGCCTACGTACCCCGTGAAGGGATCAAGTCATTACGTAGTTCAAAACAATTTGAATTTGTTTATTTGGGGTACAAAGTATTCGTTCAAAATATTCAGAAACACTCGGGTCGTCACATCCTCCCCCTCTTAAGATTACAGTTATGTCCCCATAACTGTTGTTGCACTGTCTTGGAATAGGGTTGGGTATCGATCCTTCATGTCTGCTTCTAGCTCCCACGTTGCCGTCTCGGCTTCGTGGTTAGACCAAAGAACCTTAACCATTCTCACGGTCTTATTCCTTGTTACCCTCTCCTTCTTGTCGAGTATTTGCACCGGAATTTCTTCATAGCTTAAGTCATCGTCCAGCTCAATTTCCTCCGGTTGGAGTACGTGGGTCGGATCATGGACGTATTTCTTCAGTTGCGAGACGTGGAACACGTCGTGGACACGAGCAAATTGTGGCGGTAATGCCAATCGGTATGCAAGATTCCCCACTCTTTCTAGGATCTCGTAGGGTCCTATGTACCGTGGGCTTAATTTTCCCCGCTTGCCAAAGCGCATCACACCCTTCATCGGTGATACCTTTAACATGACCTTATCGCCTATTTGGAATTCCAAATCTTGCCGTCTCACGTCGGCATAGCTCTTTTGCCGGTCTTGCGCGGCTCTCATCTTCCCTTGGATTGTTTTGACTTGTTGAGCCATATCCTCAACAAGTTGCGGTCCAATTACCATAGTTCTCTCGCCCTCTTCCCAGCTCAATGGGCTTCGGCATTTGCGTCCATACAGTGCCTCGAAAGGTGCCATGCCAATGCTAGCATGGTAGCTGTTGTTGTAGGAAAATTCGATCAAGGGTAAGTGATTTTCCCAACTTCCTTTAAACTCTAATACGCATGCCCTCAGCATGTCTTCCAAAGTTTGGATCGTCCTTTCCGTTTGTCCATCCGTCATGGGGTGGAACGCGGTACTCATCTTTATCTTCGTACCGAGGGCTTCTTGTAGTTTCGTCCAAAAATGTGAGACGAATCTACTGTCTCTGTCTGAGATGATGTCATGTGGTACTCCATGTCGTCGTACCACGTTGTCGACATATGCCCTTGCTAATTGGTCCATGGACCAGGTATCCTTCATGGGGATAAATATGGCAGCTTTTGTCAACCTATCCACGATCACCCAGATTTTATTCATCCCCTTCGGTGAACGTGGTAACCCCGAAACGAAGTCCATTGAAATGCTATCCCATTTCCAACTTGGGATTTCCAATGGCTGCATTAATCCTAAGGGTTTCTGCCGTACGGCCTTGACCTTCTGGCAGGTAAGGCATCTCGCCACAAACTCGGCTATTTCTCTCTTCATGTTCGGCCACCAATAGTTCTTCTTTATGTCCTTGTATAGCTTCTCGCCTCCGGGGTGGACCGAATATGGGGTATTATGGCCTTCCTCCATTACTCTTAGCTTCAGGTCCTCGCATTTTCGTGGTATGCACCACATTCCTTTGAAGCGGATGCTTCCGTCCTCATGGATTTTAAAATCCATTACCTTTCCTTCAGCAATGCTCTTCCTAATTTCCTCTAGCTTTTCATCACCCTGTTGTGCTAGTCGTATCTCATCAAGTATGGTAGATCCTACTACCATCGTGTTGACGACCTCACTTACTTCGCCGGAGTGTACCAACTCCAGACTTAATTTCGCCAAGTCTCTGTACAACTCGGCCGGTACTACGAGTGAGTTTACCACGTGTTGAGTCTTTCGACTCAAGGCATCGGCCACGACGTTGGCCCTTCCTTCGTGGTACGCGATTTCCAGGTCGTAATCCTTAATCAGTTCCAACCACCTTCTTTGCCTCAAATTCAGCTCTTTTTGCGTGAATATATACTTGAGGCTCTTATGGTCGGTGAACATCCGACACTTTCGCCCATAGAGGTAATGCCTCTATATCTTTAGAGCGAATACGACTGCGGCTAGCTCCAAGTCGTGCTAGACCCCCATCTTTCTTCTTCACGAATAAGACTGGGGCTCCCCATGGGGACGTGCTCGGCCTTATGTAACCCTTTTCTAGCAACTCCTCGAGTTGTTCTTTTAGTTCCTTCATTTCCAGCGGCGCCATGCGGTAAGGAGCCTTCGAGACAGGCTCCGTTCCCGGGATAAGATCTATAGTGAATTCCAGATCTTTCTCAGGTGGCATGCCGGGAACGTCTTCCGGGAATACATCCGGGTATTCTCTCACCACCGGAATGTTATCCACCTTGACCTCCTCGGCCTCAAGGTTATGAATGTAGCATGCATATAACGCGTACCCTTTACGCATTAAGCTACATAGCTTCATGGCGTTAACTATCTTGGTAGACTTCTTAGGGGTTTGGGAGTAAAAGATGACTCTCCTTCCCCGACTCTTTGACAACGTGATCTTTTGTTTTTGGCAATCGATCACGGCTTTATATTGGGTTAGCCAATCCATTCCTAGTATGACGTCAAAATCCTGTAGTTCGAATTCTACTAGGTTCGCGAAAAACTCTACGTTCTTTATAACTATCGGAATTCCGTTATATCGCTTAGAGCATGATACTACCTCTCCCGATGGAAGTTGAATCCCTAAGTTAATCAGTTCGCACTTAGGTAGATCTAGTTCAGGTAAGACTCTAGATGATATTATCGAACAACTAGCTCCTGAATCAAATAGAACTCTAAGGGGTGTACTTAAGACATGGAACGTACCTCCCATTACGTCCCCTTGCATAGGCACATCTGCCTCATTGATGACATTCAATCGCCCCATTGGACGTCCCGGGTTGCCTTGCTGATCCCGGTTCGGGTTCTGATTCTGTTGCTGATTTGGATTCTGTGGGGGACGTTGATTCTGATTGAGATTCTGGTTCTGAGGGGGTCTATACCCCTGGTTGTTTCCATTCCGTCCATCCTGGTTGCGAGGCTGAGTTGGCCCCGTGCCTAAATCCTCTCTCTTGGTGATGTTTTCCAGTCGAGTGCGGCACTCATTCGCCATGTGGCCGTTGCGACCACACCTGTAGCAGGCGCCCTGTTGGGGGCATCCTCTGGCCAAATGAGGCCTGCCGCATCTCGGGCAAGGTGGTACTGGGTTACCCCGGAAAAGGGTTCTATCGTCATATCCTCTGTTGTTGTTTTGAGGGGGTCTGTTCAGATCTCCCCGAAAGTTGTTCCCTACATCATTGTTTCCGGAACGGTTGTCTCTACCTCTCTTATCCTGACCCTGAGATCCTCGGCTGGGTTCTCCACTCATTTTCCTTTTTAGTTGTTGCACCCTTGCAACAGCTACCGCACGATCGTACACCGATTGTAGGTCTGGGTATGGGACGCCAGTGATCACCTCTCGTATAGACAAGTTTAGCCCCATTTCAAATTTCTGTGCCTTCTCCACGTCTGTCGGCACGAGTCTCGGTGCGAAACGCACCAACTCCTTGAAACGGGTGTAATATTCTTGGACTGTTTGCCCTCCTTGCTTCAGAGATAAGAACTCCTCGTACATGGCGGACTTTGTGCTCATGGGATAAAAGCGATCCCTGATCAGACTCATGAATTCTTCCCAAGAATAGGGTTCCTCGTCCTCGGTTAGCTTTTCTTGCATGGCACGCCACCAGTCATCCGCCTCCCCTCCGAGATAGTACGATGCCACAGGCACCTTCTCGCCAATTGGGCACTTCACCGCGTTTAGTAGCTTGTCGAATGTTCGGATCCATTCTTCAAGTTTGGCCGGGTCCTCTTCTCCGGCGTAGTTCGGCGGACGATACGAGTTCACCATAGCTAGGTAGTTAATGCGGGCCTCGGGTGGAGGTACCGCAGCGGCCTGGCCTTGGTTCACATGCGCGTTCCCTATCGCGATGAGAACCTCTTCTAGAGTCCGTAGGCGCGCGTCCATGTTGTTTGGCATGGGGTTTGCCGGCTCCTCTTGAGCGTGTACCCCTTCGCCGGGTATGGGCATTTCTGGTTGCATAGGGGTTTCGTTGGTGTTTGGAGTAGTGGGCTGAGCGCGTGCTCTTCCTCTCGGTGCCATGCTGTTGCAAGAACAAGCGAGTTTAGATTCTTTTGTTGAAGTATTATGTAATACTTAGGGAATAATTTGACTAAATAAATGACGATATTAACAGGTATCAGTTCTGTTGGAACCTGTTAGTATAGGTTGTTGGGGTTTAGCGTATTGTTTGTTGTCATTCGGGGTTGGTTCTACTTACTGCTTTGTTTTTTTTTTTTTTTTTTTTTTTTTTTTTTTTTGCAGACCCTAGGGTTCAGGGTTTAGGGTTTAGGGTTTAGGGTTGGAGATATCCTTGTCCGATAATTATCTCTATACAAAGTATATTTATATATATTTACTACTTGTATTTTTGTTTAGTTGTTATCTATAGGTCATTGATTATTATTAACTCGTTCGTTTGTTTGATCAGGTTTTAGTAGGGTATTCGAAGAGAAGTAATTTAGTTAAAATGTAAGGAACACTTTTAAATATAATTGTATAAAATAAATGCTTGTAGATTTATTACTCAAGAGAAAATTTTTCAGCTGTTTACAAGCATTCGTAACAGGAATGAAATAGTAGTGTTGGTACTAGTTTGAAAAAAAAAAAAAAGAATATAGATAGTAGTGCATCAGTATGGGCTCCAAGTCTAGAGGGTATGGGTAGGTACATCCTCGATGGGATCGTCCTCGTCGCTGGATACGTCAATAGCAATGGGTGTCCCCACCGGGCTCGGGCTCGGAGGAAATATGTCAGCCTCTAGGCACAGCAGTTCCCATCCCATGTGCCCTATCTGCATCCTCAGCTCCTCATCCTTGTTTTGAAGCGCGACCACTTGGGCTTGAAGTTCGGCGACTTGAGCCTTGAGTTGGGTTATTTCGTGGTGGTCAGCCTCCCTAAGATTTCCTAGATGGGCTACTTGGCCCTCTAGTTGTCCTAATCGGGTCTTGAGCCGCTGTTCGGACTCTAGGTACGCGTTAGTCAGTTTCATCATTAAGTTGACCATGTTCGTGTTGGGTTCGGCCATCTAATGTCAACAAGGAGGTTAGAGTTAGAGTATGCTTCGAATAAAAAGTCAAGAGATGCAGGAATTTAAATCTACATGAATATGCATATGCAATCCCCCCAAAAATTAATCTTAGTGTATTTTATCATGGGTGAAAAAAAGTTGGGCCTATATCGGGCCAAAATAATAGTTTGGACTTTAAAAAGTAAAAACGTGGGTATTGGGTCGAAATGGTTGGGCTTAAAATAAATAATTATAAATATTGGGTCAAATAATTTAACCCCCCTTTTTGGGCTCAAAATATTATATTACTTGGGTAAGAAAATTTTTGGGCTCAAATTTTGGGCTAAAATAATAATACTAGTAGTCTTAAAAATAATAATGATAATAATAAATTTAAATATAATACTTAGTTCAAAGTATTTTAAAATAATAATAATAATAGTAGCTTAAAAATATTCCGGTCTCTGATACCAACTTGTAACACCCCGGATTTGATAACCCAGGCCGGGATGTCACCGCCACATCTCTCTAGCAAGACACGGATTCTCCGAGCTTGCCAAAGAGATGCAAGGCTATAGGTATTGCAGAAAGATTTCAAACCAAGTCCGGAATCTATGTAAAAATATTAAGTATCATCCACACACATAGTAGTAATAATGTATCGCAGCGGAAAAATGTAAAATGGGCCGACATGGCCAAAACTCGGGATTTACATGCCCGTTATGCAGGTATTGTAAAAAGCAAATAAACAGTGTTTAATAAATCCATCCCCCAATGCACATGCTATGCATCATCTCCGTACTCTGAAATAAAAAGAGAATACAACAATTTTATCAGTATATAAAATACTGAGTAAGTCGATCCTAACATAGCAATAAAGGGATTTAATTAAATAATTTAAAATTTCACTCCTAACATGCATTCACAAGATTTAAAGGAAATAATAATTTTTATTGTGTATTTAAACATGCATCTAATCCACAATAATAATTTAGTCATGCCATGAAATTTAAAGACATAATTTAAATGCATAATTTAAGACATGCAAAAATAAATAAATACTTAAAAACATTAATTCTTTTATTTTCCCCCGTTACGTAACCATTTCTCAATGTTTTGTATAGCCGGTGATCCGGCGGCCGCAGCCGTGTCGTAAGTATCTTGTATAGCCGGTGATCCGGCGGCCGCAGCCGTATCTGCCATACCCAGTAACACTCCGGAGCCTCGAGAAATCCATACGGACAACCCGAGAGAGTAGGCCATGTATCTCCCGCCAACTGGCGTAATATTTCATCAAATTCTCTCGTCCATTATAGGCCCGAAGAGAAAAGGCTAGAGGGGCACCCTGCAGAGCACTCACCCTCCACCAAGTATCTCATGTATCGTTTAGATTTAATGTATCGGGGTTTTTCAAAAGTGTAGATGTATCGTGTTTCAAATCTTTGACCGTTTGTTTCGAAATTTCAAAACTCTTCGATTTAAAAGTATCTTGGCGTCACAGTTTGCGCCTTTCTCATTTAAAAATCCGTTTCAAGTCCGAAAATTCTGAAATCTTCACACTTTATGCAAAACACCCTAACGAACAACTTTCGTGTTTTAACTTTTTCGAAATAAGTTGAGGAAACATGTCAAAAATCGATTTTATCATGCAATCAGAAAACTGTCCGAACTCAGGTTTGACACAGTACAAAATCTCGACTTTTTAACATATCAAATGGACTCCAAAAATTCTGAAATTTAATATGCACATACTAGACATGATTATCTACAACTTTCATTTAGATTGTAAAGATCAAATCGGACTAGAATCTATAGAAATAAATTCACTAAGTTCAAACATATTCCTAGACAGATTTCCACACGTTTTGTCAAAGCAGTCTCTTTTCGATGCGATTTAAAATAGCAAACGTTAACGAAAATGGCTGAAATTTTTACACAACCTAGATTTATGTGTTAGGATTAAAAGTCTAGTTTTGAGTTTTTCGGATTGAATCCTCGAAATATGGGTTTTAGGCCGATTACAGAAACTGCGCAAGATGGGGTTTTTAAGTTCGATTTTTACGTTTCGTTACATTACGCCTATACCGGACGCCCCGAAATCACCCGTATTGATATGGAAGGCTCAACTTACAGTGATAGAGAGTTTTGGGTCGTCCTAAAGTCTCTGGCTCGTCCAAAATCCTACGAACGGATCCCCTCAACGTCAAGCTTCCGACTTTAGTCACGATTTCGAACCGGACGAAGAAATCCAATGTTAGATCGAGTTTTTGGGTTCAAAAACTTAACTAGAAATATATGAACGACTTACCAATGATCTAAGGACTGTGATCCTTGATCTATTCGTTCCTACGGCCGTCGGTGGTGGTCGGGATGTCGCCGGAAGTCCGTCGGAAGTTCGTCGGGAGAGCTTTTTGGCTTGGGAGGGTTTGAGAGTGACTTGGGGACTTGGTGACTGGAGAATGGGCAAGGGAGGCAGCCCTAGGTCGCCCTTATTCCCTTCCCCCGTCCAAAATTCGCCTTCCAAAGTCGGGAGGTCGAATTATGGTAAGAAATCGCCGAAAACGCGCGAGTTGCCAAAACCTGTAGGGCCACGCGGGGTTGGCGCGCCTTTTAGCCAAACCCCGCCCGGCCAGCGCGCGAGACTCGCCTGGACTGCGGTCCGGGCGGGTCCGTGCGATCCGATCCGTCGGGTCTTTTCTCCTCTCTTTCGGACTTCTATCCTTCCCCGTTTTCGCGCTCGATTTTTCCGGGTCATTTCCGGATTATGCTTCTCATCATAAATTTATTCCGTCTCAATTCGATTACGTGCTTGAAATCCTAAGACCGTCGGTTTTGGTCCGTCGGGTTCTAATTCGTCGTCCTTTGACTTCCGAGCATTTTCGCGTCTACGGGTTTTCGGAAACGAAACCTTCTCTCCTATTGGATTAATTCCTATATTTTATATTCTAAAATTTACGGGTATTACAGTATTCCCTATTAGAAAATTTTTGGATTAAGTCCTTAAATTGTGGTCGTTAATGAATTTCAAATGTAAATTTGGTTGTTAAAATATAAAATTCTTGTAGTAATTAAAAAGGCATATCGCATCTAATCTTTTAAATATTTACGTTAACAATCATCTGTATTAATTAATATTTAAAATTGACTTCATTGCTAATGATCTCATATTTCCGGAAACCATCATTTCAAGATATCCAGATTAAGGACCAAAACTTAATCCGTGAACATGTGGCCTAACAAATTAGTTTTAAATGATATACTAGCACTCAATCCGTGCGACTGTCCAACACTAAGAAAAATCTTGACTGAATTACGCCCTTTCTCTATGACTTATTTTCATAACTTATTACATATTTTTATTAAAATCTCATTCAGATCAGAGCCGATCAAATCAAATCAGACCAGACAAGATCAGATCAGATCATTATAATAAAATTATACTATATAAGATAAAATAAGATCAGATCAGATCAGATCAGGTCTTATAAAATTCAGATTATAACCGCTTATTTAAGGCCTAGACAATATTGGCTTATTATTAGATCATACAACTTGAATTACTAAAAAACTTACTTATGCTTTCCGAAGAATGTTGCTGAATTTGCTTATAATACTTCCTCCGTTTTTTTATAATTGAAACATGTGCATAGTAACTACTATTCATTGAGCAAGTTTGATTCAATTTTTTAACACAGTTATATAAGATAAAACATAGTCAAGTGAGATCTTGTTGGATTCGTCTAATCGCATAGTTTTAGAATATCAAATTTTTATAATTTTTATGTTTACACAATTTGAAGTATTATATGTTAAACGTGTGCATTGGATTGCGTGAAAAACAGGAGTGTTAAATTTTTTGAAAAACGGAGGGAGTATATATTTGGGAAATTGATGAGTATAACTTTAGACATGATGTCGGAATCAATGCGTGCTTATTGACCATCTTACCAATTGGCTTGTTGAGTTTAATTAGAGTTGAAATATTCGCCACCAAAAGCAATAGAATTTGAATGATGAGGGCATTGCAGTTTGATATATACGCTTTATTCTACCGAACTGGCAATTCGAAAGGCACCAAATTATTAAAGTGAAAATACTGTAATACTATAATAGAGTTGTACGCCTACAATCACCCGGCAAACTTTTATTTAATTTGTCCACAGACAAGCATTCTGGTAAGAATGCCTCGTGCTGACATTATTATCAGTGGCGGATCCAGAATTCTTGCTTTGGTGGGTCAATTATCAATAACAAGTACAATTAACTTTAATATAATAATTATTGTATACTTAATAAAAGAAATTAAATTTAAAGTAATAGAAAATTTAAAGTATAAAGCACTTTTTCATCAAAATGATTATTTGTTCTAGATGAGTTATCATATTTTGAACTTATTATAGAATAACATAAATACTCATTCTTTAAAAATAACCGAAAAATCATTTAACAATTGATCATTTATTTTTTTTCATCGTACTCAGGGCCTAAATAATTGTTCCACTTTTGTCATTACTACATAAAGAAGCAATACTAACTTCAAAGAAGTATGTACACTCCAGTTGTGTTTCATGAAAGAAAATTAGAGAAAATTTTAAGAAAATATGGGCTAAATCCTATTAGAATATAATTGGATAACACTATATTAATACTAAGTTTTTTTTTTTTTTGGTGGGTCCATTGACCCACCTTGCACTTAGCTAGATCCGCCCATGGTTACACACAGATATATGCAAGTTCCATGTCCACCATCTCATTTAATATGCCAAATTAGCAATATAATTAAGGTATAATTGATTTGTTAGTATATGATAAGGTCCATGGGTAGACATTTATGATGGGCAATAAAAAATATTGAATAAGACATTTTAGCCAGGATATAGAGCCAGAATATAGAGAGTAATTGTTATTGTATTCTATGAATTCCATTGTCACCCGAGACCCCAATTTAAATCAGTGTGCACAATAAATTAAAACAGTACCTAACAACTCAGATTTTTCCCTCCATACATTGCAGTGGAATAAAAGGGGAATCGGACAGGTGATATTGTCACACATCTGCTATAAGGGTCGCGCCTTGCCAAACTTTACAGCGAATACGTTAAGATAAATGGAGTCAGAGACATTCATAATTTCATACACATCAAAGTTAAACATCGGCTTAAACAAAAAAAAAATAAAATTCGAGATTAAAGTGAGTTTCAAAAACCCCAGGGCTTAAGAAAGCGAGAATAGGTAGCATTTCCTTACTTTTAACGCTACAATCCGAAAGCACAAATGAGAAAATAAGGTAACGCTAAACAATAATCGAGCAAAACTTTTGCTTGATCTAACTACTGTCATCGACAGAGCCATTCCTCCATTTTCTGTTTTCTGTTTTGGGTATGGCGACCTGAAAAGGCTAGTTTGGACAGAAATCCCATTCCACGCATGACATAAGATTTTGAATTTAAACTTTACAATAGTATTTATGTTCTCCACAATTAGTGTGTCCTAGAGCTAGGTCTCTGACCGCGTGCCTGTTGAAGAATGAGCCGGCGACTCATAGGCAGTGGTAGCTCCCATGAGGGTAGGAGATGCTGGCCATAACTATACAGAAATAATTCATCACCCATTTGTTAGGTTTCCAGCTCACGCAAGTACTATTCTTTATGCAGAGGTTCACTGACTCAAGTTCAAACTAACACAGTGAACACACTAAATCAAACACACCAGTGTAAACACAGAATCATGCACAGCGGAAAGACACAAACATGAATGTAATGAGCATAAAGAATAAATGAGACACAGCAAGTTGGTGACCCAGTTCGGCCTTCGGCCTACGTCTGGGGAATTCTAATCCAGGAGGATATTTACTATGTGTTAACTTATGGCAAACAACCACACACAATAGCAAATATGTAAAGTGTCTTCACTCTAAGTTCCAAGCGGACAGTTGTGGTGACCAAAAACCTCCAGCCTTTGGTGTAGAAATCCCCTTCTACTTCAACCCTCAAGACCGCCTGCCTTGAGTTCCATTTGAAACAGCCTGTGAAACACTCCCTCGAACGTTTGAGATGATTAACGCTTGAAGCACAGCTTTCTTCACACGCCTTGAACTCACTCCTAAGTTGTATCCGAAAAGATACTCAAGTGGTTCTTAAACACAAATCCAACCAGGAGTGTTCAAGGCTTATCGATCTCACAGCACTAAAATGAAGTCGGTTTACTCTTTTGCTGTCAATATTGTGAGCGTCGCAACCACAAGCACATGCCACTTAAAAACCAGAACACATCGCGCATCTTACAAACGAAGCCTCCTGAGCTCTGCAGTGGTATAACATTGGAGATGTGCGGCTAGCAACGAATAAGTAATATATCCAGGCTTTGAATGCAATATTCTTGTGTGATTTTTCTGAGGCTAGATGATTTATCTGATAAGTTTGAAGAATACCAACCAATTCCCTCAAGGACATTGTCTTGATCGTCTCGACTTCTTCAAGAGCTGCTACTTTTCCAGAGTACTTCTTTGAAACTGTCCTGAGAAACTTCCTCACTAACTTTGATCCTTCAAATGTCATACCAAAGGTTGTGGCTTGATTCACAATATCTTGAAATCTTCCAAAATATAATGTGATACCTTCATCATTTGTCATTCTCAAGCTGTCAAAGATAGATTCTATTCGCTGTAGCCGGGTTGTCTTGACATCCTCTGAACCTTCATGTTGAGTTTCCAAGAAATTCCAAGCTTCGTAGGTAGACGTATAATTAGCAATCGTCCTGAATTGCGCTTCATCCATGGCATCACTGATAGCATTTAGAGCTGTGTAGTATGCTTGTCTCGCAGTTCTCTCGGCTTGAGTAAGTTCGGCATTGGTGGCCGGTCTAATAGTTGTTGTAGCCGTCTCTCCTTCACTAGTGTGAACCTGTCTTGTTGGTTGAGTCCATTGTTCCAGAACTGAATCCCAAACTCCATCTCCTTGAGCCAAAAGATAATTTCGCATCCTTGCTTTCCAATATGCATAATCACTTCCATCGAACAAAGGCGGACGAGTGTTAGATGCTCCTTCACGGTTCATGATTCTTGAATCTTGAAAGAATGGATTTCCTCAGCTGCGTTAGAGGATTTGCTCTGATACCAATTTGACGGTCCCTTAAACTTCAAGATTCAGTTATCGTCGTTAGTGCAGTGTTCTAACTGCGTGTTTGCGAAAGCAGTAAAGAACACAATTGTTTGTTGACCCAGTTCGGTTTTGCAACCTACATCTAGGGGATACCAATCCAGGCGACTCTTACTAGACTAAAGACCAAGAATACAGACACTCTATCAAATGCCTAACACCTGAAACCAAACTCTAACACTAGACGAACGATCTAGTCGAGCAGACATCGTTAGGACTCCCCCTCAACACGTCTGTAGGGAAAACACCCTAATTGGAATCTCCAAGGCACGATCACCGTTTGTCATTCATCATGGCCTTCATCTGATCGCTGAATTTCTCTAGAATTCTTTCTTGATTGAAGATCACACAATATCTTCAGATATTTCACGATGTAGACTCTTTCTTCTTTCTTGTTCTTCTAAAGATTTACAACTCAATTCTTGAAGAACATAAAAAAACTCTCTCTGTAATCTAAAACTATGAAAAATACTTTCTGTGTAAAACTTAACTTGATTACAGAATCTGCAACACTAAATAAGTACAATCAAAATAACTTCCAGCAGAGTAACTAACTGTCGTCGTAAATCGGATGTGCTAACACCTGTAAAATCATTTAAATGAAAAGTACAAGTTAAGATGATCAAGCAATGTATTGATCGATATTATATTATTAATTAAAAGTTTTATTAATTATAAGATATCTATTCTTATTAATTAAACCAAACTGATAATCACGTGGCATTAAACTGAAAAGGCATTGATTTATTCTACCAATAAACGGGAATTAATTGGAAACAAAGTAGAATGGAAAAAAACAAAAGGTGAAAACATGGGCAGAAGTATTCATGGTAAGATGAAATGCACTGAACTCTGAAATAAATGCCCATTCCGTTTTATCTCTGCCATTCACAATTCCCGATATTCTTCGTTTTCCACCACATTCTTTTTTCTCTAAACAGCATTTACAAACCGGAAAGGGTGTGGAGTTGATGTCACGCAAATCATAAAGGAAATAAATGAGAGATAAGGGCCGGGTGAGAAATTGAACCCGAGTCGGAAGACTTTACCACTAGAGTAAATCCCCATTCCACCACAAACTAAATACGAAATACTAATTGTACATAAATAAATAAATTTCCAACTCTTGCTATTTAGAAAAATATTACTAGTATTGGAAGCCATATGTTGTTGGAAGTCAACAAAGCAAAAAATTCTTCGATTCATTTGTGAAACCACTTAAATATTTGAAAGAAAAATGGCATATAAGCAGTGGCGGATCCAAAAAAACAAATTCGGTAGGTCAATTTTTCAATAACTAATATAATAATTATAGTAAAAATACTAGAAACTTGAAAATCAAAGTAGTATAAAATAAAAAACATCAAGTACTATTACATCAAATAACTACAATTGTTCACGACTTATTCTCATATATTGGTATCACTGGACAATAGCATCAATATTAACGTTATTAAACAAATCCCGTTGTAAGAAAGTAACCAAACGATTTCAACAGTTGATTTTCCATGCTATTCCTCAATATAGGCGGAAGTAATAATAACTTTTAAATGTGTTTCATGCTTCTTTTGTATCAACAAGTTTGATGTAAATCTTAAAATGCTTCACATTTACCAATAATAAAATTCTCCAACGAATATTCAAAAACCATTAATTTCATTTTTGAAAATTCTTTAGAATAAAACTGTGCAAGTCTTCTCAACATCTTTTTACCAAATGAAAAAAACCAATATAGGGATGAAAGCAAGATATGCAAATAAGTAATTCCCTATTTACTCCCCATATCGTTCTACATGCTCTTGCAATTGTCATTTACACCGAGAAATACTTCTACCAAAAAATGGTGTATATTTGCCATTTGTGGGGACTTATTTCCATGATAATATCTTCTCCCTAGATCCATATTCTGAATCTTCACTTCATATGTGGTT
The DNA here is from genome assembly GCA_030278955.1 of Hygrophila difformis. Classification (NCBI taxonomy): domain Eukaryota; kingdom Viridiplantae; phylum Streptophyta; class Magnoliopsida; order Lamiales; family Acanthaceae; genus Hygrophila; species Hygrophila difformis. The sequence continues at coordinate 26,600,975 of JAOANR010000001.1, read as the reverse complement.
TAAATGATATAAGTCTTTCCATGAGACCATCTCATCCATTATCACCCAAATTTTGAAGATTTTTCTTAGTTACATCAAATGTGGACATTGCATTTACAATGTCTTATTCTTTTTAATTTTATGCAATACCGAATTTAGCTCATTCATAATTACAAATATAGCTAGCCAACATTAAATATGTCACAAAGGTGAAATCAAAGGAAATTGATAAATTTACTCAACTTAATTTTTATCATTCATATTATAAACTTCTTCAATGATATTAAGTAACTTAAGACTTATAAGATAAAATAAATCATAATTACAATTATTACAAAGTGTAAACTAGATTTTTTTTTTTTATTTTTTTTATTTTTTTGGTATGGTGGGTCAATTGACCCACCTTGAACAATAACACATCCGCCCCTGATTATTATCACACATACAAAGCTTTATTTGAAGGTAAGTAACTTATTAGATATTTTTCTTGGTCTGGTATATATCATGCTTAGACTAATTATTTTGAGGCCTGGTGAGAACATTAACATCAGATTTCTCACACTACATCATGTATGACCTTCAGCATATACAGTTTGGAATACAACAATTACCCAATGGACAATTGGCTTTACAGCACTTTTCACGATCAGTACACTTGGGCACTTTTGGTTTCGGGCGCGGCCTTGAGGGTACGCGGATTCTGACTCGCTCTGGAAGTTCGGTTCCCGGTGTGAGTTTGAACCCTGGTGGAAGCTTGAATCTTTCCTCAGTTTCCAAAGCTACAATCGAACAAGACAGAAATATATATGTCAATAAAATCATTTTAGTACTAAATGCTGGAATAATAAGCGAAATAAGAGTGTCATACTATAGTTATAGTGCATATTTCAATTTAAAAGAATATTATTAAAGTATATGGTGACTGAGAGAAGGTTGATTATTACACGAAGGTAAGACAGAATCGGATGTGTCGGCCAACACTTGAATGGCAATGAGGAGACTCATAGCTAAGCAAAGGACCACAAAGATGAAAGACACTTTGGAACTCATTTCGATCTCACTTAATTAGACCCTTAACAAGTCTCGATAGTATATAGAGTATTGCTGATATAGTATGGAATGAATAAATGAGTGCATTGGAGTGTCTATTTATAGACAGTTTATATAAGCATTTTAAGAATTTTCAAGAATCATACAAATTGCGCAAGATGGTAGTATAGTAAAGAAGACTAGGAGATGAGAATCTATTCAAAAAAAGGCCACATGACTAGCTAGTCCTCTTAGTCTTCATATGTGTCGGGATATAAAGTTACTATTTAATTAGGTAGTGTACAAGTTCCCAGCCATGAGATTCCTATAAATTACTATTTAACATGTATTTTGACGACCAACTAGGTTACCTAATTGCAATGTGATATATCTCATATTTATATGCTTTTAATTTGTTAGGACTCACAATTATTTAACAATAAAATTAGTGTTAATATTGTTAGGACTCATCACTAATGTTTGACGTCTTTGAGCTGGGCTCTTTTAATTTGTAGTATATCATTACATTTCTGGATTTAGGTAAGGATTATTTCGCATCTAACTCTGGTTTCTCGGTTAATTTGGAACGTTTAATCGCTCTATTCATATATGGTAATCAATATAATAATGTTGTAAATTAGGAACTTCGAGACCACAAACGTACGGGGCAAAAGCACATTCAGCATATTATTAAACTTGGCATTCTGCACAGTATCCTAATTGCACCTATTGGCCTAATTCTTCATTCCGGCCATGTTCATTTTTAAGTGTATATGATATGATGATTAATTAATTGTTCTGCACTGCCAAATGCCAGCCGTTGATCTATGTTCAACATGTAGCAATAAGTTAGCTAAGCTTAATATGAATAATCTTTTTGTGAATTCAATTAATTAATCCCCAAACAGTTACTATATGTTTTCCTCGTTCTAGAATTAACCTGTTGAAAGGTAGATATAGGCCATTGAATATTCAAAAACGCTCATCCATACAAATCGCATAAAAATGGTAGGAATAGAAAGAATATACTAGTATAATTAAAACAAAAAAGGAAGGCCACAAAACTAGTTGTTTTAGTTTCCATATATGTCGAGATCGATGATGTTAGTTGGATGTTTTAGCCTTTATTAGGTGTGTATGCAAGTCCCTATGAAATTCCCATAGATTTAACATGTATTGGCCAAGTGGGTTTGCAAGTCGCATAATGATCTTGTATATGGTTGACTAGCAAGTCTCCTCTTCTTAGTCTTGTAGTATGAGAAATGAGAAATTGGTTCCAAGATGGCTGCTTTCCTTTGTCCTATGTTTCACTACTACGTCTACGACTGTTTATTTCCATTAACGTGTCAGCTGAAACTTCCAATACTACACTAATACTATACCTGATCCACAAAGTAACCATTGTAATTTAAACTTGCTAGTATTACCCCTAACCATAAGTGGCAAAGATCCATTATAACTCTCTGTTTAATACGCCTATGTAACACCAAGAGTCCCTTAACTTTGTCCTTTAGACGATCATTTTGATTTTTATTACCGAATTGAATGACTAAATTAGTGCCCTAGCAATTGGACATGGACCTAAAGTTCAAAGAAGACAACCAAACCATAGAAACAACAACCCTATAACAAGGAAACATAAAGTAACAACATAATCATAAAGAAAGCAAGCCGATAGAGAAAAGGACAACCAAGCATAGATTTGCAAATCTCCCAACCGAGAAACCCCAACAGTCAAAAGGCACATAAGTAGAAGCTGTGAACTGTTGATAACTGATTAACTGAAGAAATTCGAATTCTAGGCATTAACAAAGTCTTCCCCTTTCATACAAAAAACTGTTGCAGAATAAAAACTCAAGAGCACAGGCCTAGGCATTCACAGAATGCATGTAACAACATGCACATCAGACGAAAACACAAGATGATAAAAAACTGATCAGTGAGCACATGACAAGGCAAACACCTCCAACGCAAACCAACCATATTTATCATCAGCCTTAGGGCCAAAATAAATGAATAAATTACATAAAAGGGATTAATGTTAATGTTACATATATCCACATATCTATTTATCATTGGTCCATCAAGCATGCTCATTTTAGTATTCAGATTCGATGCTCGCTCATCATTAGTGAACTAAAATGAAATAATATATTTTGTAGACATGCATTAGGTTACAGTGGTACTTTACTTCCCTTCAAAACTCAGCATCCGTGTAGAAGGATCCTTGTAAATAGAAGACGAGCAAGAGAGAAGGTTTCAACCTGGTGCTAAAACGAACTGCAATTCAATGAATGGAGCAAGGAGCAGACCAAGACTTACAAGCACATGCATAACTGAAGGTTGATGAAATCGCCACCCTTTGAATTCATATTCTTGTAAGTAGATAACAATCTAGTCCCCCTCCACATCACTTCTTGTTAATATGTTGGCATCATCTTTCCTTTTGCATCTTCTTAAAGCCGCAATCTGTTTTCTTTGTACAGCAATCCCAGCTCTAGGTTTGCCCTTTCTCAAAACCAAATTCATGAGACTAATATACTTATCTCTCATTAGCATCAAAGGGTGCTTCTCAACCAATCTAGTCTTTCTGTAAGCCTCCCTCAAAACAACAGTCTGAGTTCTTAATTTATTTGATACATAAAATATCCCTGGAAAATGCACCAAAGCTCTCTTAAACATCAGCCGATCAAACCCCAGAAATTCTCCCAAACAAAATAGGTTTTCCCTCTCGGTCTTCTTGGAGACTAGCAAGCTCAAGACTTCATGAATCACTCCCACTGCCCACTTTTCCGCATGGTCTCCATTTGCCGTCAAATGGAATGCATTTTCATATGGTGAAATATATGGTAAATTCTGCCACTCATCCAACCATTCCATTATCCTCTTCTTTAAATCAAATCCTCTGGGTAAATTCATTGAATACCTGATCCTCCTCCCACTACTCCCCTCCCCTGTAAACCTCTTCTCCATTTGTGAAACTGCCAAATAATCCCTAAAAGAAACCAACTCCAAACCAAACACGGCACCAGCATTTAAATCATGAAAAGCCATATCACATATCTGAAAATAATCTGGGAATTCTAGCAACAGTGTTGATAGGTAATCATGAGGCAAGCCCAAATCATACTTGAACATATCTATTAAATAAAGTGGAAGCTTTCCAATTCGTGACAACATCAATAGCTTAGCCAGCCTTTCAGCAACATCTTTTCGATAATGAGATAAATTAAGAATTAAAACTTCATCATGATGAAGGGCGAGGGCTTTAGGGGTGAGTTTAACATGGGGAAAGGGATTGGACTTTTGAGGGAGAAATATTTTGAAAATTAAAGGATAGTTTTGGATGAACTTACTGGCAGTGGTTGGCAGATGGAGATTAGGCTTTAAGGGAGATGCAGAAGAGAGTGGTATTGTTTGAGAGGGCTGAGAAAGAATGAGGTTTTTGAGAGAGGTTAAGGGTTTGAGATTTTTCTCCCTCTCTACTGCAGTGTCGAGATAGGAATCGCGAACCCATTTGATTCTGGCGTTAATGAAGGTACGCACATGATGGTGGACGTGGAGACAGATTGTAGTGTTGCGAAAGTAGAAGAGTGAAATCATTTCTCAAAATTTCCCCATCATCCCTTTTGCCCTTGAAGAAGAAATGGCTGGATCAGAGAAATTCTTCCAAGGCAGAGGACTATTCCAGTAAACCAAATCATATGTTATAGATAAAAATCTGGGCAATGGTAAATTCATACTAGAGATTATCATATTATAATGTCTTCACAATAACATAAATGGAATTCATTAAAGTGAATTAAGAAATAGGAATGGAGGTAAGAGGACAACAAAGACATGAACACTAAATGCATTAACAAACTACTGAAGAATCTCTAGGCATATGTTCTATGGTTGTATGTGGAAATATTAAGGTCATATGATCAGCCCAATGTTTCGTCATTAAGTACAGTTTTCCTCCACATGAAGTTGATCTCTGTTTTGGTGAGTCGGCTACTTAAGTGGCATTCAGGTGGATTATATACAAGGTATTGTAATAGTCACAACTCACAAGTGGCCACACCAACAAACATAGGGATCATTTTCTCAAAATCTAAACACTTGATGGATTTTATCCAATTTTTTGCCCAAGAGCTCTAAGTAGCATATTATCAAACACTGGATGAGCATAGATAAGAAAACACTTTTGAATTCTTTCAAAAGAAGTGCCAAAACAATAAAATAGTAATAGAACTAAACTAATTAATTAGTGACAGTATGCACTATATAATTCTTTCAGCATTTTGAATTCGAAAAAACAAAAATTAACAAGTGAAAGTTAACAAGAACAAGATAATTGGATTACAGATAATAAAAGACCGAACCTTGGAAAAATGGGGGCTGCTATTCCTCCAGCCATCATCACCACCGGCGCCATCAACCATCACCACAGCTGCTCTCTCACCCAGCCCTCTCTCGCACTCCATGGCCTTCTCACTTGCTGTGCAGCGGCGCCTCTTTCCCAATAATAACAAATAACTGATTTAAAAAATGGGGCATTAGTGTTGTGGGTTAGATGGGTTATACCGTTATAGATTGGGTTATGGATAATGAATTGGTGGGTTGGATCATTGGTTATTGGTTAGATGGGTTATGGGTTGGGCTAGGAAAATGAGATTGGGCTAAGGTAATTAATTATTGGTTTAACACAATTAACTTTATTGGATGATCCAAGTTAATCCGAATATAAAGTTAAAATTTATTTACAAATAAGAATGATGGATAAATCAAGTAATGAAATGAAAGAATTATTTACAAGTATAAATTATCTAAAAATAAATTAAAATTATGGAAATATATACTACTACTAGTAATTTTGCCTGCGTCGGCTAGGTGTTTTTTTAATTAAATAATATTCAATTAAATGTAATTATGTACTACATATAAAATGAGAAATCATGAAATTTAGTGTTGGATTATCTATGTTTTATTATATAGTTTAATGATGCTCTTTTATGTAAAATCTAAAGTTTAAAAATTAAAATTTAAAGGTTATTGATATTAGTGTTTACTATGTGGACTTTTTTTTTTTTTTTTTGAGAAGCCGAAGCCATAGAAGAAAAAATAAAATTAGGACCAAAACACGAAGGTCCAAACCTTATTTATAGGAAAGCGAAAATGAAAAACTAGCGTATAAGGAACCAAGCACCTAGCTAGCGCATTCATTTCCAATTCCTTCCGAACAAGATCCGGATGGAAGACCCAAGTGATGAAAAAATCCTCCAGAAATGTCCTATGATGCGCGGTTAGCTTCAAACAAAAAAACCCCATCCGGTGGGTCTTCTTTCAGTTTGGGGTGTGTCTACTTCCATTTGAAGATCCACGCTTCCCTTCCTCTTATCTTTCGTATGTCCAAGAAGTTCAACCAACTCGACTTATTCGACTTAGGGATCCACAGGAGGTGCCACCTCTGTCGTTTCCACTCCCTCCAGCATTTCTTGGTCACCGCCATGTGATTCCTTATTTTCATGGCTACCTGAATCGCTAGAGTTTTTAGTTTCCTTTCCCAATATAACTCTGGTATCCTCTTATTGAGAAGTTGCCGACCGCGCTCTTTTTGAATTTTTTTTTTTTATCGCTATCGTCAGGTGGATGCACCGAGGGCTTTTGGACCCGTCCCATAATCTTATGGCCCTTACCCAACTTTTTTCTCTCTTTTCTATGCATTATATTAGATATGGTCTTTAGTTGTTGTGGGCCTCCAGAATTTTTATTAGCCTTGATTACGTTCCCATTCCCCTTTCGGCCCATCTGGGACATATTTTACTTAGCACCAACAACCTTTTTATTCGTCTGATCTTGGGGAAATTAGAGTGGGGGACCCCTCCAAAACTATTCTTTGCGTCAAGGACCCCTCTTTGGAGGTATTACACTTAGGGACCTCTAGTTGTAAATAGTTAATAATATTCTTAATCCACTAATTTAATTAATCTACAGAAAAAGACAAAAATACCCTCAACTGGGAAAATAAAAACGTGGTAACCTATGAGTACTTAAATGGTAATCAATAAAAGCCAAATGTGGTAACATTCAGACTTAGAACGTGGTAATAGATGGGTAAAATGTGGTAAACGGATAACTTAGAACGTGGTAACATTATGGTAAATTGTATGCTGCTTAGCATGAAACAAAGTGCACGGTCTATTGGACGGTGTTTTAGACCGTCCCTTAACCGTCTAGAACATTCTGCCAATTCAGTCTTCACGGGAAAGCCTCAGGACGGGCAGCGTCACCATCCATGGTAAATAGTCAAGTACTGACTTGGTAACTAATAAATGCAAATGCAGTAATTTGTATATGTATAGAGTGGTAAACTACAAAGGAAAAATGTGGTAAACAAGAAAGGAAAATAATTCTGGAGTTTTGGACAAAACCGAACCGTCCACGCAATTCACAATGTGGTAAATGTGCAGTAATATATATGGTAAATAGTTATACCTCAATGTGGTAAACGTGTAGTCATGTATATGGTAAAGAATTATACTCCAATGTGGTAAATGTGTAGTCATGTATATGGTAAAGAGTTATACCCAATGTGGTAAATGTCTAGTCATGTCTATGGTAAAAGAATTATACTCCAATGTGGTAAATGTGTACTCATACATATGATAAAGAATTATGCCCCATTGTGGTAAATGTGTAGTCATATACTCTTTCCGTAATCAAAAGATTCTAACATTTATGGATTTCACACAATCCAATACACAATTTAAGCAATTAATATATTGAATTATTTAAAAGTAAAAATTATAAAAATTTAATATTCTAAAATTATGTGATTAGATGAATCTAACAATATATCACTTCCACTATATTTTATCTTATATTACTATATCAAAAAGTCGAAATAAAGTAATCCAATTAATAGTTGATACTATGCAAATGTTAAAATCTTTGAATTAAGGAGGAAGTATATGGTAAAATTTTTGTGCTTTTACATGGTAGTGTATTACTGTGTATTGGGGTACGATGTTGGGCAAATATAGTAAATTTAGGGTGTACGGTGTGTAAGGGATTATGCGGTAAGTAGTCAAATAAGATCGCGGTAACCATATAGTAGCCATATAGTATGCCTCATATAATAGTTGTGGCAAAATACTTAGCAGACACATGGTAAGTTGTTTAATGTTTAGGGTCCCAACCCAATGTCGTATTATTAAATGTTGCGGGCGGCATCAATCGAATTGTGTGGTAAGTAATACAAAAAGATTATGGTAATCTTATCCAATATTTATGGTATGCTATGTAGTATATATGTGGTAAACTATATTAGCGGGCGTGGTAAATTTATCCGTTCGAGGATTTAGGGTTCAAAATTGAAGTTATTATTATGTCTAAATTAGTTATGTATTGTCATATTATCACAATTCATTTAAATTATGACCAGAAGTACGAAGATCATGAATCGAAATGAATGTATATACTTGGAAGAAGCATATATGTTCACATCTCACCTAATACCTTCATTAAGAGAATTATCTAAGTACTCATAATAAAGTTCCAAATGTGTAGTCAACTATCAATATTTGCATCCAATCATATCTTACATCCTAATGGTGACTATTACCATTTTAAGTACTTCCTTAATACTTATAGTGAACGTCACTTCGAACTTATTCTTATTTTTGAATATTGAAGTTTAGTGAAAATATATTAATTTTTTTATTCAAAAAATTTTATTTTATAAAATTATTTAAATTTATTAAATCTTATATTCATTTGTAAAAGTTATTTCTATTTAGTATTTCTTTCAATATTTTTATTTTGAAAATATTTTCTTTTACTTTATTTCAAATTTATATTATCTCATATTTATTTAATATAAATTATTTTATTAAATATAATAAATTTTAAATGATATGTTATTTTACTTTAGAAATCATAATATAACTTTATTTTACTATGTTACGTTGAATTTATTAATATTAAATTTAATTATATAAATATATAAAATTTAAGTAAAATAATATAAAAACATTAAAATCTAACATATAATAATATATAGAAAGTTAAAAATGAAAGCTAAAATAATTTATGCAATATTTTTAGTATTTTTCATTAAAAATTTAGATTCTAGTATCCCTAATATGGTAAATGTGTAGTCATATATATTGTAAAAAATTATACTCCAATGCGGTAAATGTTTAATAATTCACATGGTAAATATACATACTCAGGCGTGGTAAATGTGTAGTCATATATATGGTAAATAATTATAACTTCATATGGTAGCATACACATTATATGCATGGTAATCGTCTTTCTTAGAAGAATGTAAACATGAAAAGGATGGTATTGGAACGTTTTTACAAACCGCCCATTTTGAAGCCAGGACCGTCCTCCACCACACCCATTCGAAACTGCTCTATCGTTCTCCCCAAACCAATCTTTCCCCTTCTGCCATTATCTTTTACCAAAAACAGTGTTGGGGTTTACCATATTATTGCTATATCTTTTACCAATAACATTGTTGGGGTTTACTATGTTACACTATATTATTTACCATCAACCATATTTGGTTTTACCATGTTTTACTTATATCGTTTACCACGCTCAATGTGGGGTTTTACCATGTTCAACTTATATCTTTTACCACACACAATATACCATTTTATCAGTTCATTTCAGTGAGTGAATGACGATTTCATGGACCTTTTTTTTAGACCGTCCCTTTGGCCGTCCCCCATACGAGTTTCAGAAAATCATATGAAATTTACCACATTTCAGTCATTTATTTTACCACATTATGCGATGACAATTACCACAACTAATAATAACACTTTACCACAGTTTGAAAAACAATTATTACCAATATATATCATAACAAAAATCACCCTGACAACACCAACATAGAAAAACAACATAATATCACTGAACAAAAGCCACACAAGGTAAGCATACACATGCCATAATCTAAATAAAATGTATCCAAAATATCAAACATCTAAATGTACTACACAAAGACTTCAATAAACATGCAATTCAATGTTTTGAAATTAACATCAAGCCCTTCTCATCGGTTATAAGTGAGTACGCATAGTACGCTCTCAATCCCATTCCTCTTGACATCGCCATAATCCTCTCTGTCGTACCGACCACCGGATCTCCACCTCTTCCATAATATCCCATAGATACTTTACATAACAGTGCAGAGCTTGCACTTTCTACTCAACACCTGTCCATACATACATGAAACAATCATTCCACATTTGTTCGAAATTATATACTAACCTACACACATATTCAACATTTATTCTAACAATCATTGCATTTTACAACTAAAAATATTCAAAGCACTACTATTGATCAATTACGACACAACTGTATTCCAAAATTGAGATTTCTAAACCAACATGACCTTTCAATCATTTCATCGAACACCTTATGTGCTCATTAAATTCAAACACTTATTCACAACTTTCCAATATCACTTTTCCCCTCCAATTCTATAAACCAATAATAATTTAAACAATTCCCACAAACTTCAAATCAACTTTCAATATACCTGCAGCAGCTTCGTCCACCACTTGCTCTTGATCGTTCCTCATCTTCTTTGGTGCCATTTTTGCTTCAAATGTAGGATTTTAACAGTAAACCCTCTTCCTTTTTCTGCTCAGTTCTTCTTTTTTGATTTCCCCACAAATATTTTGTTTTGGAATGCAGCCTTCGATCTCCACTTCTTCCTCCTCTTGTGTTTCTATCGGCGACGATGTGTGTGTTCTTTGTTCCTTTCGTTGTGTCTGTCCAATTAAACCCCGATGTTTATATTCTAATTAGATTAGGGAAATTGGGGGGTCCTAGATAGGAAGTCAAAATGGTGTGTAGGGCTCAAAGGATAATATTTTTGGGAAGGGTCTTTTATAATTGGAAACAAAATCAAAGGGGTCCTTGACCCTAATTTTCCCTCTGATCTTTATTATTCTTTCTGGTAAACTTCACCCACTCTCCACAATAAGGTTGAGATGGAACTGCCTCTTTGGACTCCTCGGTCTCCACCATTGTCTCATCTGCTATAGCTATATCCTTTGTGTTGTTCCTTTCTATTACGCCAACAATTCAACCCTTTTCCAATTTGTCCTCTTTCCCTATTTGTGACAAGACTGATGTGTCAATAGTCTGTTCCCCTATATTTGCCTGCCCTTTTCCATAAAAGGTCTCTCTTCCCACATGTAAGATTTCAGTTTTGTCACCATTCTCATCCCATAGAAACCTCATTATTCTGCATCTGAAAACAATCCGAAGAAAACTATTGTTTGGGCAGGCTTCTATGGCCTAAGAGTATAAATGTATGATGAGTTTATCCTAACCAAGGTGGCAAGGGCAATTGGCACACCAGTGAGGGTGGATGATATGACGAAGGTAGTTTATAGAGGCCGGTATGCCAAAGTGTGTGTGGAAATAAATCTTTCTCAACCTTTGGTTACAAGCATCTTGATGGGGAACTACTGGCAAAATATTTCATACGAAGGCCTTCACTTAATTTGTACTTCCTGTCAAAAATATAGCCATGCTAGAAATGCATGCACGGTAGAAAAGAAACCGAATAAGGAAGCTGTGATAACGCCGATGGAGGAAAACCAGGTTTTTGCTAGAACGGCTGATAGTGGTCAAAAACCATCCATGGGCCACCATTTAGGATCCTAATGCAATCGTCGCTTCTATTAAATTCCACAATAAAATATCCTTCATCCAAATTTAGAATTTCAAAGTTCTCTTACCTTCCAAAGCCGAGTAAGTCGGTACTTTAGAGCTAGATATCCTACCTTTTTTCCAAGGATCGAAATGTAAATGGCATTCGCCCAAAGCTTATTGAGACGTTCTTGAATGTGATGAGCAATGGAGATTCTCGGTCGGAGTCTGTCTCCGTCGAGGAAATTCAGTTAGACCATTTTTTCTGAAACATTATCATCAAGCGGTGGCGCTGGGTTAGCTGCCTTACCTTCCAGAACCATATCTCGAAATGACGGTCTCTTAGCATCTGATTTTTTCTTCTCGTTAGGGAAAACAAATGGGGGTGTAAGTTGGAACGATGAGGGAGGAGAAAGGATGGATCGCCAAGATAAGCTTCAGGGGGGAAAGCCATGCTATCACTTTCTCTCACTGGATCCCCCAAGAAGGCAAGAACTATGTACTATGTGGACTTGTGAATATATAGTTTGATTAGATAAGGATTGTAATTAAACCTCTAATTTAAGATAAGTCCTATATTAAATAATACAGAAATGGAAAGAAAAAAGAGCGAAAATGTAATGATGTAACACCAAGCAAGTTCGTTGCGTCAGACCTTCATAGGTATAGAACCAAAATGCATTTGCCAGCGAGACTTGCTTCCTGTATAAATTACCACACCGAACCAAAAGAACTTTACCATGCTAATTCTTTATAAACTACCACACTTATTTTATATAAAATACCACACCAAGTTTAACTTATTACCAAATCTCTTTTTAAACTATTACAACACTAGGGCACCAAAAGTTGGCTTTACCAAAAATAATACAACTCACTTACCACAACAAACCACAAGTCATGCACACAATTCAAAACTCGTGCATCCGTCTCCCCCAAACCCCAAACAACGATCGGAAGAGAGAAAGTGGAAGGGAGAAATGGTAAGAAACCAAGAACCTTCTACCACCGTGAATTAAGACAATGAATAGAAAGTACCGGCGGGGAGGAGGCGATTCAAGAAGAGGAGCAAAGGAGAAGAGGATACCATGGTGACCGACGAGAGGCTCCGTTTGGTACTCTTTTTCTTTCTTTCTTTTTTTTTTTTTTGGCAAGATGTCGTGCCTTGTGTTGGGTTTTGTAGGGATTTATGATTTTGATATGGAAATGGTGTGGGTTTTATTTGTGTTGAAGTGTTTGATAATGTGGGGCTTGATTTGTATGTTGAAATGGGTGAATTTGTGGGATAATTATTTATAAAATGTTAGTAATTTGAATGTGCAAGCAAGATGTTCGATTAAATTCCTGAATGAATTTGTTTTTTTTTTTTTTTTTTTAATCTTTTTACCACGATTTCGAGTTACAAGACTTGTAGGTTGGTTTAGGATGTAGATTTTTGGCATTGCCCGAGTTTAATGTGGCTGGTTTAGGATGTAGATTCTTGGCATTGCCCAATAGAGACATTCGAAGAAGCTACGATTGACACTTGAGATTTGCTTGGTTTTGACACCCTATTAGTGCTATAAGGCCCGCCCTGCTAAATATCGATGGAAAGAAAATCCCTATTTTCCACCTCTATCTACCTTTACTAATAGTTATTTCCTATTTGATCTAAAAATTCCAACCTGGAAACTGTATCTACCCCAGAAGCTTTGTTATGTTTGTGTTCTTGTTGATTTGAGTTGGGATTTTTTTTAGAGTTTAAATTGGGCGACTGGTTTGGGGTATAAATTGGGGACTTTTTTGTGTTTTGGTTTATTTATACTAAATTCATGTTCTTGGGAAACTAGTGGTGGGTTGCATGCTTTGGAACCACAAAATCTAATTAGACGAATTGTAGGTTGGTTTAGAATATTTTAGATTGATTGATGTGGTAGAAAGTAGTGTAGTTTTGGAACCATGAAATTAAAGTTACAAGATTTATATTAAAGTTGTCAAGTTTAACAAACAATTATGTGGAATCCTTTTGGTGAATGGTGTATGTAGAATAATGATGGTTCTATATAAGGTATAGGGGTGAGGAATAACAAGAATTCCAGGCTCTCAGGTACTCGGCTAAATAAGTTAAAGATGTGGAGATGAGGTGGTCCGACGCGCAAAGAAAAGCAATTGAAGTCACTGGATTTTGGCATTTCATGAAAGTGAGCAAGGATAAGCTTGTTGTTAGGAGATAGATCCTGAAAATTGTAAAAATGAATTATTTGATGTAGAGCAAGGAGAAGCAGCAGAGTGAAATGTTTGGTGATTTCCGATTGAGTTAAAAGTAAAATTAGGCCATTACAAGGCTTCAATTCCGCTTTTGGGCCATTAATAAAGACAATTATGGAAATGGGCCATCATCTGGAATTTGGGCTGGCATCTAAGCCAAATTGACCGAGACCCATGGGAACCGGGCCGCGTGCATCGCAATTTCGAAATTGCTGGAGAAATAAAAGCGTGTTTTTGGGATGTTGCCTGAAGTCGTCGAAAGAAACACAAATTCAAAAATAAAAAATCCAAAGTAAAACGCTAACCCTAAACCATTCTCTCGACCGAAAAACACCCTAAACCATTCTGCCCCAAATTCGAAATTACAAAATCGCAATTGGAGAAGGAACCCTATTGTGCGAATCAGACTGAAGCGTGAGTTGGAAATCTCGATGGGTATCCGCCGTGCCGATGAGAAACGGGAATGGCCGCCTCCACCTTTCTGTAAGTCGGTTTTAGACGAATAATGTAATTGGTTAGTTAGGTTAACGCCTTAAATAGGTATGGAATGGCCATGTGCTAGTGGTCCCGAACTGGAATGTCTTTTTCTTTCCCACATGGACAACGAGGCTTTGACTAGGGTGTAGAAGAATCTTACTGCTTTTTATAATGCTGTAGATTGGGGACGAAATGTCTTTATTTATGAGCCTTATTGCCGACAGCTGCTACCCACTATGTTTGTTGGCTGTTTGTTGTAGTTGGGAGTATATTAATGGCATTTGGCATATTTTTTTGTGCATATATACGGTATACGGGCGTATGTTGTTTGTATATTGGTTGTATATTGATTTATTTTCGTATTTTTTAATTGGCAAGTTGTCCTGTGCAGATCCAGGCTGCATTTCCATCACGATGGTGATACATTGTGGGGGACAGATCATTTACGAGCCCATAGAGGAATATGTTGGAGGGAAACAGGTAATTTGGGACCGTGTGAACACCAAACTTTTGGATTATTGGTATATGTTTTGGATGTTGAAGGATGATGGTATAAATGGAGACCGATCGAAGTATTATTTGAAAGAGGATAACAGCTTCAAAGAGATAGTGGAGGAAGAAGAGTTGGCGGAGGCTGCCGCCAAGTGTATTACATCTAGGATACTACATATATATGTTGTTGAGTTTGCAAGTGTATTTGATGATTCGGGAGCTGGAAGTGAGAGCCAAAGATCTGACGATGGAAGTGATGGAGATGTCGGAGGGGAGGATGATTATGATGGGGAAATGGATGCACAAGAGGAGTGGGATGGAGCTGATTTCCCTGATGAAGGCTTCGAGGGTGGAAGTGACAATGATGCTGGATCAGATGGCAAAGGCAAGGAGGTTGATTCCGGGGCTGAGTTTGGTGTTGAGGGGGCTGAGATGGGGGCTAATGGGTCTGTTGAGGGGGCTGAGTTGGGGGCCAATGGGGCTGTTGAGGGGGATGAGTTGGGGTTTGATTTGGAGATTGAAGAGGCTGAGTCGGGCGATGAGAAGGATGGTACTTTTGTAGAGAGTGATTATGAGTTCGATGAAGATGGTGAAGGGTTTGAAGACGGTGAGGAGACCGGAGAGCAAAGATTTAGAGCTGCTGGCGGTGGGGTGAACATAGAAGGTTTGAGTGAAGGAGATAACTCCGAGGATGACCTTGTACTTGATGGAGCAGATTTTAATGAGCAGGTTGTATCGGATGGAGAGGATACATCCAAAAAGAGACCAATTGTGTTCAACAGTGAATTAGTCTACAAGCCTGTCATTTCCGTAGAGATGATATTTGCAACACGGGAAGAATTTAGGAATGCTGTGAGATCTCTTGCCGTTATAGAGAAGAGGAACATCAAGTTTACACGGACGACTCCTACACGAGTGTATGCTGCGTGTTTTGCGAAGGACTGTAAATGGAGAATTTATGCTCATAAGGTGAGGGATGAGTCCACTCTTCAGGTGACTAGATTTGATTCAGTACACACCTGCACAGAAACGCATGAAGTTCCAGCTGTGAACAGTCGATGGCTGAGTGAGAAGTACATTCAGAAGTTTGTCTCTGATCCGAAGAGGACTGCAGAGGGGTTTAGGCTCGATGTCATCAACGATTTGAGGGTGAATGTCAGTAGACATCAGGCAATTAATGCTAAGAGGAGGGCACTACAAATGTTGAATGGTTCTTCGGACTACCAGTTTAGTAAATTATGGGATTATGCTGAGGAGCTTAGGAGTAGGAATCCGGGCAGCACTATTCTACTTGGAACGAAGAATGATGCTGGTGCCACAAGGTTTGATAGATTCTACGTATGTTTAGCTGCCCTAAAGAAGGGTTGGAGGCGCGGCTGTAGACCTTTAATTGGTGTGGATGGATGCCCCTAAGTGGTCCGCATAAGGGAGTATTACTGACAGCTGTAGGAGTCGACCCCAATAATGCCTTATATCCAATTGCCTACGCCATTGTACCCATTGAAAATGGGGATAACTGGAGCTAGTTTCTAGGTGTGCTGAAGGGTGATTTACAGTTAGATAATGTTAGGTACTTGACGATTGTTTCAGATAGACAAAAGGGTTTGATACAGGCTGTTACAGAAATTTTACCTGGGGTAGATCACCGGTTCTGTGTGCGTCATATGCACAAGAATTTCACCAATGCTGGATTCCGAGGATTGGCCTTAAAGAATTTGTTGTGGGGCGCTGCAAGGGCTGCAACCGTGGCTGAATTCAACAGCCAAATGGAGAGGATAAAGAAATACTCTGAAGGGGCATGGAAGTGGTTGAGTGAGAGGCCACCCACACAATGGAGTAAGTCGCATTTCTCCGAGGGTCCTATGTGCGACATGCTTCTCAACAATTTATGTGAGTCCTTCAATTCATGCATCAAAGAGGCAAGGACCAGGACCATACTGACATCACTTGAAGGGATTAGGGAGTACATAATGAAGAGACACTCTAAGAACTATGACCGGGCTGCAGTCAAATGGAGTGATAGGGTGATTTGTCCTCGGATCTCAAAAATCCTGTTGAAGAATTCTGCAAAATTGGGTGATTGTATTCCGGTTAAATCAAGCGACAGGCATTATCAAATTACCATGATGGAAGGCTGCCGACAGCATGTGGTAGACTTGGTGAAGAGGGAATGTAGCTGTAGGTTGTGGCAGCTCAATGGATATCCGTGCCTTCATGCATTGGCTGCCATCCATCATCAGCATGTTGACCCGGAGAATTATGTTGAAAACTGCTTCAGGGTGAGTGCTTACCTCAAGGCGTATGAGCACCCAATAGTTGGAATTTCAAGCGACCAATTCTGGCATAAGACATTATATATTCCACCAGTTCCTCCTATCCTGAAAAGGGGTGTGGGAAGACCTAAGAAGGCCAGAATAGTGGGTGCTGATGAAGCTACAACCAAGAAAAAACCGCGGCCAAGGAGGAGATACACCACTAATCCAAATAAAATGACACGGCGACAGGAGACATGCAATTGTAGAAATTGTGGACAGCCGGGTCATAATATTACCACTTGCCCCGATATCCCTGATTCAATGCGTGAGAAGAGAAGACTAGCAAAGGTATGCTCTTGTATCATTTAAATTAACATCTATTGGACTGCATTTAGATTATTGAGGCTAAAAAGTATATCCAATGCAATGTAGGCAATGAAGCAAAATACGGCTGTTGTGACTGGCTCATCATCTCAAGTTGCTGTCACACCTAGAGTAAACAATAATAAATTTGTTTTGTTTTTGTTTTTTTTTTTTTTATGAGAAAACACTGGTTGATTTATATTCAGTTCTTGTTATACACAAAATACAGGAATGTCAACCAAATTCGGCTGCTGTGAGTGGATCATCAGCTCAAGTTGCTGTCCCACCTAGGGTAAACCATAATGAAATTGTTTTTTTTTTTTTTAATGGTCTGTGTAGTTTACATTCAGTCCTTGTTATTGTATGAATTAGTTGCATTTATCCTGGTAACTTCTTGCTAGTGTAGCTGTGTTTTGATGAATTAGTTTCTTTTAATTTTACATTCAGGTTATTAGGCAAACTAAGAATGGTGTTGCTGGATGTTCGAAGAAGGCTGTTGTTGAGGGAGCTGCTACTACTAAGGTATTCCTTCATCTTGTCTGTGTTTTGATTATTATGATCGCACAGACAATGACTAACTATTGTATTCACTCCAAATTGAATGGTGTTGCAGGCTGCAATTCTGCCACCAAGGTCCCCGGATGCCAGCCCTCAGAA
The DNA here is from genome assembly GCA_030278955.1 of Hygrophila difformis. NCBI lineage: Eukaryota > Viridiplantae > Streptophyta > Magnoliopsida > Lamiales > Acanthaceae > Hygrophila > Hygrophila difformis. The sequence goes on along the minus strand of JAOANR010000001.1, from coordinate 26,582,805 downwards.
CGAAGATGGAGAGGAGCCTGTGATAACGCAAGATACATCTGTTCAGCCCCCTTCCTTGGTTCATGGTCCCTCCATCAGTCATCAGTTAGCTGGTTTGGGCCCTGTGCCGGCGAAGAAACGTCCACCATACAGAGGCGGGTCTTGGAGAGCACCTAAATTTTCGATTGGGAAAAGAGGCCCGCCAACACATGATCTTGGCCAAGTGCATCCTGGTGGACAGAAGAATTGAGGTAATTCATGGACAAGAGCATGCTGAACAAGGAGCAGTTTTTGATGACATGAACCACTGTTTAATGTGGGCAAATTAATTGTCTGTATTGATATAGTCCAAAACATTTGAGACTGGAACTATGACCCGATTTTTTGTACTCATTTGGTTCATCTTTTGTGAATGTTGGGAACTACACCGCATGTTTGAACCAAATTCCCAGGGTTTGAACCATTGTAACATGCATGGAACAATTGCATATTTTGCTGTCAGTATCTATTCCAAAACAAGGGTATTGTGACATGTCCTTATTATAGCTATTCAATTTGGTGCCACCTGCAGTTCTACCAAATTTGGTGCCACCAAAATACTGCACAAACCAGAAAAGTCGTAATGGTGAAACTTTATCTCTATCAGCTCATAGATTCTATGTGATACCCACTTAATCAATCAAGCTCACCATGTAGTAGTTCTGGAAAGTGCCTCCTGTTTCAAAAAATCGTGCAAAACACCAATTCAACATTTCCATATTCATTTTCCACCTATAACATCAAACTCACCCAAAAAAAATCATCATACATAGAAAAACAAACCACATTACAGAGTTTAGAATCATACAGAAACATCAAACAAAAAAAAGTGCACATAAAAAAGGGATGCAACCCCATAATCACTTCTGCCCTTGTGCAGCGCATTACATTCGAATGAGTTTTACACTTGTTCCGCAAAATTAGTAGTCAGTCTAATCAATGCAAAAAACATCAAAGAACCACAAAATGACTACATTTACTTCCTATAAACTAGATAAGTCTATAGAATACACAGTCCAAACAAACACTTAATCACTGAAGTTGTCGGTAATTAGTCTTCCCACAGCCACATCTACCGAAGAAGGCTTTAGTCAGTACAGCTAAAACGACAATGCCAACACAAAACACCTTGTACAATTTGTTGATCTCCTTCTGCAGAGTCCGATTTTTATTCTCCAACTCCTCATTTCTGTTCTCCAAATCGTATTTCTCTATTTTCAGCATGTTAATTTCCTTCTCATTACAAAGCTTCCCACCTTCAAGCGTTGCGTTTCTTTCTTCCAAAGCATCCAACTTTCTCAGCAATCCAGGGATAAGACTTTGAGCTCGACTGCACAATGGCACCTCTGCCCACTCAAAAAACTTGCATCCACCACCCTTTAAACAACAAACACAGACACATCAATCAAAACATATTTTTAGTAACATATCATATACCCATACTTCAATCTAACCATAAGCACCACACATATCCACAATTCTGAAAGCCACTACACCATCACATTAGCTAAAACATCCAACCCCAGCAAACAAGAAAACATTTTTCAAAAGAAACAGTAAACCAAAAACAGAAAGCCATTGAAATTAACAATTTGTTGTAACCCAAATAAATATTTTAACACAAATAAGAAAATGTATTAGGAAAGACGAGTATAGACCGGCCATCCGGAGCAGCCGTAGAAGCGCCAGCCAACATTTGAGCCTTTCCAACTCGTCCTCAACGGCGCATCCACACCACAATGGCAAGTCATTTTTGGGAGCCCGTAAGAAGTATCCGTCGCACTACTCGTTGAAGATTCCGTCCTCGGCATTGTCACCGATACCGTTAACTCTGCAGTGCGAAGGATGAGCTTGGGAATTGTTTGTAGGGTTTCGATTGATTCTGAAATGCGAATGAGAACGACATCGTTATAATTGGGGTTATGGAGAAAAAACCCGGTTCCTTGGCCGGTCCATTCCGCAAACCGCAGGCGCGTCACCTTCCCAGCGTGTACACTCCATGCGGCCCATCCACATTTTGACTAGGTCAATTTGGCTCAGATGCGAGCCCAAATTCCAGATTATGGCCCATTTCCATAATTGTCTTTATTAATGGCCCAAAAGCGGAATTGAAGCCTTCTAATGGCCTAATTTTACTTTTTCCTCTTTCCGATTTGAATTGTTGGGTTTGGTTTATTGCAATTAATTGTCTATTTGGATTGGTGTTGTTTGGGGTTACAGATTATTGGTGGTATTGTATATTGAGTTGTATATTGGTGATCCTAATCGTTGTGTAATTTGATGTTATATTATTCTTGAAGATTTAAGTATTGTTAATTGAAATTTTATGTTACATGTATATTTGTGCTTGTGCATGTTATTGCATAAATAAGAAAAATAGGATATTCAAAATTGTTTTGTCGCTCACTGTTAGGGGACAATTCTGTACACCATCCCACATCCATCCGGAACTCTCTGGAATTAATAAAACCGTTAGGACTGGACCGTCCCACGACCGTTCGGAAATCTCTGGAATCCACGATCGTCCGGAACTCTCTGGAATGCACAAAAAAATTGGTTACACACTTTGAAATTTTTGATTACCACGTTCTTCATTAATTGTTTACCATAATATGAAAAAATTGGTTATCATATCTTTAAATTATTGAATAACACACTTGTAATGAGTTGGTTACCAACTCCATATAAAATCTTAATTTATTTCAACCCACATACATGGTTACCATACTACTAAATACATGGTTACCACACTTCTCCATGGGATGTTACCACAATCCTCTTCGTTATGTTACCACGTTGAAAAATTTGCTTTTATCACACCTTTCAATGAATGTTATCACAGTCCTTTCGTTCCTGAATGTGATTTTACCACACTATACTATTGAAGGTTGTCACGTTTGTACTTGATCGGTTGCCATTTATTTTATTAGCTCAATTCTCATAATTTATTGTTGTTTCAATTAAAAAAATATTAGTTACCACACTTTTCACTGGAATATTACTAGAATCCTCCTCGTTATATTGCCACGTTCCTGAATGTGATTTTACCATTCGTTAATCTCTATTTTATTTACTTACAGCACTTATAAGTCATTGTAATACCCCAAAGAATGGCTTAAATAGAGTGAAATAAGCTACTCATACCAACAAGTACCTTTCTCTCTTGGTAACCATCCTATAAGAACTCCAAAGTTAAGTGTGCTTGCCTTGGGTAATTCTAGGATGGGTGACCTCCTAGGAAGTCTCACAGGGTGTGCGTGAGTGAGGCCAAAGCGCACTGGAAAGAGCTCATGTTGGTTTGTGAGGACAACCTTCACTCTGGAGCCGGCAACATCTAGAGTAGCCCATGTGTTTCCGCTGCGACGAAGATGGGGGTGTTACAGATGGTATCAGAGACAGACCGCGACCGTGTATTGTGGTATTCAGTCGCCTAGCGGGGTGAAAGATCCACGAGATGTGGATCGTTGAGGCGTCAAAGAATGTGGATGGCCGAGCGCAACGAGGACGTTTCGATCTTAAGGGTGGAGGAATGTAATACCTCGAAGAATTGCTTAAATAGAGTGAAATAAGCTTCTCATACCAACAAGGAACCTTTCTTTCTTGGCAACCATCCTATAAGAACTCCAAAGTTAAGCATGCTTGCCTTGGGGTAATTTTAGGATGGGTAACCTCCTGGGAAGTCTCCCAGTATGTGCGTGAGTGAGGCCAAAGCGCACTGGAAAGGGCCCATGTTTGTTTGTGGGGACAGCCTTTACTTTGGAGCCGGCAACATCTAGAGTAGCACCATGTCTTTCCGCTGCGACGAAGATGGGGTGTTACAGTCGTCAATTACCACACTTCTTATTTACTTACCACATTTATCTCTATTCATTTACCATGTTTCTCTTAGTTCGTTACCAAACTCAAATATATTTCTTTTGCATGGTCCCAAATCTTAGTTGACCATCCCAAATACCTTTGTTACCATCCCAACAGCCCATCCCATTTCTCATTTATGCTACCCAAATCATCCCATAAAAAAATGTATTAACCTAATTCATCCTCTAACTATGTTAATCTTGTCAATCCATCCCATCTACTCCTAATGATAATTAACGCTGGCATGACAGCGGATTAATGCATTTAATGGTGTTGACGTGGCAGCATCTTCCACTGCCATGTCAGTGTTAATAGTCATTAAAGGGTGGGTGGGATGGAGTAGGCAAAATTAACATAATTATCGGGTGGATTGGGTTAATAAATTTCTTATCAGTTGAGTTGGGAAATCAATTATAATTATGAGACTATTTGGATTTTTCCCCCAAAATAATAGCTAAATTACCACAGTTAATGAAGTTAATTACCAAATTAAACATGTACGTACTTGTATACCATAGATGGAAATAAATTATTACCAAATCAAGCCTTCACTGTTACCATGTTTGTTGTGAATGTTTTTTTTTTTTGGGTAAACATTTACACCTATGTGTCGGCAAAGGTGTATGGGAACCTAAGCCACACAAATTACAAATGGTGATAAAGGGGAGGGATAAGGGATCGGGTGGGAACCGAACCCCCAATCCTATGGTTAGAAGGCAAGGAATATGACCATTAGGGTCAAGTCTCATTCCCTAATTCATTACCACACTACATTTTAGTGGATTACCAACGTATGTTTGTTTTGAATGTTTTATTACCATACTTCTCTAACATTCATTACCACACTCTATTGTAGTGGATTACCACATATATTCATATTTAATTACCACAACAGTTTGTCGTGTTTTTCATACATACCACAACTGTGTTTCGTCATTTAGAGCCCCCAATCTAGAAGACCCATACATTACATCCTTTTCCATCATTATATCGATCAATTAATCCTATAAACCACGATGACTCGGCCATTGTACCATACTTCATCACTCAAAGTAAGTCGGATAGAATTAAACAACTTATAGTATGCACGTGGATTATAACTAATTAACATGCAACCTTTATGTCACTTCGCAATGTTAATTGGTTCTTTAGACGTCGCAATGTTTATTGGTTCACTCAATACCAATAAGTGTGCAAAATAATTGTTTATAATTTTGATTTGGTATTTATTATTATAAAAATTTAATATTAATTTAAGAAAAATTTTTATAATAATAAGATAAATAATATTAAAATAATAATATATTAAGCTATTACTAATGATTATAATATTTAATAATTATATATATTTTTCTTTATAAATTAAATATTATAATACTAAAACAATATTTAACTTATTATTTATTAATTAATAGTATTTAATACTCCATCCATCTCCACTATCCTTTTTTTTTTCTGTCCCAATGTTTTTGTCACATATCAATTTTATAAAATAATTAAATATTAATTCTCAAACATTCTCTCATCACTTCACATCAATAAATGAATGTTCTAAAATTTTAAACCCAATATATTTAATAAATTCAAATTTATAGTTATAACATCATATGTAAATAACAATTAAAAATTAAAATCCATTACAATCACATAAGTAAATTTCTAATTTTCCTTTAATGTAAACACTTAATCTAATATTAATAGAACGTGTGGAGTAATATATATCTACTTTATTTTTTTAGGAAATTAATTTTTAATTTGTTATTTTAAAAAATAATACTTCCACCAAATACTGATAATGCTATATAATATCAACACCAAATACTGTAGTATGTCATGAGCTTCCACCACCAATTTCCTGGTTTATATAGGTGGTTCAACAAAAAAAATAAAAATATATACCAAATCTAATTGTATAATTAATCGAATATGTACAATGTCAATACAAAAAAATATAATACGATACAACTGCATTAAATAGTAAAGTACCAGTCCGGTTTTGGTGCTGGCAATATTATTGCCAGCAGGTACAGGCAGGGCTAAAAATGATGTCCATGCTATGAAAAATGATGTTAGCTCAATGAAAAATGATGTTGCCCATTTAATAATATTTTATCATTTTTTCATACGCACACATCATTTCACACAGACATCATTTTTCATTGCTCTGACATCATTTTTCTATGCGTAGCCATCATTCCATATTGCCTGTATGTGCTGTTGACAGCACACAAGCCACATCCGTAAAGTACGATACATCATAATACAATACAGTGTTTTAAATATACCTTACATCATCAAGAAATATCTGTGTGGAACATTTAAAGAGTATAATTGATTTGGAGTATATTATAGAAGTAGATACAAAATCTGTGACAGAAATATGAACAATGATATATTAATCACATAGCTAATAGAAATCAGAAACAAGCACTAAAAGATGATTGTTAACCCCAGAACTAGAATTAAAAATGCATTTGCCATTGAAAATGGCCAATTAATCTAATAATACTTCCTCCGTCTTATTGTTTTTGTTACGCTGACCAAGGCACGCACGCCGATACACATTTTTAACGGTTAATTACTTAAATTGTGTACAAGAAAAAATTATAAAAAGTTGATATTCTAAAACTACGAGATTAGACGAATTTAACAAAATTTATCTAACACTACCTCCGTCTCACATGACTATATTTTTTTTTAAATAATTATGATAAAAATCTGAATAAAAGTTCAACAGTGAATACTGCCAAAAAATGATCCGTAACAAAAAAAAATACTGAGAGGGGTAGTAGAAAGAATCAGGTATTGTGAGGCAGACAGTGCCATGGGTTTATTGATTGGAGAATTGGACTAGCAACTATGAAGAGAGCGAAAAAACAGTAGACAAAAACTAAAATAACTCCACATCCATCAATATTTTGTTTGTCTCAAGAAAAAAACAAAAGAAAGAAAAGGAGAGAAGCTCGACAATAAAAGCCATATAACATAGAGATCAATTGCATCATCCAACACTAATCAAAGACATTAAATTTGGATAAGGCAAGAGCTACATTGCGAAGCAACATAAGGGACTCCGAGGAAGACATACACCATGACCAATAATACCCGAGAGATCCCGACGTGTTATTTTCATCATCTCACAAACCAGAGCTTCAATTTCCGCTTCACCTTCACCTTCTTCTTTTTCCTCCATTTTTGAGACCACCTTGAAAGTGAGAATCACCAAGTCTTCAGATTGGGAATCCATCCCTTCGGGAAATTCTTCTGTCAATGCAGCAAAGTAGTCATCTCCCAAATCGACGAGATGATTGACGATGGCAGAGGACATCGGAAAATCATCAAACTGAACGGGAATTTGTACCGCTTTCTCCCCACCATCAATTATCTTAAAGGCAATCACGCCAAGTTCTCCATGGCTCGGTCTCGCACACAGAATGATATTCTCTCTATAGAAAATGGCATTTCCCTGAAATGGAAATGGAGGACCGCAGAGACCATCTTCAATCAACCACCTCGATGCCTCTCCAGTACCGAATGTTCGTCTCAACTTGCACTGGGAGAATATATTGCAAGCTTCCCATTCTTGCGTAGTGGTATCAAAAGTACACGAGAAATCGACAGTTGAAACAGACAACTTGTTGCCAATCACTACACTTGAGTAGCTCGTCGTTCCACCGTAGGAATAGCCCAAATTTTCATGTAAGAAAGGAGGAGGAGGTAGAGACTTCCATTTGTCCTTTAAAGGATCGTAAACCTCAAGGGGAAACTCATCGACATGACGCGATTCATGATTTTGGGGCCCTGATAAAACATATATGAGACCACCCATTTCTACTATTAGGGGACAATACTTGGCTTCATCCATTGGCTTCTTATACTCAAAAGCCGAGTCTTTTAGAGGGGTTGAGACAGAGATGCACCGGAAAAATGAGCTTCGTATAGCTGCACGCTCGTACTTATCCTTGCTCTTTGAGTCATATATCGAAGCATGCTCTTCGCACTCGTCAGGCAAAACACCACCAACAGCATAAACTTTACCTCCACCAAAGTGAAGGAAACTCATACGCTCATAACGTGTATTGCGGGCATCCAGCGGATCAGTGCTGCCATGCCACACAAATTGATCCTCAGGCTCTTCCAATGTAGTAATAATAGATTCATTGGAAGATGACAAATCCAATCCTCTCCACTTTAATGAAGATCCAATCAATTTCGAGATCTGAAAAGACTCAAATACATAATACAATGATTCAAAACCGCCGGAACACATTGGCGAGGTACAGATCACCAGGTGTTTTCGCAGCCCTCGCCCTTGTCCTTGTGCTGATATATCCATCATACTTAAAATTTAACCTGAACCAAAGAAATCAATTTTAATATAGGTAAAGAAGTGAATAAAATAAATGTTTTTCTTTTTTTTTTTTTTTTTTTTTCTTTCAAGGACACACAGTCACATATTGAAGGCTGTAACAACTGATTTAGCAAATAAAGCACCTGCTGTAATGTGAACAGATAGACGGATTTGCAAAAGGGAGGGCAGATAAAAATGAAAGAAATTTAAAGGGTTGAATCAGTTACAACTTACAACATAAATTTCCAGCACCTGCTGCTTATCCGCAAACACGAATCAAGGGATAGAAGGGCTCACAGATGATGCGATTCCGCCCAATTACGGATGAAGAAAGAGAAGGGGTCACCGATAGCAACAGGGAAAGGCCGTTTGCGGCGTAAACACGAAGGAGCGGCGGAAGAGACGAGAATTTGCGGCAGCCTTCGGATGAGTCTGCTCTCCCCTAAAAATATAATAAAATCGATTTGTATGTTATTCGCCCTTGATTTTTAATTAACGTTTATAGGAGTGAGTACAAAAAGCGATTTGGTTCTTACGATCCTCCTTGTATCAATTTATTATTCCTTGAATAGAAAAAGGCAGGCCCAATATGTGTATATTTAGTATACAGAATCCTCCAATTATGCATGATGTGCAAATGTATGGGAGGGGATTGTTTCGTGACGAACAAGAACAACTACTCCCTAAAAAAAACCCAAAAATGACTTCCTAAAATATTGGCCAACTACCCTGTGGAATATGTGATATATCAATCAATATCTTACCATAAATTAATTAGATTTAGTTAGATTTAAATTCAATTCCGTCACTAATCAAAACAAAACGTACAACTACATTCCATTCATATTTATTCTCTCATGTCGCTTCACCACAGTGTCTCCATTCTCTTGTTGGAAATTAAACTTGAATAATTCCAAGGAGTTGAATAATATTAATAAGGTGTTTGGTGAGTCAAAGATTGTAGTTGGTGTATTGAAAATATGCAAGTGAAATAAATGTATGAAGTGTGTGTGTGACTAGTCTATTAATATAGACTTTGTGGTGGGGTGCTGGTATGAGAATTGTGAGAAACAGTTGTGAGTATCAAGTATAATTCTTCTGTGTGGAATAAAATCTTCAGTTTTTTCCTTGTGTCTTTTGCTCTAATATTCAACAAAGTGGTATCAGAGCTATTAGATCCGATTCCGAAAATGGCTCAAAATTTGCAAGGTCTTCAATATCCTCGTCTTAGTAAGGATAAAAAAGAAGCAGGAAAAAGAACCAGTCAGTGAAGCGCTTCTCTCCAAGATGTCACCTGAGGACAAACAAGATAAGACAGCCGCAAACGTGGTGCCAAATCGTGGAAGAGGCCGCGGACGTGGACGTGGAAGAAATTATGGAGGTGGAAGAGGCGGCAAAATGTCATTCGACAAAGAACGTCAATACCAGTCACAGTCACAGTCACAGTCACAGGGTGCTAGAGGTCGTGGTAACCCACGAAGGCATGAAAAATCTCATATTAGATGCTATAATTGTCAAAAATATGGACATTATGCATCTGAGTGCCGTAGTACTAAGAATGTGGATGAGAATGTCAATCTTACAATTGCAGATGAAGAGAATGCAGAATTAACTCTTCTTATGGCTCATGAAGAAAGTCCTCAGGAGACAGGCATGTGGTATTTAGATTCTGGAGCAAGTAATCATATATATGACTGGTGATCGAAAAATATTCTTCGACATGAAACCTGCTGCTGGCCAAGTGTCTTTTGGAGACAAATCCAAGATTGCAGTACAAGGGAAAGGAGATATTTTAATTCAATCAAAAGGTGGTGTGCATCAATTAATTTCTGATGTCTATTATGTTCCAAGTCTAAAGAAAAATATTCTAAGCCTTGGACAATTGCTGGAGAAGAAATATGATATTCATTTGAAGGATGAATATATGAGGTTAAAAAATCCAGGGGGGCAAATTGTTGCGAAGGTTCCCATGACAAGCAATCGTATGTTCCTGCTTAATATTCAAAGTGATCATGCTATGTGTCTAAATGCTTGTATTCAAGATGAATCATGGCGATGGCATTTACGGTATGGCCATTTGAACTTTGGAGACTTGGAGATACTTTCACAGGGAATGGTGAAAGGATTGCCACGCATCTCACATCCAAACCAAATTTGTGAAGGATGTATCTTGGGGAAGCAGACACGGAAAATTTTCCCTAATACGGCAGCAACAAGAGCAAAGGAACGACTTGGACTCGTTCACAGTGATCTATGTGGACCGATTGATCCTTCGTCTTTCGGTAAGAGCAAATATTATATTAGTTTCACTGATGACTATACACGCAAGACTTGGGTGTATTTTTTGAAGGAAAAAGCAGAAGCTTTTGATGCATTTAAGAAATTCAAAGCTTTGGTGGAGAAAGAAAGTGGTTTGTTGATCAAGGCAATTCGTTCCGATCGTGGTGGAGAGTACACCTCAAAAGCATTTGTTGAGTATTGTGAAGTGAATGGAATTCGGCATTTTTTAACCACTCCGTACTCTCCCCAACAGAATGGAGTCGCAGAGAGAAAAAATAGGACCATATTGAATATGGCCCGAAGTCTGTTGAAAACAAAACAAATGCCACGGGAGTTTTGGGCGGAAGCTGTTGATACCGCGGTGTATCTCTTGAACAGGAGTCCTACAAGGATCTTGAATGGCATCACACCACAGGAAGCTTGGCATGGCAGAAAGCCAAATATATCTCATCTAAAGATTTTTGGGAGTATTGCATTCGCTCGTGTCCCGGAGCAGCGACGAATCAAGCTTGATGACAAGAGTGAAAAACTTGTCTTTATTGGTTATGATAAAAGAGCAAAAGGCTACAAGCTTATCAATCCTATTACCATGAAGATTGTGGTCAGTCGTGATGTGGACTTTGATGAAGGAGCCGTGTGGGATTGGAGCACTAATAAAAGCAACAACAATGAAGGATTTAAATTGTTGGAATTACCAGTGGAGGAGGATGATGGTGCACAGAACCATGTTGAAGTGGAAAATCCTGGTGGTGCTGCTCCAGTAATGAATTATAGCTCCAGTGAAGAAAGACCACAGCGAATGAGGAGTTTACAGGAGATTTATGAGGTAACCAATAATGCTGATAACATTTCCTTGTTTTGTCTTTTTGCTGAATGTGAGCCAACCACATTTAGTGAAGCAATGAAGAAAAATGAATGGAAGGAAGCTATGGATGAAGAGATTCGATCCATTGAAAAAAATAAGACATGGGAGTTGACTGACCTTCCACAGGGACACAAATTCATTGGTGTCAAATGGGTTTACAAAGTTAAGAAAAATTCTCAAGGTGAAATAGAAAAATACAAGACAAGGTTGGTGGCGAAAGGGTACAACCAAAAATATGGTGTTGACTATGATGAAGTGTTTGCGCCGGTTGCCCGTTTGGAAACAGTATGTCTTTTGATTGCACTTGCTGCTAGGGAGAAATGGAAGATACATCAAATGGATGTCAAATCGGCTTTTTTAAATGGCCACCTTGAAGAGGAAGTTTACATTCAACAACCACCTGGATATGAAGTTCTTGGACAGGAAGGAAAAGTTTTGCGGTTAAAGAAGGCTTTGTATGGCCTAAAACAGGCGCCGCGAGCTTGGAATACTCGGATAGATCATTATCTTCAAGCTGTTGGATTTCAAAAGTGTCCTCATGAGCATACACTATATGTGAAGAATAATTCTAATGGGTCTCTTTTGCTTGTTTGCATTTATGTGGATGATCTTATATTCACTGGGAATGATAGTAACATGCTGGAGGAGTTTAAGTGTGCAATGAAGAGGGAATTTGAGATGACGGATTTGGGACTTATGTCCTACTATCTTGGCATTGAGGTGAAACAAAGTGATGATGGCATTTTGATTTCCCAGGAGGGATATGCAAGAAAAATTCTCACCAAGTTTGGCATGCAAAAATGTAAAGCAGTAGATACTCCTGTTGCATTGAATGAAAAACTCTCAAAGTTTAATTGTGGTGAGCCTGTTGATCCAACATATTTCAAGAGTCTTGTTGGGAGTCTCAGGTATCTATGCTGCACAAGGCCTGACATTCTTTTTGGAGTGGGAGTGCTTAGTCGCTACATGGAGGCTCCTGGTACAGTTCATTTGGTGATGGCGAAACGACTTCTTCGATATATTAAAGGAACTCTTGATTATGGGATCAAATATTCTACTGGAGGATCATCTATCTTAGTTGGATTCTCCGACAGCGATTGGGGAGGTGACATAGATGATAGAAAGAGTACGACGGGATTCATTTTCTTCTATGGTGACACGGCATTCACCTGGAGCTCCAAGAAGCAGCCAATTGTCACATTGTCCACCTGTGAAGCGGAGCTTGTAGCAGCAACTGAATGTGCAAGGCATGCAATTTGGCTAAGAAGTTTGTTGGACGAAATGAATTTTCCACAGAAAGAAGCCACAGAGATCTTTGTGGATAACAAGTCTGCAATCGCCTTGTCAAAGAATCCGATCTTTCACAATCGCAGTAAACACATTGCGACACGCTACCATTTCATCCGTGAAAAAGTTTCTGAGAAGGAAGTGGAGATTAAGTATGTGCCGACAAGAGATCAAGCTGCGGACATCTTTACAAAGCCATTGAAGTATGAAGACTTTGTTCGATTCAGACGTCTTATTGGAGTTATGAGTTCAAGTTTAAGGGAGGATGTTGGAAATTAAAATTGAATAATTCCAAGGAGTTGAATAATATTAATAAGGTGTTTGGTGAGTCAAAGATTGTAGTTGGTGTATTGAAAATATGCAAGTGAAATAAATGTACGAAGTGTGTGTGTGACTAGTCTATTAATATAGACTTTGTGGTGGGGTGCTGGTATGAGAATTGTGAGAAACAGTTGTGAGTATCAAGTATAATTCTCCTGTGTGGAATAAAATCTTCAGTTTTTTCCTTGTGTCTTTTGCTCTAATATTCAACATCTCTCACCGTCTGGTTTCCTCTCTCGATCTCCTCAGTGCCGTCGGCATGGCGTATTTTACGGATTTACCTCCTGATGCCCCTTGTGATGATGGAAATGGCGCGGATAATATGGGATCGGAAGTGTTGTCGGAAACCTGGCCATAACAACTCGGCATGTTTTTATGTGTTGCACAATATGCAGATCATCCAGCCATGAGGTTGCACAATATATTATGCAAGCATGAATACAACACGGACAACACAATAGAATGAATGAATCTCACAGTGTAATTCTCGGGATATAGATCCATCACCTAAACAGTTCTAAACAAGCCATGAAGATAATCGGGCATTAAATGGACATAACTAGGAGTTGATCATTACCAGGCATCACATAAACACTTAAACATCACATAATTAGTCAGTCGGCACGTAAATAAACTTTATGATGTTTGAGTATGCTTGAGTGTTGTTTAAGTTAGACTTTTTGATGTTTGAATGAGTTTGAGTGATGTATGCGACATTTGGGTTTACAGGCAAATAAATTTTGAAAACAAATTGCTGAGAATGACGACTCGAATATGTGATGGACACTTGGACAGTGTGCAAATACATGGCCCGACCCGCAAAACTCCCCCACTCCCCCAATAGAGACCCGCCCAAATCTATGTTCCCAAAAAACATGAATATTAAAAATAATAATAATTGAAAAATTGCAATCCAAAGATATAGGCAACTTGAGAAAATAAATAACATCCGTAAATAAATAAAATATGTATCTTTGTCAACACATGATCTAACAAATAAATGCATTAATAATATAATTCATTAATGATATGCATCTTTGCCTATAAACTTTGGAATTAAGGTATTAGTTAATTAGTTAATATATTGAATAACAGGTGCTCCACTTTTTATCTATCAACAAATTATTTATTTATTTAAGGAGCCGTCATGGTTAGGGTTTTCTCTCCTCCGACTTCGTCACCTTTTCAGCGCCCGTCGTCGCCGATCGATCCAGGGGGAAAGCAAGCGTCTTTCGTGGAGATTCTGAATCAGGACAAGATGGAGACTGATCGTGCAGCAGAACCACCGCCTCCCCGTCGTGATCTGATTGCCGAAAAATTAATTCGGAAGAGTTTTGTTAATGGTAATCCTGCGCTACCAGATTTTGAGATTGATGAGGAGTTGGACATCGAAGCGGCCAAAGCTTGGGAAGATGCCTTGGTGATTAAGATTCTGGGGATGTCGGTGGGATATATGGCTCTCAAGGAGCGTCTTAAACGCATGTGGAAACCGATAGGGTCGATGGATGTTATTGATGTGGGGTTTGGATGCTACATTCTCAAGTTTTCCGAGTCTGATGATAGGGAACGAGTGATTAATGGCGGCCCTTGGCTTTTGTTCGATCATTATTTGGCTATTATGCCATGGTCTAGGGATTTTGATCCCAGTACTACGCAGGTTAATAAAACGCTTGTTTGGGCACGCTTGAATGGTCTTCCCATGCATCGCTACCGTGATGATATTTTGTGGGCTATTGCTTCGGGTATTGGTGAAGTGATGAAAGTTGACAGGAGTACTTCGACATCCTCCAAAGGTAGATTTGCGCGTGTTTGTGTGGCTCTCGATCTTTCCAAGCCGGAGACTGGTAAGCTGAGAATTAATGGGCGATGGACTCCTGTGGCATATGAGGGACTTCATTTGATTTGTTCACACTGTGGACATTATGGCCATTTTGAGCGGGACTGTACCGTTAAGGTTGCTGAAGAGTCTAATGCTCAATCACAACAGGGGGATGCCAAACCAGCGGCTGAGGGTGTTAATGGTGAGGCTCCGGCTGAAGTGGTTGGTGATGTTGCAGGAGTGGAAAGCTTGGCGCGGGATACGGAGGAGGAGCCAGCTTTTGGTGATTGGATGATTGTGCGACGTAGGCCACGACCTCCACGGAAATATCGTGGTGCTGTGGCACCGGTTGTGGATGCTAAAGAGGGTGTAGCTACGGTACCTCAAAGCGACGCGAATGGTCGGGATCCTAGAAAGGGCAAAGCGGCAGTGGTCGAGGATGATAATGTGGTGCCTGAAACACCATTAACTAATATTAAGACTGCTAAGGCAAATGAGGGAGTTAATGAACCTGGGATGGAAGTGGCCTTGGTGCCGCTAGCTCATGCACGTGATCAGGGACGACGTATTGTTCAAACATTAAAAAGGCAACGGATCGATACACCGGGTGAAGCCACCTCTTCGGATGGGGATAATCGATTGCATGAAGATAATGGACATGGCAAGGGGCTGAAATCTTTGTCGGTGGGCAGGTTCGGGCCATTGCTTGACGAAGAGGAATCTAAGGATTCGGAGATGTGGGCGGATGCGGATGATGCCTCTGATGCTAGTGTCCAATAGCGCAGAGGCAGGTAGGTGGAATTATTCATTTAGTCATTTATGGATTTTGTGAATTATTCATTTATTGTGTGGAACGTTTGTGGATTAATGAGTCGAACAGCTCAGCGTTGGGTTGGAGATTTAATTCGGAATCATCATCCGGATTTCTTGTGTATTTTGGAACCTAGAGGCAGTTATGATCGCGTCCGTGGGTTCTTCGATCGGTTTGGATATACTCATGTGGTGATTCAAGAGACGGTAGGCCAGGGAGGTGGTTTGTGGTTGCTTCGCAATCGGAATGTTGATTGTCAGACTTCAGTGTTCGACAATAGAGATCGGATAGTAACTTTGCAACTTTCGAAGGGTACTACTTCTTGGTTTTTATCCGCTATTTACGCTGCTCCCAATTATCAGAGGCGTCGATGCAATTGGGAAGATTTGTTGACTCTTTCTGGCCGAATTGGGGGACCTTGGATTATACTTGGTGATTGGAACGAGATCACTAACGAGGGTGAGGTTAAGGATGGTGTGTTCCTTCCTGAACGCGCGACTGAATTTAGGGAGCTAATTGATAGCTGTAGCTTGATGGAGGTCCCGACTTGTGGCAATGCATTTACTTGGTCTAGGATGGCTGGAGGAGGCCGTCGGATAAGTAAGCGATTGGATAGGGGACTTGGGAATTTTGAGTGGATGAATTTATTTAGTGAAGGGCGTATACACCATCTTCCTCGCATGGGATCTGATCACTGTCCATTGAAGTTGATTTGTGGAGAAGGGGATCGGACTCCAGTGCTTAAACCTTTTCGATGGGAAGCCGCTTGGGCAACTCATGATGCCTATAAGGAGGTGATTTTGAATGGAGTGGAAAGGGGTGGTTCGGACATCACTGGAATTCTTCAGGAGATACAAAATAAATCTATCATCTTCAACAAGGAGATTTTTGGTAATATCCGGGAGAGGAAGAGAAAATTGAAAAATCGACTTATAGGTCTTGAGAGGTGCATGTCGCGAACAGATTCAGCATGGCTCCTAAGAATTGAAGCTGAGGTTAAACATGAATTAGAAGAAGTTCTTGCCCAGGAGGAGCTTCTTTGGTTCCAGAAATCTCGTGATCAGTGGGTTCGTGTGGGGGATAGGAATACTAAATATTTCCATGCACGGGCTAAGGTGCATCGTAAGCGTAACCGGATTTATGGTTTGATGATTGGCGACACTTGGGGCGATGATCAAGATCGTCTTCAACAACATGTGATTGATTACTATACTCGACAATATGAAGATGGTGCCACGACTGTTTCACCTGATGTGCTTCCTGAATTACACCCTATATTGGAAAGCCAATTACCACAGCTTGCTCGCACTGTCACTCCAGAAGAAGTTGAGGGAGTTGTCAAGTCTATGCGGTCTTATGCTGCGCCGGGTCCGGATGGATTCCCGGCTGCGTTTTATCAAAAGTATTGGGAGCATTTGGCAGGGCCTATCGTGAAGATGATTAGATCGGTCATGGAGTCTGGAAGGTTGCCGGATGGGCTAGCACATGGTTTTATGTGCTTGCTACCGAAGGTTGCGGTTCCGGCCACGATTCAACAATTTCGCCCTTTGATGCTATGTAATGTAACTTTTAAAATCATTACGAAGTTACTGGTGGCAAGGATGAGACCAATTCTTTGTGATGTTATCAGTCATTTTCAGTCCGCTTTTCTCCCTAATCGTGGCACTGCTGACAATGGACTATTATTACAAGAGATGATTGCGTCAATGGAAGGTTCAAGGATTACTGGTCGCGCGGTTATTCTTAAAGTGGATATTGCTAAGGCCTTTGATTCCGTGCGTTGGCCATTCCTGCGAAATTGTTTGCATGAACTTAATCTGCCGAGGGGAATCTGCGAGCTCATTATGGAATGTGTGCAATCAGCAAGCTTTTCCATTCTCTGGAATGGCTCCCCTATTGGTAACATCAAGGCAGGGAGGGGTTTGAGGCAAGGGGATCCGTTGTCGCCATACTTGTTTGTAGTGGCTATGGAAAAGCTTACACAAGCTATTCTGAGGGAAGTCGAAGCTGGTTCTTGGAAACCGTTTAAGATGAGTCCTGGAGATGGAGGAATATCGCATCTAATATTTGCGGATGATCTCATTCTTGCTACTGAGCTTAATGAGGATAGCATCATAACTATTGCCAAGGTGTTGGAGCGATTTGGTGCTCAATCTGGATTGCTTATGAATTCATCCAAATCAACGGCTTATTGCTCCCCAGGCGCTACTACTACTGAAATTGGATGGGTGGCGTCCCATCTTGGCATTACCGTGGGGCAAGAAATTGGAAAATATTTAGGGATTCCAATCATACATGGTCGTATGAAAGCAGCCTCATTCGACCCTTTGTTACAGCGCCTGAGGGATAGAATGGGAACCTGGTCGGGATTGCTTCTTAATAAGGCTGGGCGAGTAACTTTGGCGCGATCGGTGTTGGCTTCCATCCCGGTGTACACGATGCAAGTGCATCTTTTACCAATTGGAGTATGTAACGAAATTGACAAAATAGTAAGGAGATGGATTTGGAAAGGTGGTGATGACCGTGGGTTACATCTTGTTAATTGGCCTACTGTCAACCTGTCTCGGAAAGATGGAGGTCTTGGAATTCGCCCGGCGCGGGACATGAATTTGGCTATGCTTGGCAAGCGAGTGTGGGATTATATGTTTACTCCAGAGAAGCTGTGGGTGAAAACTCTTCGAAGTAAATATGGTTATGATGGATCCTTTCCGGCTTCTCATTATCGTGGCTCCAAGGTATGGAAAATGCTTGTGAAGGTGGCTGGGGTTTTTAGTCCCGGATATGGTATTCGTATTGGAAATGGTATGAGTTCGTTGTGGTATGCGCCATGGTGGGATGGTGAACGACTTGCTACTAAAGTTCCTTTTGTCCATTACAATGATGTGGAACTCAAAATTAAAGATGTTGTGGTGAATGGCAAGTGGCAACTCTCGGAAATTTACTCTTGGCTTTCACAGGACTTGAAAGATGCTATCATGCGATCTCCTGTGCCTTACATTACGGCTACTGCAGCAGACGTTATTCATTGGACTGGTAACAAGAATGGAATGTACACTGTCTCCTCGGGATATTTTTGGTTGAAAAGGGATGCTGGTGGGAGCAACGGATGGGGTTGGATGTGGAAACCCTGTATTCCTGAGAAGCTTGGCTTGTTTTTGTGGTTGATAGGTCATAACGCTTTGCCATGTAATGCATTGCGCTATCGTCGGGGATTGGCATCATCTCCATTATGTACCATTTGTGGTGTCGAGGCAGAAGATTGGAGACATTGCCTATTCCAATGTCCCTGGGCAGCTCAGTTATGGCGTCGAGGAGGTGTCCTCTCCTTGCCCTATTTGGATGATCTTGACGTGAAGGATGCTAGACATTGGATGGAATGGGTTTGGCGTCATATGGGAGAGTTCTTTGTAGCTCTTTGTTGGGTGATTTGGCTTGAGAGGAATTGTCGTGTTTTTCGTGGTGAGGAAGAGCGGGCAGACAGGCTGCTGTGTCGAGCTCAAAATATGGCAAGGGCTATGCAGGATCACAGACCGGAGAAGGATGCACGTCTGCCGCGCATGGTTTGCTGGAGGAGGGAGGCTGATGTAGGATGGCTGCTGCACTCGGATGCTTGCCTGGTCGCGACGGGGGCTGCAGCTTTTGGTGCGGTCATACGCAGCACTTCTGGTGCATGGAAAATGGCATGTGGTGGAAAGCATAATGGCCGAGATATATTAGAAGTGGAGCTTATTGGTTTGTTGAGAGGATTGGAATTGGCCAGGAATATCAATGTGGATATTTCTATATGTTATACTGATTCTAAAGGCGCTGTCGACCTCATCAACAATGGAGTGAATCGATTGCACGTGTTATGGCCAATTGTGGCAGACATCCAAATTGAACTTGAAAGGCTCGGTGGGTGTGAAGTTCGTCATGTCTTTCGGGAAGGAAATAAGGTGGCGGATGCATTAGCAAGGAAGGGGATTAACAGCGAGGAGTTCTATACGACTTGGGCCTTTCCGCCGGATAAGCTCAAGGATTTTGTTCGAGATGATGCAGAGGGTCGATTGTTTGCTAGAGTTTAGTTGATTGTCTTGTTTATCTTCTCTTTTTTTCATTTCTCTTTGCTCGCCTTCTCAGGCTGTATCACCAAAAAAAAATAACAGGTGCTCCGAGTACCGCTGAAGATAATCTTTAGAGACTATTGCACCTTCAGTGCTGGAACAATAGTAGGTATGTAGAGGATTCTTCTACTTATCAATTTATCATTTTCCATAGACCTTGTGAAGGAAAGACAAATTGTCTACAATTTTTTATGTTGACTTTATTTATTTGTGTTTCTCTTTTATACTTCTTTGTTTTCATGTGATCTTATAACTTACTCCCTCCGTTTTATTTTTTTAAGTATTACGTATTGACATTTTTTACTGTATATTGTAGCACTTTGACTTCTATTTTTGTTACAGTTATAGAAGACAAAATATAGCCAGTGAGATCTTGTTGGATTTGTCTCATCTTGTAGTTTTTAAATATCAAATTTTTAAAATTTTTACTTGTACCGAATTTGAGTTATTAATCATTGAAAATGTGCATTCACTACAAGAAAAAACTCAATTACCGACCCCAATTACCGACCAACAGAGTACGGGTCGGATTTACCGACCCCATTACCGACCCCAAAATGGGGTCGGTAATATTTAGCCGTTATTGGGATCCAGGGCATTCGACAACCAAAACACCGACCACAATAAATATGGTTGGCGTTACCGACCCCATTACCGAAGTTTTTTTCCATTTTTTTTTATTTTTATTGTATTAATGATACCATTACCGACCCCAATTGGGGGTCGGTAGTTTTTGTTTTCCAATTTTTATTATTTTTTCCTTTTTTTATTATTTATTTAATATCTTTATTAAATAATTATTTATTATTTTTATAATTTAATTAATTATTTATTTAAATCGTTTTACTTAATTTTTATTTTATAATTTATTTATTAATTAATTAATTTAATTACAGAATTTTATACCATATTTAATTAATTTTATTTTTAATTTTTACTTCATAGTATTTTTATTAAAAATAAATTTATTTTATGATTTATATATATTTATTTTTTCTTATTTTTTTCATTATTTTATTATTTATTTTATATTTTATTCAATATATCTTTAATTATTTATATAATTTATTTATTTATTTATTTATTAAATTTAATAATTTATTTAATTAATTTAATATTTAATTTTAACTCATAGTATTTTTATTAAAAAAATTATGTTACTATAAACATTTATTTTAATTTTTAATAATTTTATTATTTTAATTAATTCATTGATTTCAATTTTTCTTGATTTAATTAATTTTATTTTTAATTAATTAATAAATTTTTATTATTTAATTAATTTAATATTTTTATAAATTTTTTAATTTAATTAATATTTATTCATATTGATTTCTGTCTTATTACATTTAATTACTGTTTTAATTAATTTTACCCATTTAATTTAATTTTATATTTTATATAATTAATGAA
The DNA here is from genome assembly GCA_030278955.1 of Hygrophila difformis. Taxonomy (NCBI): domain Eukaryota; kingdom Viridiplantae; phylum Streptophyta; class Magnoliopsida; order Lamiales; family Acanthaceae; genus Hygrophila; species Hygrophila difformis. Next base: position 26,561,679 of record JAOANR010000001.1, on the reverse strand, counting down.
TTATTCTATTTATTTATTTAATTAGTATCAATTTTTATATTAATCTTTAAGTTATTAATTTACACATTTATATGTATAAATACTATATATATTTAATAAGTTGCATATGATAACATGAAAAGTTGTGTATCCGGATGGTACGCGCGCGAGTGAGAAACCTTCTTCACCTGGGTTCGAATCCCCTCTTCAGCATTTGGGATGAATTAATATATATGACACGTGGCGGCTTCTCATTGGCGGTGCAAAGGCGTAGCCCAGCCGGTTAAGTTGTGGCTAAGTGAGGCTGAGGTGGTGGGTTCGAGCTCTCCTGAGCACATTTTATCTAATATAAGGGATTTACCGACCCCACATTGGGGTCGGTAATGGGGTCGGTAATTTCTGGACCACAAGGTCCCAGTCCCTTAATTACCGACCCCACATTGGGGTCGGTAATGGGGTCGGTAATTTCTGGACCACAAGGTCCCAGTCCCTAAATTACCGACCCACATGGGGTCGGTAATGGGGTCGGTAAATCACCGACCACAATCTCCCGTGGTCGGTTTTGGATTACCTACCAGTAATTTACCGACCCGGGTTTGGGGTCGGTAATGGGGTCGGTAAGGGCCTAAACGACCCGTAAAACCCTGTTACCGACCCCATTTTGGGGTCGGTAATCCTGACTTTTCTTGTAGTGATTGGCATATGTGCAAATGAGAAGTGTAACCTTTAAAAAAAAAATAGAGGAAGTCAGATGTATTTTCTTTATGGGTTGGGTAGGCATTGTGAAGAAAATATAGGTCCATCATGTTTTCTTCTGACGCTCTTGAGACACTTAAGACATGTAATGAGTTTGATGTATGAGCTAAGGGCATCTCCGGATCTCCAATGGTCCCCTATAACTTAAAATGAGCTGACACCTTCTCTCCAACAATACCATAAAACAAAACCTATTTTAGGTTTTTTGAGTTTTATGAATAGTAAATACTCAAATTAGAGTTTTTACTATTCATAAACCTATATCACTTTTTGCAATTAAATTAATTGCAATTTCATCCCTCCAATTATTGCAAAGTGAATAACATATTAATTTAAAAATAGAATTTTTTTTTCTAATTTTGTATTATGGTTAATAATTTTGTAATTTATAAAATATTTTTTTATTAAATTTACTTTATATCTAATTAGATTAAAGATCTTAAGTTTTTTTTTTTTTTAAGAGTTTTATTTATAAAATAAATTTTAGACATACAGATAACTAAATTACATTGGCAGAATGAATGAGTATTGAATTTATGTGGGGTTAATGTATAATTTATAAGAAATGATGGGTATGGTTGACAAGATAAATAAGTGTGTATGAGAAAGAATATATAGAGAATATTCTTTTGAGTTTGAGTTTAGTGTAAATGGTTGGAGATGAATTACTGTATGATGTGACATTTACTGTAAGAGTTTGATCCTATAAATATAACATGCATGGATTTAATTTTCCTATATGTAAATACACAATTTTAAATTTTCCTCTAAATGTCTCCTGTTACAATATACACAGAGTCTTAATCATCCATACCTTGTTGAATATGTTCGTGCCACAAAATAGAAAAACCCGGAGAAATTCCTCTTACCATTGCAGAATGTCTCTTATGTGGTGAAAGTGAAGGGAATATTGTGGTGAGTTTTTCGTTTTCCTTTGGTGTCTTTTTGGACATTCCACTTTTTTCAGTATCAAAATTACTAGTAGTATCTTCATTTTTTATCTTCTTATGATTGTCCTGTTCTGGATCACTTCAGTTCCCCCAAATCCCAATATATGCAAGGACGTTTTCTGCAAGCAATGTTTTGATTTTCGCATTTCCAATGTTGAAAGCATCTGCGCTATTTGTTCAACCGATTAAAGTTGATCTCTCACCGCCGAAAAGATCTAACATGCAGTCCATCCCCAAGAAAAAAAAGTTATAGGGTGTAAAGCTTCCGACAAGCACAAAAATTGAAGCTCTGGTATGCAAAATTTGAAATATAATGTACATCCTTTTCTTTTGTGCTGCTGTTCATTTAAAGAATATAATTTTGTACGAACATTTATATATAACTCGAATACAAAGGGAAGACATCAGATTTATTGCCGAAAGGGATGGTTCTGCCAAGGGAATTGTCTCCACTCATTTCTCTTCTTTCTTGAATCTGATCTATTATGCCCTTTCGAAGGTAATAATAAAAACTTCATCTTTATACTCCATGTAAATGAAAAATGCATAGGATAATGCAAAATTACTGATACATTATGTGCCATTTAGTCTCGAGTCAACTGCGTTCAATTAGATGGATCTATGACAATTGAAGCAGAGACGCTTTGATTAAAAGATTTACCGAGGATCCGGATTGTAGAATATTTAGGGGCTATTGCTCTAAATCTTACAGAAGCTTCGCATGTAAGATTTACTGAGAGGTCTTGACTCTTATTATTCATCTTGATATGATTTTTTGATTGTTGAGTTGTGTTGGGATGGAAGGTTTTCATGATGGAACTCTATGAAGTGTAAGTTCAACTTCTCCAGATTATCAACAAAGGCAATTAATCATGTTGCTTGCTCGAATATTGGGGTTGGTTTTAAATTTGACTTATGATTCTTGTAGAATCCATGCATTTTTGTTTATATTTAACGATTTGGATTTGTTTTAGCAAAAGCAGGTATAGAAGTCAGAATTTGGTTTTTGTTAAAGCTCTGGCCGTAACTCCATAGAAATGGATTATTTATGAGATTATTAAATTTGTGTTGTGCAAAGGGAACGAATGAGTTGATGAACTATGTAATAGAATCTTGCTAGTTACTCCCTCCATACCATTCAATATATCTTCTTATTGTTGGGCGCGGAAATTAATACTCCCTCCGTCCCATGTAAGACGTCCTGTTTGACTTTTTGACACTGTTCATTGTTTAACTTTGAATCAATATTATTGTAACTATATATTTGAACAAAATAGTCGAGTTCGATCTTGTTAGATTAATCTAATTGTATAGTTTTAGAATATTTATTTTACATAATTTTCGCTTGTATATATTTTGAGATATTAACAATTAAAAATGTACATTGGATTGTGTGCAGAAGTCAAACAAGACATTTTAGCTGGGACGGAGGGAGTATAAAATTAATTTGTGAGTATGATGGGGTCCACATAATTGTTAGAATTTTTTTCTATTTATAAAAAGAAAACATTTGTGATGGGGCATAAAAAAATATTAGCAAGTAACAAATTTCAATTGGTACAATGAGAGTAGTGGACATGCACTTATATGTATATAGCACACTTGGTTCATTTTGTAACGTGCAAGAGGTTGTTCGAATGCAGAATTTAGTAGATGACACTTGCTAGTTACTAGTAGATATTGGACTGTTGTGGTAACAAATCAACAACATCCAATTGTTTTAATTAATTTCCAAAAAATACACATCAATTATACCAAAGTTTTATGCCAGAGGTACTTAACTTGGCCACTTGATTATCACTTTTGATTTTGATGTGCCATGTCTTTGCGGTGCAAATAATATTTACTGAGAAGCCAATCGTAAACAGCCGGCTTAGCTTCGAGGCAACTTCTTGTGACCAAGGCATGGAAAATGATATGAATACAGACCGACAATATCGAATTCTGATATTATTGTGTATTGTTTATTCAAATTCGATTTAATGCTGGATATGAATACGAATTTAAATATTTCTTAATGTGGATACAGAATGGATACATATCGATATATAACTTTCGATTTTAATGGATAAAATAATTTGATAATACGAAAAAATTATCCGCGTATGATTAAATTAAAATAAAAAAAATTTATCTCATATTTAAAATAGGATGACTATAGGGGTTGGTAACTTACTCTAGTGGTCAAGTCCCCAACTCCCAACAAATAGGTTGGGGTTCGATTCCCACCCGACCCCCCTATCCCTCCCCTTTCTCCCCCTTTGCAATTTGTATGGTTTGGGCTCTCACACCTTTGCCCATATATAGGTGTCATTCTTACCAAAAAAAAAGCCTATATTTATACACAATAAATTAATCAATACACCAAAAATCGACGTCGGAATCCATGACGGAAATTTTCCGTCCCTGAAAAAACCAAATGTTTGCATTATGGCCCCACTCGGCGACCCACCTTGGCGACCAAATTTCGGTCACTGTCATTAGCGACGGAATCCATTCTCGTCACTGGTTCCGTTACCGAAGCTGACGACCACCAATTTTTCAGTCGCAATACAAATGCCTACAAGAACTTCCACGACAGAAAGATTCTCGTCGCGGACTCCATCGCCGGCATGGCCGGTGACCATTTTCGGGTCCTAGCGACGGACAATTTCCATAGATTTGAATTCTTCTTGTTGTGCATCCACATGTAATTATGTGAATTCAAAGAAAAAAAAAATTTATTAATCAAATTATTAGGTGTGAATAACACCATTCTTTAAGTTATTGTAAAAACAATATATAGATTGCAAATAAAATACAAACATAAATAAGAAATTAATTAAGTACTTCCTCCGTTTTCTTTTAATTGCTACGGACTCACTCACTACGCAATTCAATACACATTTTAAACCAATGCCGTTCATGACATTTAATGGGTCCTAGGCAAAAGAAGATAGTGGGCCATAACTAAAAAACCAAACATATACAATTGAAGGAGATATTCATGCTTCCCTGTTACCAAGAAAAAATTTGAGTAGCTAAACAATGCCACATATGAACCTTAATAAGTTATCATTGCATATAAATCTTAGCAGCTACCCAATTGGGTTACTGTACAGGTGGTATAATTGACAGCATGTGCAGAAGTAATGGCCAGACTCACATAAACAATGTTGCTGCCACTCCTTCATTCAAGTCCGTCACTTTTCAATACTTGTGCATCACTTCATTCATATTCAATCCATCACTTTTCAGTATTTATGCATCATTTCGTTGGTGTCCATCACTTTTCAGTATCCAACCATCACACCTGTATGTACTGTCAACAGTACCCAAAATGCTCCCGCAGCTACCACCATGCAATTTCCATAACGAACAACTACACATGATTTTTTGACAAAATAAAACATGTTTCGCCGGCTCCGTAACTCCACAATTTTCTCAACTTCCCTACAAATCTTTTATTCCTCCCCATAGCCTCTCTTATCAACTTTGTTACCTGCAAAAACAAATTATCTTAAACATTGATTTTCTATGGGCAGTTTAGGATGCAAAATGATTAATAATAACATCAAACGTCTATCTTTTCTATTAAATCATTCTCTATTGATAAAATTGCCAAACCATCCAACATTCTCTATTTTTTTCTTTTTCTTTTTCCACATCGAGACATATTTTTTGAGCAACATAATCTTTCAATATAAAAATAAAACAAATTCAGAACTAATGTATAGAACAATAGCACATGATACAATAAATTTCTATATTTTGCCAAGAATCACGAAAAAGCCAGTCAGACCCGTTATTTTTCACATCTTTCAAAGATATTCCTGTCAAATAGACATTTATTGGACATATTAGGGAAACCTATCTATATAAATTAAATTAATGTCGCACATCAAATAAAGAACAAAATTATCAAACCACAAATGGAGTAGATTAAGACGAATGAACTTGGGAAAATACTCCCCACCAAACATTTTGCCCTAGCATTGAAATCCCTTGTACACGCGGAGAATGCATCAAAATTCAAAAATTCGCCAAAGACTATAGGATTGGCGAAAACCGAAATAACCCTAACCTCTTGAAACAACCAAAGTTGACCAACAGATCTATAAAACTCAACCATTTTTAACTACGAAAATTGACTGAAAAATAGAGCAATACTCATATCCCTTTGGCCTTCAATTAATTGGAAACTAGAAAGAAAATACAATTGTAACTAGAGGTGTCAAAACGGGCCCGCGGGGCGACACGGGCCGGCCCACGCGGCGACACGGGTCGGCCCGCGCGGGCCCCCACATTTTTGCGGGCTTGAACGGGGCGGGCTCTAAATACCTAGGCCCAACCCGCCCCACACACGGGCCGCAGGTTATGTGGGCCGGCCCGCGGGCCTTTTAGCAATTTTTTTAAAAAATAAATTTTAGTGTAAGAAAATAAAATCGGGATATATTTTTTGTTGTATAAATTAAGAATGAGAAATAAATATTTATAATTGATATTTAAAATTATAAATAGTTAAAATGTGTATTTTTTGACATAATTATTTATTTTAATAATGAGTTTGTTGAATAATTCTTTATAAAACTAAAGATTTATTATAATCTGTAATCCTAAAGATGTGTTTTATATTCTAAAAATATAGTATTGTTCAAAATAACATATTTATAAGTAATGATTGAGTTGATAAAAATATTGGGTCTGACGGTTGGAGTCTTTAGGAAGTTAAGTTGTTTTGGCATAATTCATTAATTTTATATTTTAAAAATAAGATAACTGACAATAAAATTATGAAAATTTACTTTCATTCACAAATATTTAAAAATATTTAATAAATAAAATAGTAAGGAATTTTAAATTTTTTTAAAAAAACTAACACTAATAATATAGATAAGAACATAAATATTAGAAAATATGACTATATGTATTATAATTTACAATTTTATAAGTAACCGAAATAATTATTCAAATATGTATTTGGTGACTATATAGTAGACTTTGTATTAACTAAACAATATTAAATAAATAGAACACGGAGTAAAAAAAAAAAAAAAAGTGAAAGCCCGTGGGCGGGCCCACCCCGCAGCGGGCCCAACCAGCAAAAGCCCGCCCCCCGCGGGTCGAGCCTGCAAAAGCCCGCATCTAAACGGGCCTTAAATATTCAAGCCCGCCCCGCATTTTTTACCTTGCGGACAGCTCTAATTGTAACAGAATTAAAGAATTCGACTAAAAATTCACCTTATCTTTTCTTAATATTTCATGTGCTTCAGTTAGCTTGAGGGAGGAAAAGAATGGATTTTCTACTGGAAGCACTTTGAACGATTTTCTCTCAAGTCTGGGGATTTAGTAGGCCACTCTCTTCAATCTTCAGCAGCGATTTAATTTTTCTTCCAAGATCAACTCAATCAGAAATTGATTGGTAAACTTGCCCAATTAAATGAAAAGATTTTGGGGTGTGGCTTGTGTGCTGTCAACAGCACATACAGGCAATATGGAATGATGGCTACGTATAGAAAAATGATGTCAGAGCAATGAAAAATGATGTCTGTGTGAAATGATGTGTGCATATGAAAAAATGATAAAATATTACAAAATGGGCAACATCATTTTTCATTGAGCTAACATCATTTTTTATAGCGTGGACATCATTTTTAGCCCTGCCTGTACCTGCTGGCAATAATAATGCCAGCACCAAAACCGGACTGAAGATTTTGGGCTTGGGGAAAACTTGGAAAAGGAAACCGTAATTAATGGAATTAATTAAGGAAACGGCATAATTTTTTGATGGAGAAGAATAGCTAGTTGAAAGCAGCGCCGACTATTAGCCAGTGCATCCTGGGCTTTTGAACATGGCCCACAAAATTTGTTGGGGGCCATTTTGTTTTTGTTCATTTATGTTGTTTGAGAGAGTAGTTGTTTTTTTGTTCATTTATGTGGTTCCAGTGCATCCGGCTATTATTTGTTTGTACAAAGCAGTTGTTTGAGAGATCCATCCGTTCTTGAGAGGGTATTTTTAGTAATGATGTAATTGTCATTCCAAATTCTGACCTCACTTGTTCATTCAAACATTTCTTCCATTACCAAGATTTAGATTATTTTTCTAGTGCAATGATTGTATATATAGGATTTTGTTAACTATTTCTGTAACACCTCATTTTCGATGCAGTGGAGACATGATGCTACTCTATATGTTCCCGGCCCGGAGTGAAGGCTGACCCCACAGACCAACATGAGCTCTTTTCGGTGCGCTTTGGCCTCACTGTAGCACCCCCATTTTCAGCGCAGCGGAGACATGGTGCTACTCTAGATGTTGCCGGCTCTGGAGTGAAGGCTGACCCCACAGACCAACATGAGCACTTTCCAGTGCGCTTTGGCCTCACTAACGCACACTCTAGGAGACTTCCCAGGAGGTCACTCATCCTAAAATTACTCCAAGGAAAGCGCGCTAAACTTTGGAGTTCTTATATGATGGTTACCAAGAAAGAAAGGTACCTTGTTGGTATGAGTAGCTTGTTTCACTCCATTTAAGTCATTCTTCGGGGTATTACAATTTCTGTTACAGTTGTATTACACTATTAGCATATTAGATATCAATGTTTAAGATATTGAAATTTTATTTGTATTCTACATTTTTGTAGGAGCGACTTAATGGTCTGACAAAGATCGAAATTGAAATGATCTTCAGAAAAATTAAAATATGTGGACTTAGTTGATAAATTTGCTTCTAATAATGTTAGAATAATTGCTTTTTTCAAGTTGAAGGTTATTTTACTTTTTTTTTTCTTTTTTCTTCTCTATGTACTTTATTTTACATTGATTCTTTTGAAATGAGCTTCGACTATTGATAGAAAAACTTTCGGGGTTAATATTTTATGTTTTAATTTTTTTACTATAATATTAGTTTTACAAATAATTTTAAGAATTAGGGGGTCTAATTTTTTATTAGAACAAGGCCACCATTAGACGGCCCTGGCTGAAAGTAGTAATTGCAATGTAGCAATTAAAAAAAAATGAAGGAAGTTTAAAGTTGGTATGTTTATTATGTATTGGCCAGCCGAGCTAAATATAATGTCTTAATTAATAAAAAAGAGAAGGAAAAGATATATAATGAATAGGAAAAATAAAATATTATGGATATGACATGAGAAGGGAAATATATGTAATACCCCGTTTTCGCGACTAACAGAACGAATTATATAAGAGAAACGATATTGTATTACCAATCAAGTTACGGTGTATAATAGAAAAATTATGCTTATTCATAATGGTGAGAGAATAGAATTATGTGATGTGATAGTAAGATTATATGATTGTTAAAATTATCATCATAAAACCATACAATGACATCACTATTATAAACATCACAAAATTCACTAAAGACATCACTTTTTTACCTCTACATCACAAAAGTCTCCATCCATCTTGGTGTATAACCGCTCAGATGCACCATAACCGCTCTCATTGTATTACTATCATACCTCTATCATTTTTAAAATATGTTTTGAAATAAATTTCTCGTTAATACAATTTTTGACAAGGGAACGGTTATGGTGCGGAAAAAAATTTTGAAGTACGGTACGGATGTTAGCCGTTGAATTAAATCTAACGACTATAAATTAAAAAGGGTAAAATTGTCAATACAAATTGTATAATGATTTATTCATTTACCAAAATTGCTGAATATACTATATTATGTCGCTGAGATATGCATAACATGTCGCTGAGATATACATAATATATCGCTGAAATACATTATATCATTTCGCTGAAAATAGACATTTGCATGTCGCTGAATTGTATATGCATTGTCGCTGAAATAAATATGCCATGTCGCTGAATTGTGCGGGCTTCGTTGCTGAGATATGTTTAAAATGCATAGAAATATGTCGCTGAAATGTATAAATTTGTGTTGCTGAATGAATACAATGATGTCACTGAATTACAAATGCCGCGTCGCTGAATCAAATTGGCTCCGTCGCTGAGTTGTGTATGCTATGTCGCTGAATTGTATATCCTATGTTGTGATACTATAATGTCGTTGAATTGCATAGGCCGAGTCGCTGAAGTGGATTGACTCTGTCGCTGAGTCGTGTATGCCATGTCGCTGAATTAATATCTAACAAGTAAAATTATGAAACTAACCCTACAAATGATCTCAACCGTTGGATGATGAAAATGATCAACGGTTGAGATGCGTGTTTGCACCGTACGGACAAATCCCAATCCGCATAGCAACGGAGACGTTTCAACAAATAATTTCCATAAGTTGGAAATTTTGAATTTCAAGAGTTTACACGAAACAACCAAGTGACTAAAAAATCAAACCTGGTCAACTGGGTGTATAATTCAAAATTTGACCAAATCAAATCGTGGCAATTCAGCGTGTGGTCACTAATTCGTGTGTCCTACCAACACCCACACGTTTATTCTTCATTTATCAGTCTCATTTACTATTAATTCTCCCTCATGTCCAAAGGGACACGGGAACACTTCATGCTGATATGAGGACACGCTGATGGATGAAATAATACATTCCTTAAGGCATTTGATCTCGTATGCCCAAAAGGACACAAGAACACTAGACATTGGACAATTGGACTTGAGAATAGATGAAACAATATATTCCTTATGTATATCACATTTGTTCACGTTCTATGGATTACGAAAACAACGGGACACACTTTGCCCCAAAATCATATTTTAATCCATTAATTCAGAAGTTATTCAAACATGTTGTAGTTTTGGGTGCTTTGGGAGCAACAACATAATTCAACGCTTGTTTGAATAATATTATTCGGGTTTTAAATCCTCATTCAAAAATCGTACCATTCTAAAAATCAATTATTCAATAAAACCAATGGGGTTTTAAACAATATCACACCACCCATTATTTTGTGTTTTGGAAGATCAACACCTAAAATATCGGGTGTCATTGGCAAAATAACTAAATTGAATAAGCTAATTTGTTAGACATTATGAGACAAAATAGCTTTTTTAAGAAAACAAAACAACTTAAAACAGTGTTCAATCACCTATTTTTGAATCCGCTGCAAAGATTTTGGATTTCGTCTTATTATTGTCAAAAAGTTGGTCTTAAAATTATTAAACAACTAATTTTGACTAATTTGTTACTGACGTAACCAGTTAACAACTAGTAACTAATTGCTAAACAGACTCGTTATCAACAAGCTTCCAACAAGTATTTACATGCTTAAACACACATAAATCATGCTCAATCCGTGAACAACAAGACTCATCTAAAATCCAAACACTTATGCTGTCATGCCTCAGTTAAGCTCTAAACTAGTTTAAATATATTTCTAATGGTTTCACAACATGCTCAACACACTTTGGTGTTCAAAAATTAAATAGCATGAACGCAGGTGGTAACTGGTAAGACTTCTTTATTTAACCTTGATCTTCTGCAAAGTCAAGAGCACAATTTTTCTTGCCTCAACACTTGCAATCAAGCGCACAATTGAGGAAATGGGGTAAGGCTTGAATACTCATTAGTCATGTAAGACTGTTTCTTATAATCTAACTATTGTCAAATAACAGAGCCATAATCTCCATCTTCTATTTTAGAAATTGATGAGGTTATAATTGTACGGTCCACGGGGATGCAAGATACACACTTTATGCTAAGGTTCACTGTATAATATGGACTCAAACACCAAAACAGATTAATGCACCAAGTGATATAACAAGCACAGCGGAATAATAAACAGGCATAAAGTAAAGCAATGAGACAAGCAATTGTTGACCCAGTTCGGCCTTCGGCCTACGTCTGGGGATACCAATCCAGGAGTTATTTTACTATGTGTTTCAAGATGGTTTACAACCACACACACTAGCAAAATAAAGAGAATGACTTCACCATAAACTCCAAGCAGATAGTTGTTGGAACCAGACACGCTCACAGGTTCTGGTATAGGTGCTCCACCTATTTCAACTCCCCAAAGCTCCTGCCTTGAGTTTCCCTTGAAGCAGTCCGTGAATCACTTCTCTTGAACGAGATGATGTTTGAACAATTGTAGCTTTGTCTCCTGTGAAGCCTTTAGACAATCTCCTCAAGTAGTTTAACAACTTGCAATCAAACAGGAGGATGCCCAAGGCTAGTCGATTTAGCAATAATAGATAGAATCTAAGAACAGGGGGCTGCAAATCGAGCGAGGCTTCTCACAGAGTAATTCTGAAGGCTTAGAGAGAATTCAGAGTGTTTCCAAGATAGATAGAGTGAGAAGTTGTTCTTCCATTCCTCTGAAATCTCTTTTATCCAAGAAGCCGCAATTCTGGAACGGTCACCTGCAACTAGCCGTTGGAATTGTACAGTGTCCGTTACTCACAACGTTCAAACTCAATTTCACTAATCTGAGGGAGAATTCCTGCAAGATAAACATTAGTGAATAATCTCCCCAGATTAGGAAAAGAGTCGTTGGGCTCCAGCAGGTCTTTCAAAATATTCCACATCGCACATGAAGACTGCCGCTCAGGAGGTTCATCAGGGAGTTCAATCATCGACTTTGAACTTCTAACAAAACCTTGACTCAACATCCTCAGAGTCTCCTTCCTCCTCATCCTCCTGGGGAATGTGCAGAATAGCACCCTCATCATCCGACCACACCTCAGGCAGAAGGGCTAAAGCTTGTTCAATTTTGTCTTCTATCTGAGTCTGCCTTTCCTTTAATTCCCTCAACTCTTGAACAGCAGCAGATATGAGAGTCCTGGCACGATCTAGAGCATTCTGACCAGGCAAGGATCCATCAGGGCCAGGTAGATCAAGGGTCTTCTTTAGAAGTCTCTGAGAAATGGTGAACTCCACAATGGGGTTGGTTGCCACTTTCTTCCCACCAAGGATGTTTTCCCCTTCCAGATATGCAGTAATCAGGGCTGGATAGGGTAGCAATACTTTTCCATCATCTTTGAGGCTTTCTCCAATCTTGCTCATGTGAGTGAGAACTAACTGCCCATAATTGATTGGTTCCTTCATCTCAATGGCATAGATCAGATGACACATATCCCTTGTCACAAGAGAATGATTGGCTGTGGGAAAAACATTGGAAGCACAGAACTTGTAGATCAATGAAAACTTCATAGTTAGATCTCCAGAACTGACTCCATTACCAGGCATTCTCATGATCTTCTTCTTGGTCACAGCTTGAGCCACCTTATGACTGTCAAATGAAGTTCCAGGTGCATAAATAGTACCAAAAGGGACTTCAGGGACTCCCAGCAAGGCATTGATCTTGGCAGCAGTGAGATCATAGAAGAACCCTTGAGTATAATTCAAGTTAAACCAGGGTCGTTTTGGAATGACAACATCCTTCTTTAGATTGGCATAAAACTCCTTCACAAGAGCTGGCTTGTAATTCTCCCAACAGGATGCCCATTTGAACAGAGACCTCTCTTCCAAGTACTTAGTCCAACCCAACTCAATGAACTTCTTCCCTTGATAGGTGTGCTCAGCCCTGAATTTCTTCTTGACTAACACGGTGTCAAAGTAGTACATGTTGTAATGGGAGTGGAACTGAGTATTGAAGGGCTTCTCAATGGTCTGACTGGATTGGCCCTTCTCCTTGGATACTTTCTTCCCTTTTGCATCAAGCCTGGCCTTTGTCCTGATTTCACTGAGTGTCTCTGTATCACCAGTGGCCTGAGGGACTTGATCATCTTGTTGATCTTCTTCTTCTTCTCCTGAGACATCTCCAGATACTTCCTCATCTGATTCCTCATATTCACTGTCTGACTTCTCTTTCCTCTGAACCTTCTTGTATGGAACTGGGGCAACCTTGGAATCTGTGGCAACAGTGGTGTCAACTTCTTCTCCGGATCCAGACTCTTCTCCTTCAGAACTTGACTCTTCTGACTCATCAGCAACAACTTCTTCATTCAAACCAGTGGGATCAACATCTCCAGTGTGCACCTCAGTTTGGTCTCCTTGGATTGGCTCAGTTTGATCTCCAGTATGTTCTCCAGAAGGTTGCTTCTCCAGAGATTGTTGTTGCAACGAGGGATCAACTTGCTTCTCTTGTCTGGCAATGGTCTTCTCAATCATGTCTGGAGTGACATCCTTAAGTCCTAGTCTAGTCATCACTGCGGGCCTCAGAAAAGACAATGGAACAACATCAATAGGAGGCGATGATGCAGCATGCTTCTTGACTCCTGGAAAGAATGGTTTAGGGATCAAGTCTATCTTCCTTTTCGCACGAGTAGAAACCCCTGGTTTCTCAACAACAGGTACTGGATTTGGAGGAGTCGGACTAGGGACATCTGGAACCTCTGGAACTTTAGGAACATGAGACTTAGTGCCAGAGGCACTTCCCTTCTTCGAACCCTTTCCTTTCTTCTTGGAAGCAGATGAAGTTGGAGGAGAGGTGATTGGAGCTTGACTCACAGAAACCGCTTTCCCTGAGGACACATTGACAGATACATCAGTAGATTTAGGAACAATTTTTGTACCATCCTCAGTCGATTTCTTCTCAGTAACGGTTGAGGCAGCATCGGCTAGGGCACGCAGAGCTTTGGGCGAATCCATGGAGGGATTAGACTTCGAAGACTGGAGAGAAATAGACGCTTGAGTCTTCGTAACTGCTCGAGTAGTTACTCCCGACGTGGGGGGTTTTGAGCTAACGGCCTCCGTCATGGGTAACTCCCCCTGAATCGCCACTCCCGCCTCTTGAAGTTCACTTCTGATATCCAAGGGGTCCATTACAGCGCCCGACTGAACCTCGCTCTCAAGTCTTTCTAGAAGGTTTTGGGGAACAACTCTTCTCGGCTTTTTCTTAGGCATCGAACCCTTCTTTGGTGCAGGAGGTTGTGCTTGCGATTGAGCAGAGCCCTTAGAACTCCGTGTGTTTACCATTTTAGTTCTGCAAACAAAAACTCAACAATACTCTCCTTCACAAATGGTTAGAGAAGAGCTCAAAGGGTTAGTCGAACAGACGAAATGAAAACAGAAATAAAAAATCATTCCCGCCCTAGGAGAAACAAAAGATGGTTTCTTCTGAAACTCCAGGACTCCCTAAAACAGATGTAGATCCTTCCTCGATAAGACAGTTTTGGGCCACTACAAATTGGGCCTCTTAAATACTCTCCCCCTAAAAAATATAAGACCTGCAGTCCAAAATTAATTAGTTATAAACAAATATAATAAGTATTGGGCTGAGGAATTAACCATTTACACCATGGGGGAAAGGGGAGTTGACACTTCAGTCGATGATGCACAGCCCTAGATCACGTCTGAGGGCCTCAAAACGCTCATTGCTCAATGCCTTGGTGAAGATGTCAGTATGTTGTAGCTCAGTTCCTACATGTTGAATGGACACCAATCCATCTTCCACAAGCTCTCGAATGAAGTGATGACGAATGTCTATGTGCTTCGTACGACTGTGTTGAACAGGATTTTTAGCAATGTTGATTGCACTCATGTTGTCACATAAGAGAATCAATTCCTTGTGATCAATACCATAATCCTGCAACATCTGCTTCATCCATAATAACTGAGCACAACAACTCCCTGCTGCTAAGTACTCTGCCTCTGCAGTAGATAGAGAAATGGAAGATTGCTTCTTGCTGTACCAACTCACAAGATTAGTTCCTACATAGGAACATCCTCCCGTAGTACTCTTCCGATCATCAGTGCATCCTGCCCAGTCAGCATTGCTATATCCGATGAGTTGTAAGCTGGAATCCCTCGAATACCATATCCCAAGATTAGCAGTTCCAGCTATATACTTTATGATCCTTTTGGCAGCATGCAAGTGTGACTCCTTGGGATCAGCTTGATATCGCGCACAAACTCCAACGGCATAACTAATGTCAGGCCTGCTAGCTGCAAGATAAAGTAAACTGCCAATTATACTACGATATAATTTACAATCAACCTGTTTACCATTGATGTCCTTGCTGAGTTTGTCATTGGTCCCAATTGGAGTTCGAACTGTCTTGCTGGATTCCATGCCGAATTTTTTCACAATGTTCTTGGCATATTTGGCTTGGCTGATGAAAATGCCTTCCTTCTTTTGAGTCACCTGCAAACCTAAAAAATATGACAGTTCACCAACGAGACTCATCTCGAATTCCTTACTCATTATGCTGACAAATCTGTCTTTGAGAGTGTGTGAGGTAGAACCAAACACAATGTCATCAACATAAATTTACGCAATAAGGAATCCTTTGGCCTCCCTCTTTATGAAAAGAGTCTTGTCAGTGCTTTCTCGTTCATAACCATTCTCCAGAAGATAGGATGATAGGCGATCATACCAAGCTCGGGGAGCTTGCTTCAAACCATACAAAGCTTTGTTCAACTTGTAAACGTGATCTGGATAATGTGGATCTACAAAGCCCTTTGGTTGCTCAACATAGGCTTCTTCCTTCAACATGACATTAAGGAACGCACTCTTGACATCCATCTGGTAGAGCTTGAACTCATAGGTACATGCTATGGCTATCAACAAGCGAACTGCTTCAAGTCTAGCCACTGGAGCGAAGGTCTCACTGAAATCCACGCCTTCCACTTGGGTGTAACCCTGAGCAACAAGTCTGGCTTTGTTCCTTGTAATATTGCCATTCTCGTCTGACTTGTTCTTGAATATCCACTTTGTCCCGATGACATTAACACCCTCTGGTCTTTCTACCAAAGTCCAAACATCATTTCTTTTGAACTGCTGGAGTTCCTCTTGCATAGCCGAGATCCAGTGTTCATCAGAAAGAGCTTCATCAACCTTGCTGGGCTCAATTGTTGATGTGAAACAATGTAAACCAGCTAGCTGCTTGTAGTTGATCCTCTTCTTGGTTCTGGTTTTCCTTCCTTCATTAATTCCTCCAATCAGATCCTCTTCATCATGATTCTTGTGGATTCTTCTGATGGGGGTAGAAGGGCTAGGAGGGCAATCTTCCTTATTTACTGGAATCACAGATTGATCAGCACTGTCACCAGGAGTTTGATCCAGATAGGCTTCATCCTCACTATCTTGATCTTTTCTGATATCAGCATCAAGGTAGTTCTGAAACTTTCTAGGCTTATCCTCAATGACCACATTGACTGACTCTATCACCTTCCTTGTCTTGGGCAAATAGACCCTGTAGGCTTTACTGGTTGGAGAGTAGCCAACGAACACTCCTTCATCACTTTTCTCTTGAAACTTCCCAAGGTTTTCCCTGTCATTAAGCACAAAGCATTTGCTACCAAAGATATGGAAATAGGAGATAGAAGTCTTTTTACCATTCCAAAGCTCAAAGGGTTTTTTCAATGATTTTGATCTCATGTAAACCCGATTGATCACATAGCATGCTGTATGCACAGCTTCAGCCCAGAGATTTTGTGGGAAACTCTTTGAGTTCAGCATGACTCGAGCCATTTCCTGGATGGTCCTGTTCTTCCTTTCCACTACTCCATTCTGTTGGGGGGTACGAGGAGCAGAGAACTCATGCTTTATTCCAAATTCATTACAGAATTCTTCAAAGGCATGACTCTCGAACTCTCCACCATGATCACTTCGAATCCTCTTGATTTTGCATTCCTTTTCAGTGATCAGTTGGTTGCAAAGCTTGATAAACACCTTGAGAGCCTCACTCTTTTCCCTGAGGAAATAAACCCAAGTATATCTAGAAAAGTCATCAACACAGACAAAAACATATTGCTTACCCCCCAAGACTTTTAACCTCAGTTGGTCTAAACAGATCCATATGAAGAAGTTCAAGGCACTGAGTTGAACCAGACTGGTCAATGGATTTGTGAGATGCTCTGTGTTGTTTGTTCTTCATGCAATCATCGCACATCTCAACATCAGCTTTCTTGAGGGATGGTAAGCCTTTGATAGCACCTGTTCTGCTTAGCTTGATTAGATCCTTGAAGTTTAAATGTCCTAGCCTCTCATGCCACAGTTGAGTCTGATAAGAACCTGCACCTGCACGTTCGGCAGAAAAACAAGAAGATTGTCCAAGCAAGTAGCAGTTATTGCGAGACCTAAGCCCTTTCATAACACACTCTTGTTTAGAGTTAAGCACTTCACAATATTTCTTATCAAAGGATACTTTGAGATCATCATCACAGAGCTGGCTTATACTGATGAGATTGGCACAGAGACCTTCCACGTGATGAACAGCATCCAAATGAGGTAGTTCAGGACAGGACAGTGAACCCAGACCAACAACCTTGCCTTTCTTCCCATCACCAAAAACAACATATCCTCCATCAAACTTCTTGTAGTTGGACAGGAGATCTTTGTTGCCGGTCATATGGCCTGAACATCCACTGTCGAAGTACCAAGCCATCTTCTTTCCATCTTTAGCAGATGTTTGAAATGCCATGTGACAAACAGTGGGATACTTCACACGCCATTCCTTTCTCAGCATACTCCTCTTCAAATCCTCATTGGGCCATAGGACTGGTCTTCCTGACAAGGCATCTCTGGCAAGGATGTGGCATGCGCCTGTCTTGTGCCCATAGTTTCTGCAGTACTCGCACTCCAAAGGAACAGGAGGAGGGACACGTCGTCTGATGGTCTTCTTAGATCCTCTGATTTGATTCACCTTTCCTATTGAGACCCTTTCTGGAGATTCTTCCGAGGAAGTTCCTTCCTTCACAAATGTTCTTCCTTTTGAGCTGGAACCTCCCTTAGTGTAACCAAGTCTGCGTATATCCCCATGAGCCCTGGTAGCTGATAAGATCTCACTGAGCACATCCTTCCCTTTGTTCAGCTTGTTTGCCAACTCTTCAGCATTAGAAACTTTAGAAGTCAGCTCATCAACTTGATCACCCAGATTAGACACTTGCCGTTGACACTCATCTCTTTGATTAGTCAAGGTGTTGACTCGATCTGTAAGAACTTCATTTTGCTGCATCAGGGTGGTGACCTTTTCTGTCAGAGTATCATTCACAATTGTGAGGCTTTGGACTTGCTCACTGAGATTGATTACTTCTTGCTGGAAATCATCCCTTTGACTGGTTAGGGAGATGACTTGTTCTGATAGGGATCAGTTTGCTACTGTGAGCTCATCAACCTCTACAGCTAGCTCCTCATTCTTGATAGCCAGATCCTCAAACCTTGGCCCTAGGGTATGAACAAGGTAATGCATTCTATCATGATCACTCTCAATCTCATGAAGTTCCTCTCTCTGAGCAAAGTAAGCAGTCTTGAGCTCTTCAAGTTCATGATGAGTCTTTTGAAGTTCTTCCCATTGAACATAAAATCTGGCAATAAGCTCATCAAGGTCCTCTCTCAACTCCTGATGATCTCCTCTGACGGCCTCAAGCTCAAAGCAGGTATGTCTTAAGTCCTCCTCAGTCTTTTCCAGTTTCTCAAAGGTTTCCTCATAGAGGTTGTTGAGTGCTTCAATAGTTTGACTCTCTGGCCTGTGAGATGAGGAAGAAGCACCTTCATCAATAATAAAAGGTGAAATGCAAGTAGGAAAATTACCAACATCAGATTCAATCTCTGAGTCTGAATCCCATGTGCCAGCAAAAGCTACTCCTGTCTCTTCCTCACTATCACTGGAGCTGGAATCTTCTTCCTCACTAATGGTAGCACAAAAATTCTTCTTGGCTTTAGAGGATTTGTTCTTGAGATTTCCACAATCAGCTCTTACATGACCATAGCCATCACATTCAAAGCACTGAGGATCTCTAGAATCAGAAAACTCTTTGATTGGCTTTTTGTCAGGCTTGAAGAACTTCTTCTTCTCTGATTTCTTTTGGAAAGAACTTTCACCCTTCTTGCCTGCAAAGGATTTGGACTTTTTATCTCTCAGGAATCTGGCAATGCGCTTAGACAAAAAGGCTAAGTCATCATCATCATCATCATCAGGGCTGGAGTCATCTGCATCAGGTTCTATCCGAGCTTTGACTCAGATTTGAAAGCAACAGCCTTTCCCTTGAAATTCTTGCAGTGGTCCATCTCCCAAGTTTGAAGGATCCCCATCAGTTCATCAACAGAGGTATGATCATAGTCCTTTTGAAGCTCCAAAGCTGCAATTTTAGGATTGAATCTCTCTGGAAGTGTACCTACAATTTTCCGAACTATCTCATGAGAGGAGTAGGTTTTACCAAGCTGTTGAGCCTGGTTTGTTAGTGTACGAATTCTATTAATATAGCTACTAATAGATTCATGTTCCTCCATATGTAATTTATGCATTTGAGCTTCTAAAGAGATAAGTTTGGAAATTCTAACAGGGGCCGAACCTTCATAGGAATTTACCAGAATTTCCCATGCTTCAAAGGCAGTGGAACAATTGCAGATGAGGCTATATTGATCTTCAGAGACTGCAGTGAAGATGGCATGAAGAGCCTTGGAGTTCATTCTCGAGCTGGTCTTCTCTTCTGCAGTCCAGTCCTTCTTCTCTTTGGGCATGACAGTATCATCCTTTTCAACAGTAGGAGGTTCATACTTGAACAGAACAGCATCCCAAGCTAGATCATCAATGGACATGAGATAAGACCGCATCTTATTTTTCCAGAAAGCAAAGTTTGTCCCATCGAGCAACGGAGCCTGGTTGAAAGCCAATTTTGAATTCATCTTGCAAAGCAGATCTCTCCCTCGAGAGTGTGGCTCTGATACCAATTGTTAGGTCCACGGGGATGCAAGTTACACACTTTATGCTAAGGTTCACTGTATAATATGGACTCAAACACCAGAACAGATTAATGCACCAAGTGATATAACAAGCACAGCGGAATAATAAACAGGCATAAAGTAAAGCAATGAGACAAGCAATTGTTGACCCAGTTCGGCCTTCGGCCTACGTCTGGGTGATACCAATCCAGGAGTTATTTTACTATGTGTTTCAAGATGGTTTACAACCACACACACTAGCAAAATAAAGAGAATGACTTCACCATAAACTCCAAGCAGATAGTTGTTGGAACCAGACACGCTCACAGGTTCTGGTATAGGTGCTCCACCTATTTCAACTCCCCAAAGCTCCTGCCTTGAGTTTCCCTTGAAGCAGTCCATGAATCACTTCTCTGGAACGAGATGATGTTTGAACAATTGTAGATTTGTCTCCTGTGAAGCCTTTAGACAATCTCCTCAAGTAGTTTAACAACTTGCAATCAAACAGGAGGATGCCCGAGGCTAGTCGATTTAGCAGCAATAGATAGAATCTAAGAACAGGGGGCTGCAAATCGAGCGAGGCTTCTCACAAAGTAATTCTGAAGGCTTAGAGAGAATTCAGAGTGTTTCCAAGATAGATAGAGTGAGAAGTTGTTCTTCCATTCCTCTGAAATCTCTTTTATCCACGAAGCCGCAATTCTGGAACGGTCACCTGCAACTAGCCGTTGGAATTGTACAGTGTCCGTTACTCACAACGTTCAAACTCAATTTCACTAATCTGAGGGAGAATTCCTGCAAGATAAACATTAGTGAATAATCTCCCCAGATTAGGAAAAGAGTCGTTGGGCTCCAGCAGGTCTTTCAAAATATTCCACATCGCACATGAAGACTGCCGCTCAGGAGGTTCATCAGGGAGTTCAATCATCGACTTTGAACTTCTAACAAAACCTTGACTCAACAATAATATCCTAAAAAAATTAAACGGCCTCTGCCCTCCTTTCCCCGAAAACACACACACAAAAGAAAAGATAGTTTGGATAGAATTTCATCCAAAAACAAAAAAAAGCTAGTTTGGATAGAATTGCATCCAATGTGAGCTCTAGAAGATTTGGAATGTATGTTTCCAATTGTTCTCATGTTCTCCACAATCCGCGTGTCCTACAACTCTTCTGAGGATAAGAGACGCTGGCCATAGCTATGCAGAAACAATTTATCACTCATTCACATCCGCACATGCTGAAATGAAAGGATATGCTGGTGGAAGACACTCTGACATATAACTTAATGTACACATTTGCATCAACTTTTGCGTGCCATGCATTCTTCAACGTGTTCTAAGGACACGTGAGAGCGAGGACGCACTAGCAATGTTTCTCTGATTTTTGTATAAGGATTTGGACTGAAAATTGTCAATGTGAAATTTTATAGACGTCTTTCTTACATTATTATTTATTAAGAATCTTTAGAATTAGGCCAAAAATAATGTTCGGAAAATTCGGAAATCAATGTCGAAAAATTCAAAAATCACCGACTAAACAATTGTGAAAATTTATATTTCATCCTTATCTGGGCCTATAAAGTTTAATATGAAATACGCGTGAAATGTGCTAACAGTATAATTACGGAAAAAAAAAAAACACATATCTTCCCATAATTTTTTAAAAACTCATATCGTCCCATAATTTAAAAAAAATTTCCAAAACAGTCCCACAATATCGAATTAGACGAATCCGTTCCATAACGACCATAATCATAACCCAACCCTTTCATGAACCCGATTTTTGTGCTAATCATCGTCGAACCCGTCCTATAACTTACCTAATCATCACCGAACTCATCCCTCAATTAGGGAAGTTATGGGACGGGTTTGGCGATTAATAGGGGAAAAACTGGTTCATGGACGGGTTCGGCAATGATTAGGGTAGTTATGAGGCGCATTTGCCTAATTTGATATTTGTGGGATGATTTTGGAAATTGAAAAAGCTTATAGAACTAAATGGGTTTTTTTTTTTTTTTCCCCGTAAAATTATACTGTAATGCATAAATCAAACTTCTGGTTTTACATTATAGAAGAATATTACCTAAACATTAAAAAGTACCAACAAATATTTTATATTAAAAGTAATAAAAATTCATAATTCTTTTGATGACCTCAACTATTAAGAATCATTCAATGACAGAAATAAAAAACGCAGATTGTCAAAATGATGCAACAAACAAAATATTCATTCGTGCATGGTTTCAGCTATACAAGAATATACATTTCAGTGACTTACCACGAACATTTTAGCGATTCGAGATTACAACATTAAATTTTACGGAAACATATAGTATAAAACTTGTGATTATATTTGTGTTCTGAAATGCACTACATCCGTTCCTGATTACTTCTTGCATTGATATGTTTCACACAATCCAACAATAGGAAGTGTATTGTGTGTTGCTGAATTATATTGTGTGTTGCTGAAGTATATTGTAACTAACCATTAATAATTCAAATTGTATATTATATATGAATAAAAATTATAAATATTTGATATTATAAAACTACGTGTTTTAGATGAATCCAACAATATCTCACTTAACTATATTTTTCATAGATAACTACATTAAAATATTTGTCAAAGTTACTAAATGAAAAGTGACAACTATACAAATATAACACTTATTAAGGAATATGGGAAGTATATTGTGTGATGCTGAAATGTATGTGTCAGCAGAATTAAAATGTACTACATATGTTGCTCAAAACTTACTTCTATAAAATAAAGTTATGCTTTACGAATTTACTATTTTATCATCTCACTTAATCCTGACCAAAATTTAAATATGATCAATGACTCGATCTCGTCAGCCTCACTATGTACTACTTCGTATGACTTAAATTCTCCGCACCCCATCAGCCAACATCAACCTTGTGCCCAGTACAAATTTGCTATCATGAGATCAGATATATCATTTGCATGTTTCAATTTTTTTTTTTTAAATTCAAAAAATAGATTTTAAATCCCTTATAGAAGTACATTCCAAAATCCACTGTCCAATCGAAGCCTAACGGACCGAAATATTTGACTTATTTTGAGTCATGGTGACACACTCTCTTGATGGCAAAAAGTCTTCAAAGAATGATTTGGTTTTGGGTTTAAATCTTTCCAAACTAAGAAGAAAGACAAAAGAGAGTGGATTGATCAGCCCCACAAAAGACATGGCAATTCAAGTAAACGACATAGTACAAGTGTCCCCCCCCCCCCCCCCCCCCCCCAAATCAAATACTAATATTTTTAGGTTTTTGAAAATGCAAGAATAATATCATGGCATTGGTGTGTTCAATTTTTTCGTACATAAAATTAAGTGGGACCCAAGACATAAGCTAAATTAATAAAATTATTATTTTAACCTTAAATTTTGAAATACTATATGGTAGGCGCACCATTTATTTTTTTGTGACACACATTGATGAAATTGTTATTAACCTTAACATTTTATATTAAGCTCGGTAGACACTAGAAAAATTTCGCAAGAAGGTGATGAAAAGATTTTATTGCCTTGTTCATCGCCTGGTGCATTGAGCAATCAAAAGGCGACGACTTCAATAAAATTTCGTTGTCTATTTCGTCGCCTTCCCGCGAATTTATTGTAGTGAGATTTACTCAATCTTTATGGTAAAACCACTTTTTCTAATTTCAATATTGCTTCTTTTGATATTATTGTGTTGTCACTACGCTATTCCCAATTTTAATTTAGCATATATCAATTTTGTGAAACCACTTAAAAAAACTTCCTAGATCTGCCACTTTTAAGACTTATAGCGCTGGAACCATTAATCATCCAAAACAACTGTATTTTTTTTTTCGTCGCGGAATATCCTATACAGGTTAGGGAAAGGGTGGTGGGAGTCTATGCCACACAAATTACAAAGAAACAAGGGAGATGAATAAGGGGCTGGGTGAGGAAATCTCAACCAGAAGGTTGGAAGTCTGGGGACTTGACTACTTGTTGAATCCTCATCCATAAACAACTGTAATTGATGGAGTACAATATAATTTAAGCTAAAACTTTAATAAATTTAAATAATTTAGTTGTATATACTTTTAATGATAATTTTTAAGTGATGATAAACCTAACCATAACATTTCACGAATAATGAATTAATTAACACAATTCTGCATTAGCAATGTACCATGAGAAAGGAGAATGGTTTTATTTGGATTAGTTGTCTATAGACTATATTATAGCTAGGTACTCATGAACACATACCCTGTAATATCCGAAATAAATCCAAAATGTAAAAAATAAGTTATTGAAGATAAGTATATGGCTCGGGAGTATGAACTGAATATTGGATTTTTTTTTAAAAAGAAGTACGAACAATAATAAAAAGGAATATCCTCAAAAATTTAATTTATAATTTACTTATATATATACATTTGCTAAAATAACAAATTTATAACTCGAATAATGTTTAGTATGAGCAACTGCGGGCGCATGCATGTCGATGTCGGCACATAAGCTTCCGAGGTGATATTTTATAGTAGTATATATACAAACAACTTGCCCATTACTTACTACAAGTTGGTGTTTGTTTTATTTTATTTTATTTAATTTTTATTTTTTTTGTTTTTTTAAAATGTTTTGCCCATTGCATATCATTTGTTAACTAGAACCATACCAAAAAGAAAATAAAGGCATTCAATAATATAATTGTAGTTAGGATGAGGACATAGCCCAAGTGGTTAAGTCTCTTGACTTCCAACGGAAGGTTGGGGGTTCGATTCCCACCGACCCCCCTATTCCTTCCCCTTTATTCCTCTTTGTAATTGTGTGGCGGGCTCACACCACCCCTTTCTCAGGCCTTCAATAGCTCATCCAAAAAAAAAAATAATAATAATAATATAATTGTAGGTAGATGAGGTCCAACTATAAATAAGGCTCTCAATCACCATTCTTAAAACATTCACTTCATATTAAACCACCATCAATACTATGGCTAAACACACTAACGTAACTTCCCTTCTTTCACCTTTCCTTTTCTCTTCTTTTCTCTTCTTCTTACCTTCACTTCCTTTGCTACATCAAGTTCACTTTCGCCATCTTTTGCTTCCACCCAAAAACTACTATGGTCCAACAATGTCCGAACCAACATGCCAACAACTATTTCATCAAAATTGTCGCCGCTCAATGATTTCTATATCAATTACTATTCGAAAGCCATATCATCGCCAAATTTCCAGGCGGACGCCCGCTTCTGCAGTCTGGCTAAACTCGCTTGTTCCACTTCTTTCCTACAAATAATGTCGCAATCATACGCAATCTATCAAGTTGATAGAGCAGTCCCCCTCGAGAAGGCTGATCCATTTTCATTCTTCAGGATATCGGTTCTCAAAGAAGGGAACACAATTCACCTTCCCAATTTGAAGGAGCCCTTACCATACCGCGCATTTCTTCCTCCTCAAATCGCATCCAAAATTACTCTAGATGCCCAAAGGATCACAAAAATATTTCCCCTTATTTCCTTAGATTCCATAACCACCGCATTGTCATACTGCAATTCGCCTGCGATAAAGGGAGAGACGAAAGCTTGTCCAAAATCTCTCGAAGAATTGATCGGCTTCTCTAAAACGGCCTTGGGCGCAAGAAGGCTACTCGCCCTGACTTCTGAAAGCACCCGAGGTTCTGGAACTCTGGTGACCATAAAAAGAATCAAAGAGGTTTATGGTACTAAATTCGTTGCTTGCCATGAACTGTTCCTCCCATTCATGACCTACTTTTGTCACTCAATTCCCAATTCGAAGATGTTTTCAGTGGAGCTGGTTGACGCCGCCACAGGGGCTCATGTTAATACAGCGTTGGCAATATGTCACATGGATACATCGGCCTGGCCAGCGCATCATGTGGCCTTTGGAATACTGAAATTCGGTCCCGGACAGGGCGAGGCATGCCATTGGTTTACTGAAATTGATCTTGCTTTGGTTGCTGATGGTGAGACCAAGTGATTTGCCTAGCTAGTTAGTTGTGTTGCTATTTCCTATTTGGGATGATGCTTGAATGTGTTTGTGTTTGGGAATTGCTATGAATGTAATAATTTGGATGTGTGTTGGTTGGTAAGAATGTAAGAGGTTTATGTCTATGTGATATGGATACTATATATTATGGTGTGGAAGTTTGAAGAAAGTGTCAAAAACTATCGAACCGCATAATATGGATACAATGAGTTATATATAATGTGGAAAATTTTGCACATACAAAGCAAAGGTGATACCCCACAATATATATATACACTTCATATTTACATATATTTTCTGTACCAAAATTCTTTTATTGGATTAACATGTTTAGGAGCACAACAAAGCCATGCTTCAACTACAATAATAATAATAATAATAATAACAATAATAATAATAATAATAATAATAATAATAATAATAATAATAATAAAGAAAGAAAGAAAGAAAGAAAAGAAAATAAAAAATAAAAAAATGAGAGAATTGTAAATAAACATAACGAGATTTTTGTAATTCTTAATAAAGCATAATAAGACTGATTCCATCTAGTCTGATTTGAATTTTATAAGATCTGGTCTGATCTGATCCGAATTTGTCTGGTTTAATCTGATTCCATCTGGTCTGGTCTGGTCCGATCTTATCTTATCTTATCTATATTATTATAATGATTTGAACTGATCTGATCTGGTCTGAATAGGCCCGGTTTGATCTTAATATTTCTTATATGATCTGGTCTGATTTGATTTTAATAAAAATCTATGCTATAATAAATTTTGAAACCATATTTTTATTGTGGGGACTATATTGTCCTTTTAGGTTATAAATAACAATTCCGTTAGGGTGCCACTAAGCATTTTGACTTGATGTACTGCGGTACATCGCAGCCATTGATTTAATTTATAAATTGATGGTTGAGATTAACTTAAAGGTTAAAATAGTAAATTTGCTACATTTAGTTTGTGAACAGATAATTGCTGATTCTTCTATTCTTCTTCCGTTCTTCTTCTCTTCTTCTTTGCATTTCTAGGATTGATCTCATACTACCCTCCAATTTGCTTAATTATGCTGCTATACATATATATACGTCGCTGAAATATTTTTAAATAAAGTCATTGAATTGTTCATGAAAACGTACCCGAAATATTCTAGTTGAGTCGCTGAATTGTTCTTCATAGCATCGCTGAATTATTCTTCATAGCATCGCTGAATTCTTCTTGACAGCCTCGCTGAATTCTTCTTGACAGCCTCGCTGAATTCTTCTTTGTAGCGTCGCTGAATTCTTCTGTGTAATGTGGCTGAATGCTGAACTCTTCTAGGATAGTGTCGCTTAAATATTTTTTATAGCATCACTAAATTGTTTTTTTGTAGCATGATTGAAATTATCTATTAATATATTTGTTACCATTCGTTGATGATTATTTGAAAATATTAGATTAGATATGATATTATTTACCAAATATTATATATGGTAACATAATTGTTTTTGGTAGCATCGCTGAATCATTCTTGGTAGCGTCGCTGAATTCTGCTTGGTACCATCGCTGAATTACTCTACTTGATCTCGGTGAAATATATTTGATAGCATCCCTTCATTATTTTTGATAGCATCACAGAATTGTTTTTGGTAGCATCGCTGAATTATTCTAGGTTGCGTCGCCGAATTATTCTTCGTATCATCGCTGAATTATGCTAGATACGGTCGCTGAAATATATTTGATAGCATCCCTTCATTATTTTTGGTAGCATCACATAATTGTTTTTGGTAGTATCGCTGAATCATTCTAGGTTGCGTCGCTGAATTATTCTTGGTACCATCGCTGAATTATGCTAGATACGGTCGCTGAATTTCTCTACTTGTGGTCCCTGAAATATATTTTATAGCATCACTTAATTGTTTTTGTTAAGATCGCTGAAATGATCTATTAATAAATTTGATACGTATATTCGATTATAAAAAGATATTATTTGAAATATTAGATATGGATTACCAAATATTTGATATGATTTACGAAATAATAAATATGATAACATACTAAATATAGAGTTACCAAATATTAGATATGATAACATGTCTAAAATACTTGTCGTATCGCTGAAATGCATTGGTTTTAAAATGAACTATTATAGTGTTATGACAATTATACCCTTTTTCATTTACAACCCTTGGATTTTAAACGGACGCTTCAGATCGCTGCCTTGATGTGTTGTGGGATTTGTTGATTGCACCCTAACTGGACCTATAAATAATCTCTTTAGAAAATATTTATTGTGAGTCAAAACAATAATTTTACCTCAAAGATATGCATATCTAGCATATAGATACATATCAAAGGTCTAGAAAGTAAAATCACTTCATTCTAAAATTTAATGACCGTAGGATTGCAATATATTCATCTCCACCATTTATTCCTAATGTATATCTATATATCTATATCTATATCTATATATTATAATAACTCATGAAAGCATATTTTTATTTTGTTTCCTATATCAACCTTTATAATTAATCTCTTTAGGATTGAAAATATATTCATCTCATCATTTATTCCAAATATTAGAATATTTACCTATTCATACTATATAATAATTAATTTTGAAACCATAATAATAAATTCTGAAACCATATTTTTATTGTGCGGACTATATTGTCCTTTTAGGTTATAAATAATCTCTTTAGAAAATATTTATTGTGAGTCAAAACAGTAATTTTACCGCAAAGATATGCATATCTAGCATATAGATACATATCAAAGGTCTAGAAAGTAAAATCAATTCATTCTAAAATTTAATGACCATAGGATTGCAATATATTCATCTCCACCATTTATTCCTAATGTATATCTATATATCTATATCTATATCTATATATTATAATAACTCATGAAAGCATATTTTTATTTTGTTTCCTATATCAACCTTTATAATTAATCTCTTTAGGATTGAAAATATATTCATCTCCATCATTTATTCCAAATATTAGAATATTTACCTATTCATACTATATAATAATTAATTTTGAAACCATATTTTTATTGTGCTGATTCTTTTAAGTTTTTTTTGATAAACATTGACATGTATGTATCGGCAAAGGTGTGTGGGAGCCCAAGTCACACAAATTATAAAGGGGATAAAGAGGAGGGATATGGGGCCGGGTGGGAATCGAACCCCCAACCTATGGTTGGAAGGTAGGGGAGATGACCACTGGAGTCAAATCCCATTCTCATATTGCTCTTTTAAGTTATAATTAATCTCTTTATAAAAATTATATATCATTTATCATTTTAAATTAATTGAGTTACTAGTAGTTTGTATTAAAAAAAAAAAAAACCTAACACTCGTGCGCGGAGCGCGGAAAAAAAAACTAGTAAATAATAAGTCTTGAAAATAATTCTTAGAAAACGGGTCTAAGAGCATCTTTGGTACTCCATGCCACAACTCCACATTTTTGTATATTATATATATTTCTTTTTGACTACGAGGTTTTGTAATGCACAACAACAAGGCACAAGACTAATTAAGAGCACTCTAGCTAGTAAGAATGATGCCTGGTGCGCATTATTAATTGTCAAACTCACATACAAAGCTTTGAAGATAACTTAGATTTTCTTGGTCAGGTACCATTACAAATCAGGCTTGCCTTCAGCATTCACAGTTAGGACAACTGACAACAACTAGCCAAAAAACAACAGACTTTATTGCAGCACTTTTCACGATCAGTACACTCGGGCAGTCGTGGTTTCACATACTGTTCAATTTCCTTGGCTGCAATTGCCTAGACTGCATTCTGCAGCATTGGCTAGACTTAGTTTGAGCCTGTTTTTTTTTTTTTTTTTTTTTTTTTTTTTTGCGTTTTGGGCCACTTTATTTAATGTTTAGCCTAATGTATTGGGCCTCCTTAGAATGAAGTGTTAGCATACTTCTATATTTGTATCGTAGCCGCACTTAAGCATATACTTCCTCTCTTTCTAAAAGATGCTACATTTTGCAAATATAGCACTGTTCATACAAACACTTTGATGTTAATATAGCAAAAAGCAGATTTTGACTAGCAGAATTGAGTAGCAGATATTAATAGTATATTTGACCAACATATTTAATAGCATATTTAATAAAAGATAGTATTTGGTAGATAGTATATTCAATGGAGTATATAAAATTGTGCAATCTACTATCTGCTCTCCAATATGCTTCAAGAACTAGTATATTGAAAAATAGCATATTAATACTTACCAAACAAACATATAGGCCGGTCAAACATGTGATATGCTATATGCTCCCCAACATCTGGTCAAACCTTTCTTATTATCCCAAAAGGTTAAGTTCATATATATGATATATCACCTGCGATCTTAGGTTGTCGGCTAAACATTAAGCGCATGCTACATTGGATATAAGACAGAACATATGTATGCTTAGGTCCATGCATCACTCGCATTACATTTTTGGATGTTAACGGAACGTTCTGTATGGAACGTGTGCAATGCTTAACATCCTCGCATCATGTGTGTTATATTAATATGAGGTAATAAATAAAATAGGCCACCAGAAGGAGTCATTTCCACTTTTGGGCCACGATATTTTAATTTAGGGAAATAGGCCATTAGATGGATTTCGGGCCTGAATTTAGGCCATTGGGCTGGAATTCGGGCCGCGATGGCTTAAAAGTGGAAATAACTCCTTCTAGTGGCCTATTTTAGTTTTTTTTTTTAATTATTTTTTTATTTCATATAATCAAAATAAATAATATTCATTATGTGCCATTATTTATCTCCTACTTTTTTTTCTTGTTCAAATATTTTTATTTTATTTTTATTTTAAAAATAATTAAATATTAATTGCCAAACCTACCCATCATATAGCATTAGTAAATAAATATATTAAACTGTCAAACTCATTACCGTTAATATTCCAATTCAACCTATAACCATATATCAGTAAATCACACATAAATAAATAAATTTAAATTATAAATTCATTACAATCACATTATATAAATTCTTAAGTTATCTTTTATATAATGTGATTGTAATAAAATGTAACTTAAGAATTTATATAATGTGATTGTAATGAGTTTAAAATTTTAATTTATTTATTTATATGTGATTTACTGATATGTGGTTGTAGGATTGATGCAATTATTAATGGTAGTGGGTTTGAAAGTTCAACATATTTATTTATTTATGTGATATGATGGGTAAGTTTGACGATTAATATTTAATTATATTTTAAAATGAAAATGTTGGGAAAAAAAGTAGGACATAAATAATGGCACGGAATGAGTATTATTTATTTTAATTACATAAAATAAAAAATAATTGAAAAGAAATAAAATAAGGCACCAGAAGGAGTCATTTCACTTTGAGGCCATCGCTGCCCGAATTCCAGCCCAATGGCCTAAATTCAGGCCCAAATCCTTCTAATGGCTTATTTCCTTAAATCAAAATATGGTAGCCCGAAAGTGAAAATGACTAATTGTGGTGGCTTATTTTAGTTATTATCTCTATTTATATTATGTAAGTTATGGTTGACGCATTTACGTTTTTATTTAAAATGTAATCAAAGAACCACGCACAAAACTTTATTAAATTTATTCAAAGACAATGGGACAATCTTTCTAGCTATGAGTTTAGTCATATTGCCTCTGGCACATTATTATTAGAGTTAAATTTTTTTTAGACCATAACAAGGTGTGATTTCCGTTTTTAAGCCACAAATAATTCCTATTATTGTTTTAAGCCATAACAAGGCATATGGGCTTAATTAATAGCCAATTTGATAACGTGATTTGGAGAATGGGCCGCGCGTGCCGAACGTGCCAAAAAGTTCACGCGCGCGGGCATTTTCTTCTAATTGCATTTACTCACATGCGCAACAAACCCATACATGTTAAGCAGCACACATGGGCCTCCATTTTGTTCAACGCCATCGGGCATGCTGCATGCATCCACTTCTATCATCAACTCTGGCAGCTCATCGTCTCTCCTCCCCGAGCTGCCGTCATCACCTCAATGGACAGCCGACGCCGTCTCCAAGGTTCCTCCAATTTTAATCCTCCGGCATGAGATATGAAAACCCCAACTCTTTCCCATCTCTGGTTGTTGCAGGTTGTTGCTTCACGATAACATCATCTCCAACATGCCGCCGCCTTCCGTCGACCACAGCACCGACGCCGCTCCAGTCACCTCCTTATTCCAGAAGGCCCTCCATTGTCATCATCGCCGGCCTCATCCTCAACTTCGCGTCATCACCATCGCCTTCATCCACTCCACAGTCGGCCGTTGGCCGTGCTGGTTGTTTTGCTCAACAGAGCTCGCATCATCGTCGCCGTTGACCTTGCTTCCAACCAACTTTCCCTCACTTGGCGTCATCACCTCTGGCGCCAAGGTGCAGCTCTCGTCGTCTCTCTTTCATCCATGACTCTGGCAGTGTCATCCGTCTTCCTCTCCAAGCAGCTGCCCATTACCCTGTAAGTCACCAACAACAGCCTCTCATCTTTCTCATTGTCCTCTTCGTGCAACAACCAATGTTCCATCACCTTCGTCGTCGCTCCAGCCATCTTCATCTTCTTCATTGTGGATTCCAAAATTTTTGTCGATTTGTTGTATGTTGATCGTAAGTGTTTTTTGAGCTTGCGGTTGGAATTGACAGGCGATTTTAATTGAAATCGATATTACGTTTGCTGTAATCGGTGAAGATACAACCTCCGACGAAGTGTGACACATTTCCGACCAAAAATGGAAGGAATCCGACCAAGAAACGGTACAACGCACTAATGTGAGAATTTCTGAAATCCAAACGCATATCTGTGATCCTTATGATGAGGAGAGTTGAATGCATATAAGTTTCATCATTTTCATAAGAATTTGGACGTTCACCTGAGTTACTATTCACTTTCTTCTCCGGCGAGCGATTCTTCTCCGGTGACTTTTTTGTGTTCCGAAAGCATAAACGAGATCTTTACGAGTTGTAGATTCATCTTCTACATCAATTTTATTGATTGGATCGTATCTTCCCCTAGTTCGAATGAGTTGCAGTTTGAACATTTCGTTCAATAACATTAGGGTTTTCTGGGATAGTTTTAGAATTGTGTAGGGAGGAGCTATAGGGATGGAGAATCGCGAGAGGTTTTGAGGGTCCTTGCTTAAATAGTCTTAGAATGATGAAGTATGTTCCAAATTTTGTTTGCGGCAAGCTCGGTCAGCAAGGGAGTTTTTTGTTTTTTTAAAAATTGAATTTGCATTATTACGTCCAGAGCGGGACCCACAAAGTTGAATATAAGTTGAAGTTGTATCCAGAATGTAGAAACGTGAATGCTTTTAAAATCCGCTAAAAATAGTATATCTCACGCGGCCCGGCTAAGTGTTTGATTGGTCAAATTGGCCTTAAAATGAGCCCAAATACTTTGTCATGGCCTAAAACAATAATAGGGATTAATAATGGCCTAAAAACGGAAATAGTACCTTGTTATGGTCCAAAAAAAAAATTTAACTCTTATTATTATTACCACAAATACAGTCACACAGACATATGAAAAAGGTTTAAAAAGGTAACTCTGGTTTCTTGCTTTGGAATCACATACTTCTCACTGCCGGGGATAAGAATTTAGCTCAAGCGGTTAAGTCCCTAAGCTTCCAATGGAAGGTTGGAGGTTCCATCCCCACTGTCCCCCTATCCCTCCATTTTATTCCCCTTTGTAATTTATGTGGCATGGACTCCCACCATCCATTTCCCAGGCCTTCAATGGCTCCTCAAAGAAAAAAAGAAAAAATACTTCTCACTGCCAGATAAGATCAGCTGCACCTGCAAACTTTACAACAATTGCCACCCCTACAAGTGCTTTTGCAGCAAAAGTTGTTAAAGGGGCATTTGGGAAGTACTGGTTTTATCGGCCTAATTTTTTTGGCATCTGTTTTCTTAGCTACAATTGAACAAGAGATAACAAAGATATGTCAATATAATCAAATTGCGTAGCCTTAATTGTTGGAATATATATAAGAAGATAATTACAGAAATATTTAAGAAACTACTTACATGATGGTTCAACAGAATGGGAAGTGTCCGCCAACACTTGAATGCAAATAAGGAGACTCATAGTTAAGCAAAGGACCAAGAAAAAAGACACTTTGGAACCCATTTCTCGCTTGTATATAGTAAGTATTGAATTATTATGGAATGATGACTGAATCAGTGCACTGGGTGTCTATTTATAGAGAAATATAAAGGCATTTGAAGAATTTCCAAGAATCATTCAAATTGCATAAGATGACAGGAGAATGAAGCATGCTTTATAAAAGAACATGGATACCTCTCCCTTTAAGATATGTTTTAAAGCTGACTATTTACAAATTGGTGTGATTGAAACGTTAAAGCAAAAAAGGCCACTAGACTACTGGTTGTTTGTCTTCATACACAAGTCCCCAGCTATGAGATTCCAATAAATTAGGAAAAATATATTAGATGGTCCTTTTTCTTTTCCAAAAATTCAAAAAAGTCTTTTATCTATTTCTTGGTCCTCTACGTTTGCACATAATATCCAAAATGGTCATTTTTCTCACTAATCTTGTATTTAGCTCATTATTTTCTTAATTATGTTCACGTGACTACACATATAACATGGAATATTATTGAAATAATAAAATTAATTAAGAAATAATTAGTTTGAAAAAATATCGAATT
The DNA here is from genome assembly GCA_030278955.1 of Hygrophila difformis. Lineage (NCBI taxonomy): Eukaryota > Viridiplantae > Streptophyta > Magnoliopsida > Lamiales > Acanthaceae > Hygrophila > Hygrophila difformis. The sequence goes on along the minus strand of JAOANR010000001.1, from coordinate 26,526,783 downwards.
CAATAATTAAATTTAAATCCGAAATGGTCATTTTTCTCACTAATCTTGTATTTAGCTCATTATTTTCTTAATTATGTTCACGTGAAATGTTTAAAATTTGACTACACATATAACATGGAATATTATCGAAATAATAAAATTAATTAAGAAATAATTAGTTTGAAAAAATATCGAATTCAATAATTAAATTTAAATAAAATAAAACATTTAATATAAATTAATTAAAATAAATATTTAAATTGAAAATTAATACTATATAAACATCAAAATGGATTAATTAAATATGATTTAAATTAAAAAATAAATTATTTACATATTAAATTCAAGAGTCAAATTTAATGGCGAAAAATAGATAAAGGACTATTTTGTATTTTTGGGAAAAAAAAAAGATCATATCATATATTTTTCCCAATAAATTATGACAAACTAGGTCTGCAAACACTATTTTAAAAAAAGTTGATTTATGCAACCAACATTTTTCTTACGGAATTCGAGTTTGTGCCCTCATAATAATATTGCTTTTTGCAACGGAATTTTGTGGTCGCGTGAAAATTTTTGGTACAATAAAATTATTTTATTTATTTATGCGATGTGCTAGTAGTTGATTGTATTTATTAATGTTAGTGAGTTTAATATTTATTGATTTTTTTTTCTATTTCATATAAACGTTTCATTTTAGATGGAAGAACCAAACAAGAAAACATTCATTTCATATAATTTAAACTTACTGTAATTTCACAAAAGGATCTATTACTTGTAGTTTTCTTCTTACAGAAAAACAATGAACATATGATTTCGTAACATACTCTATTTAATATGGTGCACTAACTCAGCTTGACGACAGAGCGATTTAGCTTGTCGCTATGGTTTTTGTCGATGTTGTTGCTGCTTAATAGTCTGCTGCCGCCACTGTTGTGCGGTTTGTTCTCATTTGTCGCTTTTGCTGCTGTGGAACCGGTTAATGCTCCAGGATTGGCGGAAGCCTAACGCAAATTTTAAGGCCCAATACTAAAACCCGATGATTTAATCAAATCAACATACAATTTCATTTATATGTGTTTATATACGGTAACATGTTTCGGATATTGAGTCTAGGTTTTGATAGGAGTTCAATACCGATAATCGAACACAATGGATGAACATCAGCGGCAACAGTCTACTTGTGCGAACCAAAGTTTATCTGGAAGACTGACTTCAGCCCCAACGGATCTTTCCTAATCTGAGAGGTTATATACTAATATTTCCTTGCAGGACTCCTTCCCAAATTAGTGAAAGAAGATTTGAACAAGTTTTCTCTTCAACCCAATGGCTCTTTCCCAATCTGGAAATAAGACCGTTCAAGTGCGCAGGGCTTCTTGATTAAAGAGAGTTTCTGAGGATAGGAAGAAACATTTCTCACATTCATCATCTATGAAACACTCTGAAACTCTCAAACTTTCGGAAAATACTTAGTGAGAAGCCATATAAATTTGCAGCCTCCTGTTCGTAGAATCCATATGTAGCTGCAAGATCGATAAGCCTCGGGCACATCTGTGTTAGGTTGTGCTCTAGACTCCTTAAGTGAATCTGTAATACATTTAAGGAGAGTGCTCAAGCCAAAACCAGAAACAAGACTTCATCATTTATATTATCTTGACATGAGAAGTGCTTCACAGGCTTCTTCAGGGGAAACTCAAAGTGGGTCAGCTTTGGGAAGTTGTTATAGGTGGAGATGCCTATACCAGAGCCGGAGATAGCATCTGGTCACTACAACTATCTGCCTGGAGTTCGGAGTGAAGGCATTTGACTTATTTTACTCAGAGCTGTAAATAGAACAAACAGTTCGTGAACTGAGCTCGTTTCGATTTGTGTTCGTTCGTTAACAGCTCGTTCGGTAAGTTAAACGAACCGAGCTCAAACACATAATTTGGTTTGTGTGTTCGTTCGTTAAGTTCGCGAACATTTTCGAATTCTTTTTTAATGGAATATATATTATAAAAAATAAAAATTTTATCTAGTTTTTCTTTTCATTTTTCATTTTTATTAATTTTACAGTTCTCTCATAAATTATATTACAATATACATTACGTTTCACACCTAATTTAATTCTAAAACAAACAAATTTATTAATAAAATAAATAGTTCGTTAACTGAGCTCGACTAAGCTCGTGTTCGTTCGTTAATAGCTCGTTCGTAAGGTTAAACGAACAGAGCTCAAACATGAAAATTGGCTCGTTAAGATTTTTGGCTCGGTTCGTGTTCGTTTGTTAAGTTTAACGAACAGAGCTCAAACACTTGAAGCTCGGCTCGGTTCGGCTCGTTTACAGCTCTAAATTTTACTACTGTGTGTGGTTGTAAACCATTGTTGATACACATAGTGAAATAACCTCCTGAATTGATATCCTCCAGACGTAGGCCGAAGGTCGAACTGGGTCAACAACTCTTTGTGTTGTTTATTTACTTTATACACTTATTTATTCTAATGTGCTTAAGTTACACTTGGTACCTTAATCTGTCTGTTGATTGTTTGTGTTCAAACACCTACAGTGAACCACATAAAGTTTAATCACTTGCTTACTCCGGGGACCCAACATCAGAATCATAAAATTATGCTACAAATAATATCGTCACTTTTCTTCAGGTAATTGAAAAATATAGAGGTACAATAGTCTTCAAGTTGGAATATAAGTAAATTAACCACTTGGGCTAAGTTCTCATCCCAAAATCTTAAATATATAAAAACCATCAGCGAAAAGAAAAATCTTAAATGAGAAATTTGTCCTAATTACGGAATTTGTGACAAAATTTTGTTTTATTATGGCTACTCCATAAAAAAAATTGTGACAAAATAATTTTCTGTCATAATTTAGGACGGAAACGTCTCGCCTGCTATTTCCATAAGCCTTAAACCATATAAATTTCCAAATTAGTACTATATTAGTCACTAAATTGTTCATGGATATGCGCAGATTGTTAATTTACTGGATTTAGATATGTAGATGCTGTTGACTAAATGTAATTTATTTGGTCTTTGCAAATAATAATTAACATACAATGACATCCAAATCGAACGCCAACCATAGCAGAAGTGGCACATGCATGAATTAAAAGAAATGTAGAACTAAAGACCACCGTATGGAATAATAGTATATAATGTGTCTGTGGGGTTAATAATAATAATAATGATAATAATAATAATAATAATAATAATAATAATAATAATAATAATAATAATAATAATAATAATACCACATTGATAAATATGCTAAATGGGAGTCCGGTTCTTGTACTAGCAATTAATTTGCATGTACATGCTAAATGATGTCCACTCTATGAAAAATGATGTTAGCTCCATGATAAACGATGTTGCTTATTTTATAATATCTATTATTTTTTCATTAGCATACATCATTTCACACAGTCATAATTTTTTATTGCTCTGACATTATTTTTCTCTGCATATCTATCATTCTATTTTTTTCAGTATGTGATGTTGACAGCATACAAACCACACCCTGCTAAATAGTGTTTCTGTAAAAATGGACAAAGGAATCCAGCTGGTCCTGGCATTGAATAGTATCCCGACATAAATGATGACTAAGAGAATCTCTAATGGTACCCTAAACCTCAAAATGCGGTGGCATCTTCTCTCCAACATTACCCTAAAACCAAACATATTTTAAGTTTTTTGAGTTTTATGAATAGTAAATACTCAAATTTGAGTTTTTACTATTCACAAACTTATATAACTTTTTGAAATTAAATTAATTGCAATCTCATCCCTCCAATTGTTGCAAACTGAATATTGATCCAATTTTGTATTAGGGTTAATAATTTTTATATACTTCATACAATTTTTTTTATTAAATTTATTTTATATCTAATTAGATTAAAAATTTTAGGATTTCTTTATAAAATAAATTTTAAACATAAAGATAACTAAATTTTTAACGTTTTGGTACAATCTTAGCAATCACTAAAAAAATTACATTAGCATACGAAATATAATTAAAAATAATAAATGTCAAATATTTAAAAAACGTAAAATATTAAACAACCAAATAACTATGCAAACAGAAAATTAAATTAATAGTCATCTAATTCTTATTCTAATTATGTATTTCGTTTTTAATTAATGAGTATTGAATTTATGTGGGGTTAATGTATAATTTATAAGAAATGATGGGTATGATTGAAAAGATAAATAAGTTTATATGGGAAGGAATATATAGAGAATATTCTTTTGAGTTTGAGTTTAGTGTAAATGGTTGGAGATGAATTACTATTTGATGTGATATTTACTTTAAAATGAGTTTGAGTTTGGTATTAGCTGTTTGGAAACTCTAAATAAAAGAAACTAGCTAGTCTTGTGGCCTTTTCTTTTAATATATTCTCTATTCCATTCACCTTATGCATGCTTGTACGATTCTTGAACATTCTTCGAAAGCTTCTATATTTAGCCATTCCATAATAAGTCAATATACACACTGGCAAGTCCGAGTTCCTGTCGTTTTTCTTTGTGATCCTTTGCTTAGCTAATAAGTAGTTATGAGTCTCCTCATTTCCATTCAACTGTTAGCTGACAAAATAGTCCCATAACTTATTAGCATATACTTTTATTGCCAATACATATTAAGTTGTGGGGTCAAATTGGTATTTATGTACAAATTATGAGACTAAATCGGTATCGCGTTTCATACCAACTGTTATTAGTGATTTGAAGAATTAAATTAGTCGTTAGGTAAATTACAGATCCGATTGAGAAATTAAAATAAATTTTAAATGATTTTTTTATCCCGAGACACCTCCGATTGCGTTGAACCTTCCTGGAATAATCAATTTCTCTCAGCCACCATACTTCAATATTCTATTAAATTAAAATAGAATAGTCAACTTTCTCTCAGCCACCATACTTTAATATTCTTTTAAATTAAAATAAGCACTATAACCAGTATGACACTTTTGTTTCGCTTCTTATTCCAACACTTGGCACTAAACGATTTTATTGACATATATAGAGCTTTATCTCTTGTTCGATTATAGCTATAATGGTGTGAATACATTTCCCTTGTGGACGTACTTTAAAGCCCGAAGCGTTTGTCCCAAAGCGAACATTATTATCTACAAGTGGTTGTGACTGGAACGATACAGATTATATTAGAGCCATGCCAGTATGAACGTTGGGCCCCTAGTGTAGATTGTAATATCTCTCACATAGGTAGGAGAGGATAAAGAATCATGCCTTATAAGTAATAAGGGTGTGGATATCCTCTATTGTAGACGTATTTTGTATTTTAAAGGCATTAGGAGGGTTGTTCCATAGCGAACAATATTACAAATAGTTGTGACTGGAACGCTACAACAAAGCTTAAATTTGGGTTAGTGGCGCTGTTAGCGACTCTTTTTAAGGTGTCTCTATAAGAAATCTTTTATATAGTGTTAATCATTCCACAATAAAATTATCTAAATACCATGATGCCTTTTTTTTCCTAAAAATAAAGTAAAACAAATTTTGATAATCAATTTAATATAATTTTTCGGTTGAGAAGATATTGTGACTCGGTCTATGGCTGTGCAAACTTCGATCGGCAAAGTAAGCTCGTCCGAATTTACCTAGTAAAGGACTTGAGTAATGCTATGGCTACAGTGCAGGTGCCTGCAGGTGCAGGCACCATTTTATGTGATGGGTGGAATGCTTTTATGATGGATGCAGTAGATTCATGTGATGTCTAAAGTGGTTTCATGTGATGCATACGTGATATAATGTGATGGGATGTATAAGTGTGATGCGGTATATGGTGTATGGGAAACGTGGTTTCATGTGATGTCTCGGAGTGTTTTATATGATGTATACGTAACATGGTGTGATGAGAGACATTTGTTTATGTGATACAAGTATATTATAGATTGTAATGTCTGTTCGAGGTGGTTTGGTGATAGAATCCATCGTTCATTCTTGTGATATCAGAGCTCCTCGATACACTAGCATACTCATCATGAATTTTGTAACATTTTGGAAGTAGTTATGTGAGTGACAATGTAGTTTGTAAAATTTGATCCCAAAATTTCTATCGATGTTGTTGTATGTTGATCGAAAGTGTTATTTGAGTTTACGGTTGTAATGAATAGATGATTTCGATTGAAATCGATATAATGCTCGCTGAAATCGGTGAAGAAATGACTTCCGGCTAAGAGTAACCATTTTTCCGGCCAAGTTTTGTTAAATTCCGGCCATCTTTCGTCATCTTGAGCTACGGTTAGTGTTTCTAAATCCGAGCACATATTTGTGATCCTCATGTCGAAAGGAGTTGAATGCACATAAGATTCACCATTTTTAAACGATTTTGGAGGATCGTCAGATTCACTATTCACCTTTCTTCTCCGGCGAGCCAATTCCTTTCCGGCGACGGTTTTGGATTATGAAAACGGTTATGAGATCCTTGAGAGGTATAGATTCATCATCAAGACTGATTTTGTTGATTGAATCGAGTTTACACCAAGTTTGGAACGATCACAGTTGAGATTTTGCGAGATTGAGATTTGATTTTGATCCATCACACAAAATTATCCACCACATGAATTGCTTTATCACTCAAATATATTTATTCATTATACCTGCACGTACTGACCTGGCTGTACGCGATCTCTACTGATGCTAAGAGTTGTTAGCGTACAGCTTATGCAAGGAAAAATGCCAAGAATTATGCTAGCTGTAACTTTGCCCATTAATTAATTTGGTGCTATAATTTTGAAGTTTTCTAATTTGGTGCTATAAGTTTACTAATAGTCTTTAAAATGGTCTCATCTACCTTAATCACACAATTTACTATTCATAACATGTTATTTTCACGCGGTGATATTCTCTCTTTCCAAGAGTACTACACGATGTGACATGAGATTTGTATAAAAAATTAATTTAATTGTAGCATGTAGGTGCGATCAAACTCCTGAATACAAAATGGAAACGGGAGCAGGGTTTTTCAATTAGATATCTGATCATTTCTGAACACGCATAAAATTAAAAACAGTACAATATTACAATGAAGACAATCTATTTATCGGTGCACCAAAAACATTATTTAAGTTCTTCATGGAGACAATCTATCATTGTACTTAATTAGATTGCCTCTACACACATGAAAACAAGAAAAAGCTTTATAGGTAACTCCAATTTATTGCTAGCAGCACATACAAGTTACACAACAATTACCAAAGGTACAAGTTCTTTTTACAGCACGTTGCAGGACAACAGCCCATCGTTCGTGGAAATGGTGGTCGAGGAAACGGTGTAGGACGAGGAATGAATGAATGCATCAGTTTCCTTGGCTACAACTGAACCCATTTGATTTCTCTCTTAGCTTTAACAAGACTCGCTAGTATATGTATATTGATTTATTATGGAATGATGACTGAATCAGTCCAGTGGCGTTCGATTTATAGACAAATATATTAGGCATTTGAAGAATTTTCAAGTATCTCACAAATTGCTTAAGATGATAGGAATGGAGAGAATATGTTCATACAAATCGCTTAAGATGATAGGAATGGAGATATTATATTTAATTAGTTGTATGTGTACAAGTCTTCAGCGATGAGATTCCCATAGATTATTTAACATGTATTGATGACCAAGTAGGTTTCCAAACACTACCCAAAAAAAAAAAAGTCATTTATGGACGAAAAGATTTCTTACGGAACCCGAATCCATGCTGTCACAATGGCAAAAATATTGCATTTTGCAATGGAATTTTTTCGTCGCAAAAAACTTTTTTGTATAATAATTAAAAATTGGTTTATTCATTTATGCTAGGTGATGATAGTGTGATTGTATTTATTGATGAGAGTGAACTTAAAATTTATAAATTTTGATATTTATTGAAATGTTTCATTTGACATGAAAAAGAACCAAACAAAGAAAAGATTTCATTTCATTTCATATGGGAGGATGGAATACTGTATAATCTGAACTTAGTGTAATTTCACAGAAGGGTTCATTACTTGTAGTTTTGTTCTAGAACAATCTAATTTCATAACACACTCTCTATATTTAATATGTTGCACTAACTGAGCTTGAGCGAACGACTTAGCTTGTCGCTATGGTTTTTGTCGATATCACCGCTATTATGCTTAATATTGTCGCTTTTTGCCGCTGCGGACGTGGTCAATGATAACATGTTCTAGATTCATTAAATTAGATTCAATTTAATTTAAATTAGATGAGAACTTGGCCTCCTAATGGTGAAGTTTTCTACCCTTCCCTCTATCCCTATCCTAGAACGCCATGAATAGTGGACAGAAGTGGACACATGCATGAATAGTGGCCTAGTCATTCATCTGAAGAAATATGAAGTGGACAGATGCATGAAACATGTTCCTATCATTATATCCCACTTGGAAATTTTATAAGTTACCAAAACCTAACAATTCAAACAGCCCAAAAAACGACATGGTTCACATGGTAGGACTCTAAAATCCAGTATATGCTTGATTCAATATCAAACGTTGGATTTCTTTTATGATCAATGGCTAATATTAATTTGAGGGGTTAAATGGTAATTTCATAAAATATATTTAAATATTTATTATTGTCAGATTTCTTTTTCTTGGGAATTTCAAACACTGAGTTCTTTTTCTCTACCTAAATTTTTGAGTTGAACTGAAAAAAGCAATCATCGGAATTGAGGGGGCATTATGTTTTAAGCTTCTAGACATTCAATTTGGAATATATAGACATTCTGTTTTGAGACATTGTATTTTGTTTGATATATTTTGACCTTCTGTTTTAAGCTTCTTGACATTCTGTTTGAAATATATACATATTCTGTTTAGATATGGACTAATTCTGTTTTACATATTTTGACCTTCTGTTTTAAGCTTCGTGGCAGTCTGTTTGAGTAGTTTTGACATTCTGTTTGAAATATATACATATTCTGTTTAGATATGGACTCATTCTATTTGATATATTTTAACATTCTGTTTTAAGCTTATTGACATTCTGTTTGAGTTATTGTGACATTCTGTTTGAGATATATAAACATTCTGTTTTGAGATATGGACTCATTTTATTTGATGTATTTTGATATTCTATTTTAAACTTTTGGACATTGTGTTTGAACTATTCTAATATTCTGTTTGAGATATATAGACATTCTATTTTCAGATATGGACTCAGTTTATTTGATATATTTTGACATTCTATTTTAAGTTTATGGACATTCTGTTTGAGCAATTCAAATATTATGTTTGAGATACATGATATTGTGATTTGAGATTTTTGGACATTTCGTATCGAATTGAACTTTGGTGAATATAAGAAGAAAACATGAAACTCTATTCATTACTTCTGTTAAAACGCTTCTGCTTCTTCTTGGAAATGAAAAAAGGTATTCTCAGCTCATGATGATGTGAATTACATACATTTGAAAAATCTACAAAAAGAATAAAAATATAAAATTATATGAATAAAATATTAGAATAAATTAAGAAATATAAAATTACATAATTATCCTTACCACATCTACACCATTGATTCAATAGAAAATAAAATCTAACGGTCAAAATTTTGTCCAGTATATACTCGCCAGCATAGGAACCCAATTGCCCAAAAAAAAACCTAATCATCCTTCATACGTCCGTACTCCGTAGCCTCTCTATAATAATAGGAAAAAATTTCTAACTTTGTGTCATAACTTTGCCGATTTTTTGATTTGGTGATTTAATTATTAAATTCTCTAATTTGGCGCTACATCTTTGTTAATTATCTCCAATTTGGTTGCTGGAAACTTAATTACTTCTGATGCTGATGTGGCGGATCAGTAGTTATCAAGATTAATAAAATGGTCTGCACGACAATGAGTAGGTGACTCGAACGGTCAAACATTGATCCCTATACATGTTTTCTATACTAGCCACCCAAATCCCCTCGGACCCGACCCAACCCTGGCCCGAATCGCACCCACACAGATTCTGCCAAATGGCTGGAAATGGAATGCACCCCAAAGCCATTTTCCTTAAGATAACTATGAAAATGAGAATAGCAGCAACACCTTCTATTTGTTTCCTTTTGGGGTTTACCTGGGCAGGGCTTTTAGGGTTTTGAATGGGCCTAGGACCCATATAAATACCTAGTTTTATTTCTATTGTACCAAATATTGAGGTTGATATTAGAGAGAAAATATAGTTTGAGGTCCTTAATTTCATGGAGATCTGAGGGAGATGAAGCCAGGAAACCCCTATTTTGTGTTTGTAGAAGGCTCAAACAACATGTCTGCTACAAGTATTGCTTTTGTTTTTATTGCATCTATCTTTTTGGGTATTTTGGTTTGTGTTTTGTTTCTCATGGTTTATCATTTGTAAACACAAATATTGGGCTTACTTGGGTTTATTGTTTTACCTTGTGCTTGATAGAGATAAAGTAGCTAGAAACTCCAAATACCATTTCCTTACCTTCTATTGAATTGTGTGCAGTCAATAAGATAGCCTTGATGCTATTGGCGGAAAAAAAATCCCATTGGTCCCATTAGTATTCCAAATTTCGATTTTCAGTCCCATATTAATTTAATAACACAATCAGTACATTAATTATTCTAATTTTTGCATAATTCATCCCAAGGCCCCTTAATCACCGTGTTATGCAGATGTGGTGCTGGATTACGAAGGATTAATAAATTTAACCATTTATTGACTTAAGGAGTCCAACACATAACACCATCTAACCGTCCAATGTAGGTCCTAAAAATGAATGGTCAAGATCAACCTAATATTTTGGACTCCCACAAGACACCATCCACCGCCACCGCTCCAATGACAAACACCATCAACCACAACACCGAACACCTCCCTTTGCCACCGCTTCTCCGACCAGCGCTCTCCGCCGCCTCCCTCGGCTCTCTCTTTCGCGCCTCTTTTCTTCACTCGGCGTCCCTTTCCTCTCCCATCGCCACAACACCGCTGCCCCCACCTCTATCAGCTCCACCGCCCTCCTCCCATCGTCGCCAGCACCACGCCGCCGCCATGCCGCCTGCCACAGGCACCGCTTCCCTCTCTCTCTATCGCACGCAACCCCTCCTCTGCCGCCACCCTCTCTATCGCGCCTCCTCTCTCTCTCGTGCCTCCTCCCATGTTTTAGATTAGGGATTTGGATTTGAGGATTCAATTTGGGGACATGTTCAGGTTTTGAGATTCAATTTGGGATTTTAGGTTATTCAATTTGGGATCTGAATTTTTGAGAATTTTTTTTTTTTTCTGTGATTTAATATGTGGATTTTTGGTGATCTCAATTTGGGGATTTTTTTTATGATTATAGCACTGGTACAGGTTCCTGCATAGAGTGACAAATTGAGTTCAACAACAGCTTACCATCGAATTTTATACAGGTGATTTGGGCACTTGGAGAGTTTGGTATTTGCTTAAGGGGATTTTTGGTGAATTTTTTTTTTTTTTTTTGATGATGTTGCTCGTCGCCGTGAAGAATTAGATAACCATGATAAGGAGAAGGACCAGGCTGTTGGTCCACTTCATTCGCTGCCAGGGGAGGATGACGCCAGTCTCCGGTTGCCGTCATCGGCGACGCTATTTCCGGTGTGAATCCGGCGGCGACAGTTGTTGAGGCTTGGGTTGGGTAGTCAAAATGATTAATACATAGTCAAATGCCAATGTGGCATGTGCAAATGCCATCTGGGAGGGTCAAAATTGGTCAATATAATTAGTTTCCTTAATCCAGCTCCACATCAGCATAATAGGGTGAATAAGGGGCTTTGGAATGAATTATGCAAAAATTAGAATAATTAATGGACTGATTGTGTTAATTAAATTAATATGGGACTGAAACCGAAATTTGGGATACTTATGAGACAATGGGTTTTTTTTCCTGTTATTGGTTGTTTCCTTAGTATATTGGATATATAAGGGAGTTCATTAGTGAATAAGGTATTTTGAAATGGATTGATGGAACCGTACAACATGTTTTATTGGTGTTTTAATGAATCCTGGCTTGGTGCCTCAAACGTAGATCTGTTGATCGAACTGGGTGAACAGTCATGGTGTTCTTTATTTTATTTCCGCACTCTATTCTGTTTATATCTTTTGGTTCTTGACTTGGTTATTCGCTGGTTGTCTGGACAACGTACTGACAACGTTTCCGCATTGATTTATTATCTGACAACTGGGAAACAACATACTCTGTATTGTATCAGTTTTTGCCCATCTTTGTTGCATTTTGAGACTTGACACTTATTTATAGTAATTTATGGGAAAAATAACACAAATAATTCCATAACTTTGTAGCATTTCTAAATCGGTCCCATAATATTCCCATTAGCCCAATCCATCCAATTCGGTTACGGACTAAGCCTTTCAAGAGCCTTTAGGTACAGACATCACAAAAAAACCTCTCGCATCACAAAAAAAATCTCTGAGCATCACATTTTTGGCATCACACAACACATCTCTTCCAACACACAAAATATATAATTTCATACATCACACAACACAACTCCCACATCACACACATGGTAGATGCATGTGCAGCCACTTGCACACTAACCCTTTCCCAATCCATCCGTTATATATATGTTAATCTTCGCTTATACATCCCACAACCCCATAATTCCAGTTCTAACGTGGCCAAGGGATTAGTAAGGTCAAACATTTGACCCAACTACGTTCTTATTTCGCATTTGGCATTTAACCCCATATTTTCTTTCCAAGTATTACCCTCATTTTCATCGTGATATGCACCAACATAATCCAGCAAGAAAATAATTCATTTAAAAAAAACATGAATGAATCTAGGATTGAAACTTACCAGAGAAAACTCTGATACATTCAAATAACTTAAAAGACAGTCAATATTTCCTACTTCAAAATTCTAGCCAGTATATATTTCAAGATCCTTAAAACAATTAAATAAACAATTGTAAACAATAGCAATTCTTCCCTATTCCATATTCACCACCAATACCTTAATTACTCAACAATTAAACCTCCATTTCAAGCATCATCAACCCGATTTCATAATTGCACAATTATGATTCAACTAACACCCAATTCTTATATCATATCAACAAATCGTCAAATCCCCTAATTTAAAAACCTAAATCCAATGAACTCCAAACAACAAGAAGATGGAACAATTACAAGCAGGCGTGACATATGTTTTCAAATAACCCACGAACAACAAATTCCATAACAGATTCCAAAATGGGCATTAATTTTAACTGAACATTCAAAGAATCCAACCCAACGGAATGCCTGAAGTGAAAACGGTCGTTGGTCCATGGCTTGAATAATATTGCGCCGCTCGACACCCAATGTGGCCGGCGAGTTCGTTCCACGTCTGCGGATGTATGTATGTGACAATGGTGAAACACCGGTGGTGTTAGGGTGGAGGAGCAAGCGGGAGCCACGGTGAAAGAGATCCGCAACGAGAGGGAGGGAGGGAGGGAGGGAGAGCGATCGATGGAGGGATTCTGAGGGGCGAATTGGTGGGGCGAGTCGCAATAGGATAGAGATTTGAACCCTAATTGGACCTGCGACCCACCTTATCCATCGTCGGGTCCATCGCCGCTGCGACTATCCCTATATCCATCGTTGAGTCTGTCGTCGTTCGGCGACCCACCCTCTCCGTCGCGAGTTTATGTGGCGGATTGGTCCACCAATCGACATCCATCGCCAGCTCCATCGCAGATGACGACCACAAGATTGTCACTCTATTACCAAACTATCAAGACAATTCCCTCATTTCCGCCACCAAATTCTGTCGCAGATCGAGCTTTTTCTTGTAGTTGAGCTCTAGGGTACTAAACTCCACAAAATTGGACATAACTATTCAGGAATCCCCAAAACTACCCTCCCCTAGCACCAAAGTCATCCTCCCGAATTGAAAAAGCCTTTGCGCGTAATTGGTAATTTAGGTAAAAGGTGATTGGGCTATTTTTTTTTTGGCTTAGCCACTTAAGGCCTGCGAAGAAAACAAAACAAAAGAAAACCGCAACACAACAGGAAAACAAAACAGACAGAGGGGGCAAGACGAGGGAACGGAACAGCAAAAAACAAAACAAAAACACAGGAGGCAAAAAGAAAAACACCACATCTACCGCCTAGGGAACCATACGCCGGCCTCATCCGCCGCAAGTTCCCGCTTCACAAAATCCGGCGGGAAGACCCATGTCGTAAAGAATTCTTCCGCCAAGGCACCGTGTCTGGCAAGCCCGTCCGCCACTCTATTCCCCTCCCTCAAAACGTGATGGAAGGCACAGAAATTCTTTAGTTAAAAACATTTGGGTCATTACTGTTAGGTTCCCAGCAGAAGCAAGATGTATTCTTTATGCAAAGGTTCAATTGAGTGAGTTCAATCTAACACAGTGAACAAACAAATTAAACCCAACCAGATTAACCAGTAATCATGCACAGCGGAATTAAGAACAAATAATCAACAAGCATAAAGAATAAATGAGACACAAGGAGTTGTTGACCCAGTTCGGCCTTCGGCCTACGTCTGGGGGATACCAATCCAGGAGGATATTTTACTATGTGTTTCAACTATGGTTTACAACCACACACATGAGCAAAATATGAAAGATGCCTTCACTCCGAACTCCAAGTAGACAGTTGTAATGACCAAAAACCTCCAGCCTTTGGTGTAGAAAATTCCCTTCTACTTCACTCCCAAAGCTTCCCTGCTTTGAGTTCCCCTTGAAGAAACCTGTGAAGCACTCCCTCCAATTTGAGAAGATATGAATTTTGAAGAGTGGTCTTCTGGTAAAGCCTTGGACTTATCCCTTTAAATGTATTACCAAAACACTTAAAGGGTCCTGAACACAATCCTTACTGAGACGTGTCCAAGGCACTTCGATTTAGCAGCAACAAATCGATATCTTTGAACAAGAGGCTGCTAATCGAAGATCTTTCAACTCAAGATGAACACTTGGAGCTTGAGAGAGTTTTTTCTGTATGTTAGATAGTTGATAAAATGAATCTCTGTCTTCAACTCTCTTGAAAAACTCTTTTAAGCAAAAATCCCACCAGACAGATTTCAAAAAAGGGACAAATTTGAAAAAGAGCTGTTGGGGATTTTCTTGATTGAGTGTAACTGTTATATTTCTGATTTGACAGGAATTCCCTGCAAGAAAAAGTTTGTCTATATCCTCCCATATCAGAAAAGAGCCATTGAGAACATTGCCAGCTGGATCTCTGAAAAACTCTCCATATTTCAAACTTTGAGCACATTGCAGCAGAGGTGATTCCATCGAGTAGGTTCGATCATCGGTTTTGAACTTCTGTCAAAACATAGAACCCAACAATCTCCCCCTTTTTGATAGGAAGTGAGCCAGCAAACAAATACAACCGATGATGAACTAAACAAGAATACAGGAAATAGAAATGCATCCCATTTACCCAACCACCATTTACATTTTCCAAAATGAATAAGCTCTTTGGAAAATATGGCAATGTCAACATAGAGCTTGTACATTCAAATCACAAGGGAAAATATCGAGCAAACAGTTCACAAATACCAGCAACCAAGAATCATCAGTTCATAAACCATATAACGAAAAGAGATTAGGGTTAGAAAGATGTTACCAATCTCTAGAGGTGTTTAATTCAGCGCGTTGAATTTGATCTCTCCCCCTCTGGATCACTTTTACTGGCAAAAGTCATTCTGCATTCACAATCTCCAATTCAAGATCAAGGGTTTCTCGAAGCAAAGCATAATTCCTATCAAATATCCAGATTTGACTCAATGAGCAGGTCCAATAAGCTTCTTTTGATCTCCCCCTATCAAGTATAATTCCTGCACCCCAAATCATTAGCAAATAATCATATTGAACAAGTTTGAGGTTAGGAATTTGAACCGTTTACACTTTGGGGGGATCCGATCAGCAGCTTATTCAGACAGCAAAGCCCAAGGTCTCTCCTTAATGATCCAACCTTGCTTGATTCAATCCTTGATGTGAAACTCATGGTTCCTTTGGCACGCCATTCTCTTCTTGGAATGCTCCTTTTTAGATCCTTATTCGGCCATGTAACTGGTTTTCCGGATAGAGCATCTCTGGAAAGAATGTGGCAGGCTCCTGCTTTGTGACCATAATTGTGACAATACTCACATTCCAAGGGTACAGGAGGTGGAACACGTCGTCTGGTTATTCTCTTTGATCCTTTGACTTGATCAATGATCTCCTTTGTGCTTCTCATTGGAATCTCCTTAGGAATGGTTCCTTCCTTAACAAAAAAGCCTTTCAGTTGAGCTGGAACATTCCTTTATATAACCAATTCCACGTCTGTCGCCATGAGCTCTAGTAGATGAAATGATTTCCTCAAGAACATCTTTTCCTTTGTTCAACTTGCTGGCCAATTCTTCTGAGCTGGACACTTTGGCTTTCAACACTTGAACCTGTTCAGTAAGTGTGGATACATGTTCCTCGAGTTCAGTCTTTTAATTTGACAAGGCATTGACCTGTTCAGTGAGTTCTCCATTAGCAACTGTGAGCTCGTGAACCTGTTCGGCAAGTTCATCTCTTTTGTTGGACAACTCCATTGAACTTGGCTCCAAGATGTTTACAAGATTACTCAGCTTATCTCTTTCATTGCAGGCATCTGTTAACTCTTCCCTTTGAGCAAAATATTTCACTTTGAGATCCTCAAATTCACTTTGCAATCTCCTGAATTCTTCTTCCTTATCTTCCAACTTGTTATATATCACATTTTATTGATCATTGAGTGCTTCGAAACTCTCGTCTCCTTCCTGTCAGTATTAGAAGAAGAACCATTTTGACAATATACAGAAGTGATACAAACAGGAAGGTTACCAATGTTGTTCGATTCAGGATCTGACTCAGAATCTGAGTCCCATGTTCCAGCAAAAACTACTCCAGTTGCATCATCACTTTCACTGGAACTCAAGCTCTTTTCATCGCTAAATGTAGCACAGTAAGTTTTCTTCATATCTGGTCTTCTCATAGACGAGCTCTCTTCATTCTTGTTCCCAAATTGTTTGGACTTCTTATCCCTAAGAATCCTGGCAATGCGTTGTGAGAGCTTAACCAAGTCCTCCTCATCATCATCATCTGAACTTGACTCTTCAGCAGGAGGTTCAATCTGAGATTTGGACTCCACCTTTAAAGCCACAGACTTCCCTATAAATTGTTTGCAGTGGTCCATCTCCCATGACTGTAAGATCCCCATTAGTTCATCAACAGCTATGGTGGCATAGTTTTCTTGCAATTCAAGAGCAGCAATTTTGGCATTGAATCTCTCAGGGAGAGTACCTACAATTTTTCGAACTATCTCCTGGGAGGAGTAGGTCTTACCAAGTTGTTGAGCCTGGTTGGTTAGAGTACGGATTCTACTAAAATAACTATTGATAGACTCATGCTCATCCATGACAAGTTTATGAAATTGAGCTTCAATAGAAATTATTTTAGAAGTTCTAACATGAGCCGAACCTTCATGAGAGTTTACCAGTATCTCCCATGCTTCATAAGCAGTGGTGCAGGTAGAGATCAAGCTATATTGGTCCTCGGTCACTGCACTGACGATAGCATGTAGCACCTTGGAGTTCATGTTACAGTTGATCCTATCCCTTGCAGTCCATCTCTTTTTGTCTTTA
Source organism: Hygrophila difformis (assembly GCA_030278955.1). Taxonomy (NCBI): domain Eukaryota; kingdom Viridiplantae; phylum Streptophyta; class Magnoliopsida; order Lamiales; family Acanthaceae; genus Hygrophila; species Hygrophila difformis. Next base: position 26,509,196 of record JAOANR010000001.1, on the reverse strand, counting down.
GGCTTGGCAACGCCATCAACAGTCACCGAAGGGGGTTCATACTTTGTGAGCACTGCATCCCAAGCCCTATCATCGACTGACATCAAAAAGGAGCGCATCCTTTTCTTCCTGAAGGAAAAGTTTGTCCCATCGAGCAGTGGGGGCATGTTTAATGACCATCCTTGATTCATCTTGCTGTTTGGATCTCTCTCGAAAGAGTGTGGCTCTGATACCACTTGTTAGGTTCCCAGCAGAAGCAAGATGTATTCTTTATGCAGAGGTTCAATTGAGTGAGTTCAATCTAACACAGTGAACAAACAAATTAAACCGAACCAGATTAACCAGTAATCATGCACAGCGGAATTAAGAACAAATAATCAACAAGCATAAAGAATAAATGAGACACAAGGAGTTGTTGACCCAGTTCGGCCTTCGGCCTACGTCTGGGGGATACCAATCCAGGAGGATATTTTACTATGTGTTTCAACTATGGTTTACAACCACACACATGAGCAAAATATGAAAGATGCCTTCACTCCGAACTCCAAGTGGACAGTTGTAATGACCAAAAACCTCCAGCCTTTGGTGTAGAAAATTCCCTTCTACTTCACTCCCAAAGCTTCCCTGCTTTGAGTTCCCCTTGAAGAAACCTGTGAAGCACTCCCTCCAATTTGAGAAGATATGAATTTTGAAGAGTGGTCTTCTGGTAAAGCCTTGGACTTATCCCTTTAAATGTATTACCAAAACACTTAAAGGGTCCTGAACACAATCCTTACTGAGACGTGTCCAAGGCACTTCGATTTAGCAGCAACAAATCTATATCTTTGAACAAGAGGCTGCTAATCGAAGATCTTTCAACTCAAGATGAACACTTGGAGCTTGAGAGAGTTTTTTCTGTATGTTAGATAGTTGATAAAATGAATCTCTGTCTTCAACTCTCTTGAAAAACTCTTTTAAGCAAAAATCCCAACAGAAAAGGGACAAATTTGAAAAAGAGCTGTTGGGGATTTTCTTGGTTGAGTGTAACAGCTATATTTCTGATTTGACAGGAATTCCCTGCAAGAAAAAGTTTGTCTATATCCTCCCATATCAGAAAAGAGCCATTGAGAACATTGCCAGCTGGATCTCTGCAAAACTCTCCATATTTCAAACTTTGAGCACATTGCAGCAGAGGTGATTCCATCGAGTAGGTTCGATCATCGATTTTGAACTTCTGTCAAAACACAGAACCCAACAATTACAATTTCCTCCATTACTAATTTCAAATTTCTGATCTCTAATATGAATTCATTATGTTTCAATTTCTTATATACAATTTATGAGATTAGGATTCTGGGTATTCAAATTTGGGATTCTTGTGAGTTTTATCCATTTGTGAATATTCAGATTTTGGGTGTTGTAAGTGATTTCATAGCTGCAAGATTGGAACAAATATTTTTAGGGGATGGTTAGTTATCGCATTTCAATCCTTCATAACTGACATGGTTGGTCCAGATGGCAAGTGAAGACAATTCACGTGGGTTGAAATGCAATAACTAACCATCCCCTAAAAAAATTTGTTCCAATCTTGCAGCTATAATTAAGACACTTATGGGACGGATTAAGTTAATTCAATAATTAATGGACTGTTTGGGAAATTTTTTCAAATTACGGGACCATATAAGTTTTTTCCAAATTTTTTTTTCCCATATTTTTGGATTGAGGAAGGTTAGCATAGGATGGATTAGGTTAACAGATTTTTATAGGATGAAATGGGAAATCAAGCATAATAATGAGACTATGGGTTTTTTTTTCTTGGCTTACTCAGTTATTTATTTACTGACGCTTATTTTTTATTTTATTTTTTCTTCAGGCTTTGACGAATACATTTGAGCACGAAATTCATTGGGACTTGGGATGTTTTTTGAGGATTCAACTTATTTAGCTTCCACAATTTAAATTACACATTTAGAAGACTTTTTGGCCATGTTGGCCCTATTTTAAATTATTGCATTCATTTTCCTTTGTAAAGTATTTTATAATGGATTTTAAAATTTGGTACGACTTGAGCCTTAACATTTCCCAGTTAGCCTAGGGCGAGTTTAATTGGGTGATGTGACGGTAGCATCCCGGCCTTATGTTTGGGTTTGAAAATTGGGGTGTTATAGTGTGGTATTAGAGCCAGACAGTGACAGCATGATGTGTTATTCAGACGCCTAGCAGGGTGAAAGATCCACGAGATGTGAATGGTTGAGGTGTCCAAAAATGTGGATAGCCAAGCACAACGAGGACGTTGCGATCTTAAGGGGGGGAATGTAATACCCAGAGAATGGCTTAGATGGAGAGAAATAAGCTACTCATACCAACAAGATACATTTCTTTCTTGGTAATCATATAAGAACTCCAAAGTTAAGCTTGCTTGCCTTAAAATAATTCTATGTTAGGTGACCCAGTGTGTGCGTGAGTGAAGCCAAAACGCACTTGAAAGAGCTCATGTTGGTTTTTGGGGTTAGCCTTCACGTCCGAGCCGGCAACATCTAGAGTAACACTGTCTTTCCGCTGCAAAAGATGGGGGTGTTACATGCATCAAATTGAGTTTTTATTGTTAAATGATGTCAAGTCAGTCAATGCTATGTTCACACCTAGTATTCTTACTTGATTAGAGAATTGACTAATTGTCATACTTTAGCTATCGATTAAGTTTGAAAAATTGGTTGGGAAACCCTTGTTGACGAACTTTATCCAATTTAGTCAATTTACCAATTAAGCTTAATTTATGTCATTGATCAATTCGCATATCTGACATATATTTCATGCCCAAACTAGTTTAAACGTTATTGAAAGTACTCACCTTGACAGTTTGCATTTAATTTTATGTTCTTTGTGAATTTTTTTGCTTTCTTATTGGAGTTTGGTTATTATCAACCCATATAATCTACAAACAGAGGCGGACCTACTAATAAGGGGCTGGGGCCCCACCAATTTTTTTTTTTTTTTTTTTTTTCTATAGGTCCATTATATATGTATTTAAGCCCAGGCCCCACCAAATGTAATATTATACAGCCCATGTACTTCCGTCCATATATAATATACTTATAAACCTTTAACTCCAGCCCATATATAATATACATTTAACTCTAGCCCATATATAAAATATTATAGCCCATGTGTTTTTTCCCCTCACGGAAACATTCCTTCTCCTCCAATTTAACTGTTGTTCCTTGTCCAGACTCTAGTCATTCTGCCCAAACTCCCAAGTTCCGATTGAATTCGAAGAAATCGAAGGCCCCAAGAATTAAATCCTGGGTCTGCCTCTGTCTACAAATAACCAAAGTCATTGAATTGACTTCTTTGAGCATTCCTGTAGGGATGACCCTACTTTCACTATAGTGCATATATTTGTTGTGACGTAGTAATAAATATTTATATTTTTGTAGTTGTGCAACAAGCTAGCAATTTTGGCGCGATTCCCGTGAATACAGTATTTGTAGTAGTGGTGTATATTCATAATTATATTTCTAATCTTAGCATTAGCAACAATTCATATGGAAGACGATCCTTCACATTCACAACATGAAAACATGATGAGACATTTACTTATACACACTCAAATAATTAACTACTGGTGCCAAAGGCTGCACGCAGTTTTTACTTTTACCACATAAACGAACCATCTCAAACTCTTGTCATGCAGCATGACCACATTTTTATTCATATTTTACACTGCTCACACACGTACACAATAGCAAACCCAAAGTAGATAATAATAACTTGTGCACCACCATCATATTATTAGCACACACACATCTGAGCTCACATTCATTCATTCACTGGTACCACATTCATCTTCTGGTGCATGGTTTTTAGGCTTAATTCACTTGATCTTGCTTACCAAGACGAAGCATGAATCGATCAATTCCCATACCTAAATCATGTCCAAATTTCAGAACAAAGAATCAGAAAATGAAAATTTCCTTAATTAGCATACTCCTTATGTAGAAAATTCATCAAAATAATTTGAAGAAGTTACGGGCTTAGTAGTACGTACGATGGCAGCAATAAATACAGTGGTCGCCAGAACATCCGCAGCAGTATTGGTTAGGGTAGTTTCCGCCAGTTCCCTCAGCTGAATCATAACAACAGAATTATTTAATTTGTTTAATTAGCAGACATTCCACAGAAGAAGAAAAATCACCCAAATAGCTTAAAGAGTGTGTTAGTGGAATAATGGAGCTATTAATTAAATAATAAAGAGAACACCAAGATTTAACGAGGTTCGGCACAAATATGCCTACGTCCTCCGGGCCCCACCGAACTATTATTTCACTATGAAATGAAATAATAATACAAAAAGGTTATAGGAAATAATCCTATACCACAAAACCCTCTCAACGAGAAACACTCACAAAGGCTAAAAACTACAATAGGAGAAGAGAGATCAAAGGCAAGCTTCTTGCCTTTGCTTGTGTTGGGATGTATCTTACAAATGAGTGGCCTTGGTATTTATAGGCACAAAATCCATCCACTCCACTAACTTCATCTACTACATTAAATTCATCAACTCCATTTTCTCCATTGGATTTGGATGCCCACTTCACAAATCTCCACCTTGGTGCATCTCAAATCACATTATCCCCTTCAAGGTTCTCTCGTCACGAAATTCGGTAGGACCTTCAAATGCGCTTTTCAGCGCCAACTTAAAATTCTTGAGACATTAATCAAGTTCAAACAATATTCGAACTTGATACATGTTACAGCCTTCGTCAACATATCTGCGGGATTCTCGGTGGTCTTGATCTTTTGTACCTTGACTCCACCTTCTTCAATTATTTCCCGCACAAAATGGTACCGCACGTCGATATGCTTGGTTCTAGCATGATATACCTGGTTCTTTGCTAGATGAATGGCACTTTGACTATCACAAAACACTGTTACATGTTTCTGACCAACTCCTAAGTTATCCAGCAATCCCTGTAACCAAATGGCTTCCTTAACAGCTTCTGTAATGGCCATGTATTCTGCCTCCGTTGTTGACAAAGCAACGGTTGACTGTAAGGTAGACTTCCAACTAACTGGTGCGTTTGCAAGAGTAAATACGTATCCAGTAGTTGATCGACGTTTATCCAGATCTCCTGCATAATCTGAATCACAGTACCCAACTATATGCTGACCAGTAACATTAGTCTTCTCAAATATCAACCCAATATCTAAGGTTTTCAAGATATACCTTAGAATCCATTTCACGGCTTGCCAATGATCTTTACCGGGATCATGCATGTACCTACTCACTACTCCAACTGCATGTGAAATGTCAGGCCTTGTACACACCATTGCATACATCAAGCTACCCACCGCATTTGAATAAGGAACCTTTGACATGTATTCTCGTTCCTCTTTCGTCTTCGGGCATTGTGAAGCACTAAGTTTGAAATGAGGAGCAAACGGTGTACTTACAGGTTTGGTTTTGTTTGTCATGCCAAACCGCTGCAATACTTTCTTCAGATATTGCTTCTGAGTCAAACTCAGAGTGCCCCTATTCCTGTCTCTCGTTATCTCCATACCGAGAATTTTCTTTGCTTCACCGAGATCTTTCATTTCGAACTCCTTGCTGAGTTGAGACTTCAATCTGCTTATCTCTCCTCTATCTTTAGATGCAATTAACATGTCATCTACATATAGAAGAAGATAAATGAAAGATCCATCTTGTAGCTTAAGGAAGTATACACAATGATCAAAACTGCTCCTGGTATACTTCTGGCCAATCATGAATTGATCAAATCGCTTATACCATTGTCTTGGTGATTGTTTCAATCCATAAAGCGATTTCTTCAGTCTGCAGACCCAATCTTCTTTTCCAGCAACTTTATATCCTTCTGGTTGGGTCATGTAGATTTCCTCTTCCAAATCACCATGTAAGAATGCCGTTTTTACGTCCATTTGAACTAGTTCCAAGTCCAACTGTGCTACCAAGGCCAACAAAATTCGAATGGAGGAATGTTTTACAACAGGGGAAAATACCTCATTGTAATCAATTCCCTCCTTTTGAGCATAGCCTTTGGCTACCAATCTTGCCTTGTAGCGCACGTCATTCTTTTCTGGAAATCCTTCTTTCTGAGCATAGACCCACTTGCAACCAATTGCCTTCTTTCCCTCTGGGAGTTTAGCTAGCTTCCACGTGTGATTTTCTTCAAGGGAATGCATTTCCTCGTCCATGGCTTTCTTCCACTTTTCTTTCTCCGGACTAATTTTTGCATCAAGAAAAGTTTGTGGTATACCTTCTTCAATAACAGGAAGTGCATAGGCCAGCATACTTTCGAATCGAGCAGGTCTCCGAATTTCTCTTCTTGGCCTCCTAATTGCAATTGGTAAACCTTGTTGCTCCTGAGGTTCTTGGGTTAAAACCTCACTTTCACTGGGCTCTTCTTCGGTACTTGGACCATCGTTTTCTATTGATTGACCATCTACCTCTCTGGTTGTAGATGTCTGAAACTCCACCTGTTGAGGATAATGCTCCACCTGCTGAGGAGTACTATCCGTCTGCTGCTTGGTTACCTTATTCAACATTATTGATTCGTTGAACGTAACATCCCTGCTAAAGATCACCTTTTTCATCTCCGGGCACCATAGGCGATATCCTTTGACTCCAGAAGATATCCCTACGAAAACAGCTTTTCTCGCCCTCGGATCCAGCTTTGATTCTTTCACGTGATAATAAGCAGCGGAACCGAACACACGTAAAGAATCATAATCATTTGCAGGTTTGCCAAACCATGCCTCCAAAGGTGTCTTGCCTTTAAGAGCAGTTGATGGTAGTCGATTGATTAGATGGCTCGCATATGTCACCGCTTCAGCCCAGAACTGCTTGCCCAAATTAGCATTGGACAACATACACCGAACTTTCTCCAACAATGTTCGGTTCATCCGTTCAGCCACACCATTCTGTTGTGGCGTGTCCCGCACAGTGAAATGTCGGGAAATACCTTCCTTCTTGCACAAGTCGAAAAAAGGGTCATTTCGATATTCTGTGCCGTTATCGGATCGAAGCACTTTAATCTTCCTTCCGGTCTGGTTCTCCATCATGTTCTTCCAAGTGAGGAATTTCCCGAATGCTTCATTTTTTGTTCGCATGGGATACACCCATACTCTCCGGGAAAAGTCATCAACAAACGTTACAAAATAATGGTTTCCTCCCAAAGAAGCCGTCTTGGTAGGTCCCCACACATCTGAGTGAATGTAATCCATAATGCCTTTAGTGTTATGGATTGCTGTTCCGAACTTCACCCGCGTTTGCTTTCCCAGAACACATTGCTCGCAAAATTCAAGTTTGCAAGTCTTTGCACCCTTCAATAATCCTTGCTTTGCCAGAGTCTGCAAGGATTTTTCCCCAGCATGCCCAAGCCTCATATGCCATAGCTTGGTCATCTTCTCTTCCTTGTCTGCTTCTGATACTGCTGCTGCAATGCCAACCACTATATTGCCCTGGAAGTGGTATAAGTTATTTTTCCTTATACCTTTCATGATGACAAGTGCTCCCGAGATCACTTTCATAATCCCATCCTCAATGTTGATGGAGTGGCCTTTGGCTTCCAAAGCTCCCACTGATATGAGGTTCTTGGCAAATTTCGGTATGTACCGAACTTCCGTCAGCACCTTGGTTGTTCCATCGTGGTTCTTCAGATATACTGAGCCAACTCCAGCTATCTGACAAGGTCCATCGTCGGCTAAGTAGACAACCCGACCTTCAACTTTTTCAAAATTGACAAACCACTCCTTCCTGGAACACATGTGGAATGAGCATCCGGAGTCTAGCAACCAGCCGTCAGTGCTAGTTACCGATGAGGCACAAGCTAAGGAAAACTCTGACTCATCACTATCAGCAACACAGGCCTCTGCAACCGCTTTCCCCTTTTTCTTTTGCAACTTAGGACAGTCTTTCTTCCAGTGTCCTTTCTCGTGACAAAAGATACATTCGTCTTTCGACACTCTGCCTCGTGACTTGGATCTGCCTCTTCTGTCCGGCTTGTACTTGTGGCTACGGCCCCGAACGGTATGAGCTTCACCAGTCGAACTCCTGTGTTCTAACTTATCCTTCTTTCTGATCTCGTTAGAATATAAGGCAGTGGTAACTTCTTTAAAGGAAATTGTTTCCTTTCCAGTCAGCATACTAACAATTATATGCTCGTATTCATCGGGGAGCGAAGCTAACAGTATCAACGCCTTGTCAACGTCATCTATCTTCTCGTCGAGATTCAATAAATCGGTGACCAAAGAATCGAATCTTGTTATGTGTTCATTCATCGTGGTACCGGGCAAATACTGGAATCGATACAGCTTCGTCTTCATGTAGAGCTTGTTTTCCGTGCTCTTTTTCATGAATTTATCTTCCAGTTCTTTCCACAGTCTGTGCGCCATCGTCTCTCTCATAAGCGGATACTTCTGCTCCTTTGAGAGACATAGCCGAATTGTACCACACGCAAGATGGTTGATCCTCGTCCAGTCTTTATCATCAACACCATCTGGTTTGGTTTCTACAAGTGCCCCATCCAGCTCCTGCTGGTACAAGATGTCCAACACCTCGCACTGCCACATACCAAAATTATTGGTACCGTCGAATTTTTCGACATCAAATTTGGCATTTGAAACCATCGTCCGTGATGACGATGTCACCAACGGCTTCGGATCTGAAGTTGACATTTCACCGGACCTATCCGCCATTTCTGCTTCAAAGTTTAATTAATAGCTCACAAACGGTAGCTCAACCGAGATGCGTTTCTGATGTGGAAGATCAGCTTAGCTGCGACCACAGAGCATACTATGCAACCAAGGCTCTGATACCAATTGTTGTGGAATAATGGAGCTATTAATTAAATAATAAAGAGAACACCAAGATTTAACGAGGTTCGGCACAAATATGCCTACGTCCTCCGGGCCCCACCGAACTATTATTTCACTATGAAATGAAATAATAATACAAAAAGGTTATAGGAAATAATCCTATACCACAAAACCCTCTCAACGAGAAACACTCACAAAGGCTAAAAACTACAATAGGAGAAGAGAGATCAAAGGCAAGCTTCTTGCCTTTGCTTGTGTTGGGATGTATCTTACAAATGAGTGGCCTTGGTATTTATAGGCACAAAATCCATCCACTCCACTAACTTCATCTACTACATTAAATTCATCAACTCCATTTTCTCCATTGGATTTGGATGCCCACTTGACAGAGTGTTCATTTTGCAGCTATACTAAATTTACACTTACATTCTGATTCAACAGAAAAATCTGCTGGTGATGCATTGCTTGCAATGACCATAGATATAACCAAGCAAAGGACGAAAATCACTGCCTTGGAGCCCATCTCTTATGACTATTAGTGTAGATTAAAATATTGTGTATTTTCTTCTTTTTTGCTGGGATTAGAGTGAGCTTAATCCAGCCTCACCATTTATAGACCCAAGAACAGAACTTGTATGGGGAAAAAAACCGAAAACATCGATGAATATCATTGATGATCAAAGCTGTACTGATGAAGACACGATGGGTTGTCCACTGGCAATTATTTTTACGGTCCCAAGAAGTTCCTATTATTGGTCATGTTGTAATAAAAAAATATTTTATTTCCAAGATTGTTGTGACTCTCATCTTAATCAACAAGAAGTTGAATATTATCAATTTTTTAATTGAATATATTATATTTTTGAATATATATAGTATCTATTATATAAATTATATTAAAATTTGAGTGTAAAATACTAATCTAAAATAAAATATAAATTAAAAAGTTAATTAATTGTAATAATCATACTTTAGTAAAATATACCGATTTAAAAATAGAGATAACAATTTTTTTAGGTCATCAAAGGAGTTATTTTTATATTTTGATTATTATTTTTTCATTTAGAGTTTTGGATCACTACAAAGATATCAGACCCAGAAAAAGGGCCAAAGCAGGCCCGTGTTGTGGCACAACATTCTTATGGCCCAAAAAAGTGAAAATCGTCTCCTTCTGAGCCTATTTATGTTTGTTTTATTTTTTTATGTAATTAAAATAAATAATATTCTTTCCACACATTATTTATGCCATACTTTCCTTTTTAGACCTTTCGAATAAAAAAATAATCACTGAATAACAATGTGTCAAACCACATCTCGATATCAACCGCTAAAATGAGATTCTCGGTACTCCTCTGTCACACCAATGCGTGTCTTCCCATCGGAGACCCCTCATCCTCTTGATCTTCAATTTTGTTTCACTTTTTTCTATGGTTGGAGAGTCCTTATTATTTTTTTAGTCATTTCGTAAAGAAATACTCCATATGTTAGTAATCGAAAAATTCGGTAGCTAATATTTATTTCCGAAAAAAATGTACTTTTTGCATTCTCTTTATTTTATTTTTATTACATTAATAGCTCCAGCCACACAAATTACTAAAGGGATAGAGGGAATGGATACGAGGCCGGGAGGGAAATCGAAACACCAACCTTAGGTTGAGGGGTCTCCGATTGGAATGCGCACATTAGTGTGACAAAGCAGTATCAAGTCACCCAACAACTGCGTTTTAGCAATTGACCTCGATATATGGTTTGACACATTGTTATTAAGTAGTTCTTTTTATTCAACAGGTCAAAAAAGAAAAGTAGGATACAAATAATGGGATGAGAAGAATATTATTTATTTTAATTACATAAAAAAATAAAAAAACTTAAATAGGCCATCAAAAGGAGCCGATTTCCACTTTTGGGCCATAAGGATGTTGGTGCCACAAAACGCGGCCTGCTTGGCCATTTTTCTGGGTCCGACATATTTGTAGTGAGCCAAAACTTTAAATAAAAAAAATAATGATCAAAATTTAGAAATGACTCATTCTGATGGCCTAAATAAATTATTAATTTGTTATAGAAAAATTTAATCAAATTTTAATCCTAATTCTTGCTATCCGGTGAAATTGTTAAATTTAATTTTTTTATAATAAATAATTTTAATAAACTAGATAATATAAATAAAAAATAATTATTCAAAAAAAAATTTTGGTTTGAATTATTTATGTTAGTATTATAATATTTTTAGTTATCAATATAAAGTAATAAATTATGAAAACTTAGTGGCACATGTACGAACAATATTGTTATTTTAAAATTTATTTCGTTCTTTATAAAAATTTATTTAAAATCTAATCAATAAATTAATCTTAAAATTATTGATAAATGGCTATAGAAAGACGATCACCTAAAAAAATTTCATATCATACTAAACAAATTCCACATCATTCTTTCAGGAAAAAACAAAAAAAAAATCATACAACTTTAATCCCTAAATCCCTCTCGACTCTTTAAAAAAGCTTTATCTCCTTAATCCGACAACATGCATGTTGCTCAATGTATCATTAAAATCTCTTCTGTTATCATTAAATTTCTGTTCATTATGAACTTAAAATCTCTTCTGTTATCATTAAATTTCTGTTCACTTTTTTGAACAAATTTGTATGTGCATTTATACGTAATTGATTTATGGTAAATGGCTGCTCAATGTATCTATTGAGGTTATATTATTGTACATTTGTAGTGTGTAAATGACACCACATTTACATCTATTTTTTCTTGAAATTTGTTTGAGATATACTCCACCGTCCCATGCAAGATATTGTAATAAATAAATATCATTGATGATCGAGGCTGTACTGATGATGATAGGATGGATTGCTCGTTGTGTCCACTTACAATTATTTCAACGGGTCGGATTAGGTTTTTTTTTTTTTTTTTTTTTTTTTTTTTTTTTTTTTTTTTTCCTTAGCTGGCCAGGGCTCTGTACCAAAAAAAAAATAAGTTCCTATTATTGGTCATACTAGTATTACTCCCTCCCGAATGGGAGAATATAATAATGATAAATGAAATATAATATGAGTAATTAAATATTGAAATATAATATTGATTTGTTATTCCAAAAACTGTACATATAATTAATTTAAAAACAATTAAACATGGAGTTCGGGACTTACCCTAGCGGTCAAGTCCTCGTCTCTCAACCATAAGTTGGGGGTTCGATCCCTACCCGACCCTCTATCCCTCCGCTTTATCCCCCTTTGTAATTTGTGTGGTTTGAGCTCTCATACTGTTAACCCAAAAATTATTTGCCCATTTGCTTTGAGCCCAATTCATGTGTAAACCCAATCTCACATTATGTCAGCCCAGGACTCATGAGAAGAGGAGAAGAGGACGGGAACGGTCCTTGGAGGTTTCTTTGGAGTGCCAGCGTTTGCAGACAAGTGTCCCAGAGAAGGTCGTGGTGGTGTCTGACGGTTGAGTGGCTCCGCTTATAAAAGCCGAAGGAAGGCTCATTTGGAGGGGTTCCTTCAACTCGACAGAGACAAACTGCACTTTAGTTTTCTTTAGTTTCTGCATTCTGTCTTTACTTTCTGCAATTCATTTTTTTTGTTTATTTATCGCTTTCTGCACTTCAATTCTTTACAGCATTCTTTTAATTCTTGTAATTTTTCTTTCTGCAATTCTTGTAACTCATCGGGAATTCATCAATCAAAAAGAGGTTTATACCTCAAATATTTTTACGGTGAAACAAATTGGCACGCCTAGTGGGACTCGAAGTGGAAACCATATCCGCTTGGAAGTTGTTTATGCGTCTCGGATCAGGCAAGTTGGTAAGTGATCTTACACAGAAATTTGAAGAAATGTCTCTGCAAAAGAAGACACCTGTTAGAACGTCGCCTGAAGAGGTAACTGAGACGACGAATACTGCACAACCAAAACAGGGGATCATGCAGACCCCTACATTTGCAGAACAAATGCGGCTTTTGATGACAGAATCGATGGCCGAGTTCATGCCTCTATTAACGAGGCATCTTATGGATGTTTTGCGGCCTGCTATGGCCGATCAAATGACCGAGGCATCAATGCCTTGCGGACTCAACAGGAAGCAACTGCTCCTACAACCGTTCCTGCAAACGGCGCTAACGCGCTGCCATGTTCAGGGCCGTCAGGCGGCCAATTACGAACTTGGGGCACAGCACCCAGCAGTCAGGCACCACTCCCCAACATGGGAGGCTTGGCTAGTCCGTTGGTAAACCCACTCCAGACAGCCTATTCTTTCAACCCAGCGGCACCCATAATGCCGAATCTTGGATATGCAGCACCCCCAGCACCTATGCTTTCAGTGTGTCTCCAGGCTGTACAGCGGCCTCTGGTGGCATGGTATGCAGCCACGACAAGCGGCAACTCATGTGTCGAACGTTCCAGTAGGACCCTTCATGGCGACGCAGCCTTGGGGACAGGCACCCCAACCCTGGGGGCAGACGCCACCGCAAGGGGGGCAGACGTTACCGCAAGGGAGGCAGACGCCACAACCTTGGGGGCAGACACCACAGAATGTAACACAAGCCGCCGTGGCTCCTATTACACCCCCAGTGGCGATGCCACCTGCGCAGGCGCCAGCAGTGTCACCCGAGTTGCTTGGGGATATGATGCAACAATACTTCGGGATTCAACTGAGGCCGATGGAGCGGCCTACATACCGAAAGCCATACCATGATTGGGTAGACAGTATGCAGCCATACCCACGAGGCTTCAAGGTGCCTGAATTTTCCACATTCTCAGGGGATGAAGGCAAGTCTACCGTGGAGCACGTGGAAAGGTTCACTGCACACTGTGGGGAAGCAACTTCGAACGATTGGCTGAAGTTGAGGCTCTTTAGCTCATCCCTCACTGGTCTTGCTTTCGCATGGTATGCATCTTTGCGGCCTAATTTTATCCAAAATTTGGCTAATTTGGAGCGAGCCTTTCACGATAGATTCTATACACCCCTGTCACAGGTAAGCCTCGCGTATTTGACTAATGCAAAACAATATGCTGATGAGACGGCAAGTACCTTCGTTAATAGGTTACAGCGGCTTAAGGGCCGTTGCACTATGGCGGTCCCTGATAGAGAAATAGCCAATATAGCAGTGGCTAATATGTTACCTAAACTAAAGGAGCATTTAATTGTGCAGGATGCAACTGACCTTGCCCAGCTGGCCGAGAGAGCGGCCTGACTGGAAAAATTCCTGGAAGAACAGGAAGAGAAGCGTGAGCCTCTACAAAGAACTCATCTCAAAGAAGTGAAGTTCGGTAAAGAGGAAAACGAACCAATGGGGGTGGCTTCTGCAATGATCCTGGGTGGAAACAACCCAAGCTAGAAACCCTCGACAGACTCTAAGAGGCCGCTTTGGCCTTCAAGAGGCCATTGGCTTCCAAGAGGCCATCATGGCCTCCAAGGTCTTCTAGAGGTCGTCATGGCCTCTAAGGCCTTCAAGGGACCATCTTGGTGATGTCATGGCCTATAGGGTATCCAAGAGGCCGTCATGGCTTCTAAGACCTTCAAGAGGCAGCAAAGCCAGACCAGTGAGTAGCAGCCGGAACAGGGTTGAATGGCGGCTGAAGCCTTGAAGATGGCGGCTGAGGCTTTGGTGTTGGCTGCTGGAGATCTTGTGGCAGCAGCTGCCTTCTCACACATTGTTGGTAGCTAAAAGTCCTTCGATGGCGGCTGGAGATGCGAAGCTCGAGGCTGAGCAGGCTTCATGGCGGCTGCTTCCTCACGTGTGCTGGTGGCCAGAGGTTCCTCGATGGCGGCTGGGAGGCAATTCGTGGCGGCTCGGGTTGAAGCAGGTGGCGGCCAACCCAGACAAAGGTGAATGGCGGCTGAACTTAGGAGATGGCGGCTGGAGCTTGGTCAATGGCAGCCTGAGACAAGCAAAGTGGCGGCCCGGCATTGCAAAGTGGCGACCTAAATGATGCTTGATGGCGGCCAAGCAGAATGGGATGGCGGCTGAAGAATGTGGGTTGGCTATTGCTTTACAAAATGCAAGGATGGTCGAAGCAACAAGGATGGCAGCCGGGACCCTGAAGATGGCGGCCAGGAGGGTGAGAATGACGGCCCAATGTGTGCAGACGGCGGCCGAGGCCTCTCAAGTGGCGGCTGATGGCGCAAAGGTGGCGGCCAGAGCCTCCTTGATGGCGGCTGGGTGAATGGCGGCCGGCGTTGAATGGCGGCCTGAGAGAGGTCCGGTGACAGCCTAAGAAAAGCTAACGAATGGCGGCCGAAAAGTCCCTGGTGGCGGCTAGAGTCCCTCAAATGGCGGCAGAGACAAGCGGAAGGGCGGCCCGGGCGTGACAAGGTGGCGGCCTGTCGTGAGGGTGGCGAAACACCTTGGACACACAGATGGCGGCTGAGGATGGCGGCCAGCAAAGGCGAAATGGCGGCCAGCAAGGGCGAAGTGGCGGCCAGCAAGAACGAAGTGGCGGCCAAGGTCACCAACACGACGGCTTGAATAAGAGAAGTCCCTGGTGGCTTTGGAGTTCAACAAATTGGCGGCCCGGACGTTGTGGATGGCGGCCGAGAGGCTTCAAGTGGCGCCCAAGGGTTCCTTGTTGGCGGCTAACTATCTCATGGTGGTGGCCTGACGAACGCAGGTGGTGGTCAGGGAAGCCTCGACGGCAGCCAGGTAGCATGGCGGTCAGCGCAAGCAAGGTGGCGGCCAGGGATGTCCAGACACGGCTCGTGATTGACGAAAGAGGAGCTTCCGAGGTTGTGGATGCGTGAGGCTCGGGAGAGCTATTCCAGTAAAAAAAAAAAAAAAAAAAGAAAAAAAGGAAAAAGTGCCTGATGGGGTCTGACATCTTTTTATAGTGACCTAAATGGGCCAGGCCTGTATTGAACGCCCAGATTTGTCTTGGAAACCCTAATTAGACAATCACGCGAGGAGGGCATCTGTTAACCCACAAATTATTTGCCCATTTGCTTTGAGCCCAATTCATGTGTAAACTCAATCTCACATTATGTCAGCCCAGGACTCATGAGAAGAGGAGAAGAGAACGGGAACGGTCCTTGGAAGTTTCTTTGGAGTGCCAGCGTTTGTAGACAAGTGTCCTGAAGGCAACCGTTTGAGTGCCAGCAGGAGGGGTGGCCTGAAGACAAGTGTCCCAGAGAAGGTCGTGGTAGTGTCTGACGGTTGAGTGGCTCCGCTTATAAAAGCCCGAGGAAGGCTCATTTGGAGGGGTTCCTTCATCTCGACAGAGACAAACTGCACTTTAATTTTCTTTAGTTTCTGCATTCTGTCTTTACTTTCTGCAATTCATTTTTTTTGTTTATTTATCGCTTTCTGGAACTTCAATTCTTTACAGCTTTCTTTTAATTCTTGTAATTTTTCTTTCTGCAATTCTTGTAACTCATCCGGAATTCATCAATCAAAAAGATGTTTATACCTCAAATATTTTTACGGTGAAACACATACACCTTTGCTGACACATAAATGCCACTGTTTATAAAAAATAAAGAAAAACAATTAAACATGAACTATCAATTGTTCGAAGGCCGGGAATGTGAGGAGTTGACCAATTGCCAAATCTTCATTCCCATATTGATATATTTAACCCAAATAATGTATTTAAATTATAAAAATGATAAAAGTTTACAAATTAATTTGGACATACTGTCATAGATATGTAATCATTATATATATTTATTATTTTAAATCAATAACAATAATTTTTTGTATTATTTTATTTTAAAAAATGAAATGTATATTTTAAATAGTATTTCATTAAAATATAATTCTTTAGTTAAAAATACCAAATTATAGATAAAGAAATAATAGTACAATATAAGTTACACTTTATTATTCAAAGGTCAATTGAATTTCAATCAAAAACAATATGATTAAATTAATTTCTAAAGCTCATCGTAGCCCGTTACTATTCATAGCATCAATCAATCGATTTAATATATTATAGATTATCACCATTTAAATTTGAAATATTATAATTAATATGTGGAAAAATTAAAAATTTTACATTTCAAATTTTGAGAAAAAATTAAAGGAATATATTAATAAATAAATATTGATATAAATTAAAGTTGAGCTCATTTATAAGGCCCAACACTATTCATAACATACCAACAGCAGTTGGCTTGAGTGGATGGGGGCTCTAGTCGCTTAAGCAAGATCTCGGGTTCGAGCCTTGTGTATGCAAAAAACTGCTTTGGGAGAGGCGCCCTTAATTGCCCTTGCAGATCTTCGAGGGATTAGTCTTGGGCCCAATGTGGCCTGGGGATACCCTGGTATTCACCAAAAAAACACTATTCATAACATCAAGAGGAGATTTATATATTATAGATTGTAATAAAAAAATATTTTACTTCCTATTATATACTTCCTCCGTTTCCTTTTGTTAGCTACGTTTGACAAATGTGTACTGTTCACTTATATACTTTCACTTAAAGTTTTATCATGGTTATACAAGTTAAAATATAGTTAAGTGTGATCTTGTTAGATTTGTCTCGTCTTGTAGATTTTAAATATCAAACTTTTAGAATTTTTACATGTACCGAACTTGAGTTATTAATGATTTAAAATGTGCATTGGATTGCGTGCTGGGTGGGTCCGTAGCTATCTTTAAAAAACGGAGGGAGTATAATAATACCTATTGCTATGGATATAACACAGGTGATGGTATAAAATGTGTATAGACCGTGTATGTATATATTTATGCATCTTGTTTAGTAATGCCTTGAAAAAAGAAACAGAGAGCAAAGCATAGTAATAGTAATTCTTGTTTTTATTTCAGTGCACAATGAATACAAAGAAGCCAAATATTTATAGGCCACTTACAGCGTCTAATGAGATTTACTAATTACAACAAACAGATTGAACGCATCCATTCGGCATCGACGTAGATGTCTACGTAACACTCCACATTCGATGCCTTTATACAAAGAATATGTCTTGTTAAGATTTTACTAGGAAAAAATTATGTGGAAAAAAAATCCTAATAAAGAAAAAGAATAAAATATTTTTATAAACTATTACGACACTACCAATTGTATGTATACAACATGATAACCTCCCATGAATATTTTTGGCGTATATCGCGTATCCTTAGCTATTTTATTTGGATCAAAAACTAATCCCTTGAAGATCTGGTGAACATTGAAGGATTGCATTTAGAAAGTGTATATAGCATGATAACCTCCAATGAATAGATTCAAAACATTTATAAACTATAATGGATTTTATCATGGATTGATATAAACATGATGGCAAGTTGACAAAAATATTAAAATAGGGCACTACAGGGGTCTAATTTTGATTTTAGGCCACTATAAAATAGGCCACATTATTATATACATTAGCACACAGTAGCACACATCTGCTCAAATTCATTCATCTTCTGATGCATGCTTCTAATGGAGAATCAATGCCTTGGAGCCCATCTCTTATGATTATTTGCGTATAACAAAATAATAAGTAGATAAAAATATTGTTTATTTTTCTCTTTTTTAATGGGATTAGAGTGATAAAAATATTTGCCTCACCACAAGTATAAAAATATTTTACTTCCAAGATTTTTGTAACGCTGATCATGATCCACAAAAGGTTGAAGCTTAGCTTGTCAACAAAATACTCCATATTTGTAACTTCTTTCTTCTTCTTCTTCTTCATATTTATTTATTTTTTGATGAAAAAAAATGTTTATCTTTTTATTTTGTGATTGGGTTATCAATCCAGCCTCACCATTATTCATAGACACAAGTACAAAACTTGTATGGGAAAAACCAAAAACATTGATGAATATCATTGATGATCGAGCTGAAGACAGGATCGGATATGGGTTGTCCGTGGTGTCCACTTACAATTATTTCAACGGGATATTTTACTTCCAAGATTTTTGTGATGCTGCTCTTAGATCCACAAAATGTTGGAGCTTAGCTTAGCTTGTCAACAAACTATATTTGTAGCTTCTTTAGATGTTGAATCTAAGCTTAGCTTGTCAACAAAATATATTTGTAGCTTCTTTAGTTAACTTTACATAATTTGGTTCTAAGTTATCTAGAGGGTGTTTATTTGTACGTTTTGGAACATATTATCAGATTATTGCGTTTGCAAAATACAAATAATCAGTTAATCCTATTTGTGTACTAACTTCCAATAATCTATTATTTGCGTTTTGAGGGAATGAAGCTATTTTCTTGCAGCTACATTTTAGTGCTGCAAGAAAATTGCATTTAGCAAAAATAGATTTTACTATATTATTCCCTTTTGAGGTAATGACAAACGCAAATCCAAACACTTTTTAATAATTATCTGATTATTGCGATTTAAAACAGCATAAGCTCATCCAAACACTTAATTTTCTTCAATACGTTTTGTTACAGCAATTATCTGATTATCCGTTTTCTGAACGCTGCAACACTTTTTAAAATGCACATCCAAACACCGTCCTAGCACTCCCTCCGTCCCATTTAACATGTCCTGTCTCATTTCTATACACAATCCGATACACATTTTCAATCGTTAACATCTCAAAATATGCATAACAAAAATTTATATAAAATATATATTCTAAAATTACATGATTTTACGATTCTAATAACACCCAACTCGATTATTTTTTTCCAATATATACTTGCAATATCGTTGAGTCAAAGTTAAACATTAAAAATTGTGAAAAAGTCAAACAGGACAAGTAAAATGAGACGAAGGTAGTATATAATAAATCCTAATTATTTTTTTTTATTACTTATTAGGGATGTCAAAAAGCTTCTTCTCTCCCGCGCCCTTCACCTCTTCCTCTCTAGCTCAATCTTACAATTTCATCTTCTTATATCATACAACCTATTGCATCTTCCAAAAAGGCACCATCTTTAGCTTTGTAAGAATGAATGTTTAAATATATTGGTAGAGACGTATTTTGATATGATGTTTCACTAGCATGCTGAAAATGCTCGAAAAAACCCTTGAGTTACCATTAATTTGTGGTTGACATGACTTTCAACAAAATACTGCAATACCTACTTAATTAGTTCGTTGCGCTCTAGGTTTCTTAATTTGAAACCTCATCTGCTATCAATGTATCTATTGAGGTTATATTGTAGATTTATGTAAATGACACCTCATTTATACCTATTTTTCTGGAAATTTGTATGAGATATATTTTCACTTAATATTAAATGCATACGCTTGATTTTTTATTTTTTTTTGGATTGAGGATGCATTAGCAATACGTCAGCTATAGAGGAAACAAGAAAAAACGCTACAGAGAGGGGGCGGGGAAGAACAACAAACAACAAGGAATTAGAAACGTGGGAACCAAGTTCCCGACAAGTCCGCTGCAATAGAGGCCTTGATGTTGTTCGGAGGAAAGACCCATGACGTGAAGAACTCCTCAGAACGTGCTCCCATTTTGGCAAGTCCGTCTGCTACAAAATTTCATTCGCCCAAAATGTGATACCAATGGAATCCCCGATGGCTCTCCAAAAGGTCCATGATGTTTCTCAACAGTGAGAACAAAGGTGATCCAGCTCAACTCCTCTTTGTTCTAGTCTCAAAGCGTCCTGCGAATCAGAGTAGCAACACATATTAGTTGCACCTAACTCATGGAGTCTCTTCAATCCATTCCATATACCGTGTAATTCTGCCATAAGGTTGGAAGCAAAGCCTATTGATCTCGAAAACCCCTCCAGCCAACCTCCCTCACTCGTATGGAGCATTCCACCATATCCGGCCACCCCCGGGTTCCCAAGTGAACTTCCGTCGACATGCAAGACCTAACCCTAGAAATGGCGGGGATTCCAAATAACCAACCGGCTGTCCAGTTGTGTGGCAGGTCTCTTGGAACCTCGATCAAAAGCAGCCCCCAGGAATCAGGCTTTGCTAACTGTGGCCTCACCTGAGACAGTTTCCCCAGTAAAGCAAGATGCGTTTTTACCAAGCCAAATACACCATAGTAGTGCCCATTGAAGCTGGACATCCTTTTACTAATTCGAATGAGATGATCATTCTCTTCAATATTAATAGCTCTGCCGCATATTGAAGGAATTCCTCCAATACGATCCCATGCAGCAGCCGCCCATGGGCACTTAAAGAAAACATGCAACGTGGACTCCACCTTTTTTGGCATGTATTAGAGCATTAGCGGGCAGGGCATTGTGAGTTATAAGCCAAATGAGGACCCTCACCTTTTTTGGCATCGGGATTTTCCATACCCACGATTTCATCTGATCTCTAAATAAGCCTCGTTGTTGGAGAATCCATTCATATCCATAGCAGACTGAGTATTTTCCTGATCACGTACCCATCCAACATTTAGAGTCCACATCATCCTCATGAAGCAATAGGGGCCAAAGTCCAGGGATTCCCTTTTAATAGGCTCAGGCACTATAGTCATTAGACCCTGCCAACGCCATTGTCCATTCTGGAAGACATCCCTGATTCGAAGAGCTGAATCCGAAACGTGGATAAATGGAAGGCAGGGGCCAATTGGTCCATTCCGAAGCTAAGATGAAAACCATAAGCTGCTATTCCCATTACCAACCCTCACACGGCAGCCTAGAGAAAATATGTTTGCGACTTGGAGAATGGCACGATACATTGGAGAGGCTCTCGGCCTTGTCTGGAAATACCCCATTGTATAGCCATCTTTCAGTCTAAGTAGTTGGGACCAAGGTTTATCCACTCGTAGGAACACATTAGCGAAAGGCTTGCCCAATAATGCAATATTCATGTCCCGACATTTTCTAATACCAAGCCCTCCCATGGATCTAGGTCTAGCCATTTTATCCCAACTCACCAGAGGGAGACGTTGACCATCATTTGCTTCCCATATAAATTCCCTAACACATCTATCCACCTTATCACAGACACATGAGGGAATCCAGTAAGTTTGCATCACATAAGAGGGGATGGTCGTTAGCACGACTCTAGCAAGTGTAATACCCATTCGAGCTCTTAATTTATCAATAAGGAAGTCAAAATGCTTATGGTGGACAGAACTATCGATGATGGGAAAGCCAAGGTAGCGACCAAGGTCCATGGTGAAACTGATATCACGGATTGAGGTGATTTTTCCCTACAAGCTGAGGCGCACCTCAGCAGAGGCAAGAGCCTAAGACTTACCCGAATTAATCCGCAATCCAGACCTTTGAGCAAAGCAAGTAAGGACGAATCTACAGACCTGGCACTTTCCTCCTAAGCCTTAGAGAAAATGAGTAGATCATCCGCAAACAGGAGATGTGAAAATGGAAGGGTATTCAGGGCCAAGAGAATCGGTTGCCACTCTCCGTGTTGGACTTTTAAGGAGATTGTCCTGGACAGTTTTTCCATGATCACAATAAACAAGGGGAGATAGGGTCCCCTTGGTGGGGGAAATTGGCTCCAAGGCTAATCCATTCCATAAAAGGGAGTAAACCAGAGAACGAATGCAATAGATGATTATACGAATGATAGATGTAGGCAGCGCCATCTCGTCAAGACAACATTCCAAGAAATCCCAAGAAATGTTGTCGTAGGCTTTCTCCAAATCGATATTGAGAAGAGAGTTTGTGCTGCACCGATTTTTATCGTTAAAGGCTGTGACGACTTCTTGCAAAATAATAGCATACCCCGAAGTTCCCCTTCCCGGAAGGAATGCGGACTAGAAAGGCCCAATGTAGGATTGGAGGATGGGTCGCAACCGATTAACCAAGACCTTTGTGATGATTTTATAGCAAGTATTACAAAGACTAATGGGCCAGAATTGCTTGATAGTCCTCGGAATATCCACTTTGGGAATTAGACATAACAAAGTAACCACAAGCTCCGCTCTAAAGGAACCCTCTTTGACTGCCTGTTTGACAAAATCACAAAATCAATGCCGGCTAAGGCCCAGTGCAACCTGACCTTAGCACAGGGCCCCAAAAAGTTGGGGCCCAATTTTTTGTTTTTTTTCATTTTTCTTTTTAGTTATATTAGTTTATATACTTTTGCTCTATTTGGCCCTTGCTTATTATTTATATAGGACTTATTTTTTATGTAATATTTAATTATATTAATATATTAATTAATAAACTAAGAAATATTTAATAATTGCTATTTATGTTCGTACCCAAATTGGGATTTAAGGGTCCAAATAATATTACTCAAATTATAAACTAATAAAATACTTTAAAATTAATATACTCACAAAATACAATTTGATGCCCAAATTGTGTTCTATTCGTGCATTTTCAGTTTGTGTTTGTCTTTTTCTCCGTATTTTTTACTATTATATTTTCTTTTAATTTACAAATAACTATGGTCGTTGATAGGCATCATTTCGAGTTTCATTTTTGTTTTTATTATAGTATCAATTTTACAAATACTTTTAAACAGTTGTAATCTATATATATATTAAAGCATTAGTGAACAACCCATCCTAAGTTTAATGCGGTGTCTCCATTTCAAATTTCTAATTTTCATAGATTTTTGCATTTTTAATTAATTATTTTTAAATTTTCACATTTATTTATTTATTAATTATAGATTTTCACAATCTTCACTTTTAAATATATTTGAAAGATTTGAAATTTGAAATTTTACATTTTTATTTTATTTATATTCTTTTACAATTTTAAATTTACTAATTTTAGATTTCCACGTTATGTAGTTATTCATTAGAGATTTATTCACTTTTAAAAATATATGAAAGATAAAATTTGAAATTTTTTATTTTTATTTTATCTATTTTTTGCATTTTTATTTTATATTTTATAATTTTGTATTTTTAATTTATTTATTTTAGATTTTATTGCTATATTTATTATTTATTTATAGATTTTGAGTTTTTACACTAAAGAATTATTATAACATGAATAAACAGTTTCTGTTTTTGCACCATAGTATTATTAGTTATTAGGACGAGGTTCGACACTGTCAACTAAGAATTATGTTGCATTTATATTTCAATATGGTGATCATATTGTACTGTCGGTAATTTTGTGTAGGTTTAGTCTCAATTTTGGTCATATTTTTTTGGTGTGGTAAATGATGTAATCAAAATGTATATTGCACATATTTATTTATTCATATTAAATGTATATTAATGTGTATATCCAATTTTTAGTTTTTAAAAGATATTTAATTTCCAATTTATATGAAATTCCTACAATTTTCAGTTTTTAAAAATTTGAAATTGAAAATTTATATGGAATTCGCAGTGTATATATGGAAGATATATTATTAAAAGATACATTAATAAATATATGAAAAATATTTGTATATATTAATTAATGTATATATATAAGCCATGTTTTCACAAAAGTATGTCACTTCTCTTAAAAGTAATATACAATTATAATATTTATTAAAAGTAATATACAATTATATACTAACTCCGTTCTTTTTTAAATACCACGGACCCATATTTCACGCAATCCAATACACATTTTTAATCATAAATAACTCAAATTGCATAAAAGTAAAAATTATAAAAATTTGATATTCTTAATCTATGCGATTAGATGAATTTAACAAGATCCCACTTGACTATGTTTTATCTTAATTGTACTAAAAACTTGAACAAAATTGCTAATGAACTGTAACAAAACCTTCAATTTGTCACTTATAAAAGAACGGAAGAAGTAGTTGCTAATCGTTAAAAAATATTTTTTATAATTATATTATTCTAATTGTATATAAATATATACTCCCTCCATCCCAGCTAATGTGTCCTGTTTAACTTTCTGACACTGTTCATTGTTCAACTTTGACTCGATTTAATTGCAAGTATATATTTGGAAAAAAAATAGTCGAGTTGGGTTTTGTTAGAATCGTATAATCATGTAGTTTTAGAATATATATTTAACATACTTTTTTTGGTACAAATTTTGATATATTAACGGCTGAAAAAGTGTATCAGATTGTGTGCAAAAGTCAAACAAGACAAGTTTTTTTTTTTGAGAGGAAACGGTACTAAATTTCATTAAAAAACCAGAGATTAAAACAGCGTACAAAGTGAAGGGTTCCGAGAGTCATTTCAACCAGATAAATGTGATACAAACCAAAGATATAAAAAAGACCGAAGCTCCACTAGCAAAACCGGCGCAAGAATTGGGTAAAGCAAAACCTCCACCAACCAAAAACGTTTCCAGGCTACACCAATACTAATGTAGCCCAATTAGTGTAATTGGACGGGGAGTACTAAATAGAATAGATCTTACTTGTGTTTTATTATATTTAAAATGATACAAAAGAATTATAATTATTAAACGAAGTGTGAAAATTCATATTCTATGGATAATTGATTTAGAGAAAATTAGTTATTTTCATAAAGCATATTATAAATAAAAGAATCGGGTGTATAAAGAGTTATTGGGGTGCGAATAGTCCATCAGTAACTAAAGAATAAAAATTTATTTTTTTTATCTATTTTTTAAGGAATACTTCATTAAATATATTTTAACAGATTTGCAATTGACGGAAGAACAAATATAAGGCTAATTGTTGCAAATTCTATAAATTGGAAAAATTTCTCTGAAATGGCAGTACTGAATGAAGTTTTAATGTCTAAAACAGATAATCTATTCATACTAGAAGAGAAATATTATAATAAGGAAGAAATGAAGGTGTACCATACTAAGCTATTACCTTTGTTGATGAATGAGTAGATGAATGTTTATAATAAAATAATGTATGCAGTTGATAGTGATGAGGGTTGATTCTTTTTTCTTTACGTGGTGGAACTGAGAAGACACTTATCGATAATTTATCTAGAAAACATTATGTTTAGCCCTTCGTGGGAGAAATGATATTGTGTTGCATGTAGCATCCAGTGGAATAACATCATACTCCTTCCAAGAGGTAGGACTGCACGTTATAGAATTGATATTCCACTAGATTGTGACGAGAATTCTACGTACAAAAATGTATCCCAGTAAATTATTCAACCTCTCTTCTCATTGAAACAAAGCTCAAGATTTGGAATGAAAATTCTTGATTGGTAGAATTATTATGATCCCGTTTGAATTAACCAAATTCTCCATTCGATTTCAGAGGAAAAAATGTCACACTTGCATTTTGTTTTACTATGACTATAAAAAAAGTCAATGTCTTTTTTTTTAAAGAAGGTTGGACTCTATCTCCAAAAATCATTTTTTCCCTATGTTAGTGATATGCTGCAATACCTCGTGTCACTGGAAAGAGGGAACTCGAAGTATTAATATACAAGATGGATTAACCCAAGATACTACAATAAATGTTGTTTATAATAAAAATTATATATGACACAAATTTGCACAATGAATTCTTCATGTAGGTGATGGTAATTTGTAAATCTGGTGTTGATCTTGAAGATGTACAACTAGAAGTGACATTTTCATATTATAATTTTATAAATTCTACGGGAGATCCTATAGCGGCAATTGTTTAGAGTACTTATATACATATAAAATGCACCACTTCAAATCCAGATATTTTTAAAAATATTGCTATACTATTCCCTACCAACAAGATTGTTGATACGATCAAGGATTAAATCATAGAACGTATGTCTGTAAATGAAAATGTATATGTATCAGTTCTAATAATATTTGTCAAGAGGATGAAAACATAGATAATGCCAATAAATTATTTTCCCTATAATATCTAAACACAATCAATTGTTCTGGATTACCGAATCATGAAATAACGTTGAATTAGGGTTGCATAATCATGCTTATTAGGAATATAGATCCATCAAATGAAGTATACAATATAAGTATGTTGATAGTAACCAAGATGCGGAACCATATTATTGAGGTTAAACTAATTTTTGAGAAAGCATGAAAGTAAATTCTTGATTGGTAGAATGATTATGAGCCTATTTGATTTAACCAAATTCCTGATTCGATTCCAGATAAGAAAATTTCAACTTGTAGTTTGTTTTGCTATAATTATAAACAAAAGTCAATGTCAATTTTTAAAGAATGTTGAACTTTATATTCCAAAACCAGTTTTTTCCATGAATAGTTATGTTGCAATATTTCGCGTCGCTAGCAAGATGTGACTCAAAGTATTAATATGCAATTAAGAATGATTAACTCAAGATACCACAAGAAATGTTGTTTACAATAAAATTTATATATGACAGAAAATTTGCGAAATAAATACTTAATTTAGGTGATGGTAAGGCCGGTTTTGATTTTGAAGATCTACAATTAGGTGTTACATTTTCGGATGATATTGTTATAAACTTTACGGGTGATCCTATAGAGACAATTTTTAAGAGTACATATACAAATATAAACTGCACCACTTCAAATACAGACATTTTTAAAGATAGTAGCCCTTACCAATGAGATTTTCAGGAATGAAATTTTCAGCAAATTGTAAGGAAATTTTTCATATTATGCTTAATTAATACAAATATATAAATTTTGTTTTATTTTAATTTAAATTTCAAATTAAACAAAATATTATTTTAATAATTATTTTTATTGATTTGTTAATCCAAAGAAGCTAAAGAAGATAGTATAATATGATTTCTTAGTTAGTTTTAAAAATAATTATTTTGTTTTAATAATTATTTTTATTGATTTGTTAATCCAAAGAAGTTAAAGAAGATAGTATAATATGATTTATTAGTTAGTTTTAAAAATAATAAAATTATATTATCATATACATCATCTTTTGAATAAATATAAAATCATTACACATCTTCATTACTCATAGAAGTATAATTTATGATTATTTTATATATAAGTGTATACAATATATAAAATACATAATTATGCCCGTCGAGTCTCGACGGGTTAATTACTAGTTAATTTATTAAATATCTTGGGAGGGCCAAAAAATTTTTTTAGAACAGGGCCTCCTCAAATGATTTGACGGCCCTGCTCCGCCTTCGTGCCTTTCCTTTTTCCTTGCGGCATGCTGCTAAGGAAAAGGAATGGCTATACTATCTACATGTTGGAAGGATTGAAACATGGGCGGACTTGCACAAGAAGTTCCTGGCAAAATATTTTCCCGCCTCAAGAGCTTGGGAATGTTTGTGGAATCACTCAATCTCTTTATGAGTATTGGGAATGTTTTTATAAATTAATTACTAAATGTCCACATCATGAAATTCCTAAATCATTACTAATTCAATATTTTTATGATGGTCTTACTAATATGGAAAGGAGGCTCCTGGATTCGGCATGTGGAAGATCACTGATGAAGAAAACACCAGCAGAGGCATGGGACATGTTTCAAACGTCCGCTGAGTGCACGTAACAATTTGGATCTCGGGAAAAAGTTGTTGGAGTTAAAGAGGCATCTGATGTAAATTCTCCTTCTGTTCAACAACAACTTACGGAATTAACTACCTTTGTTAAACAACTTGCTGTAGGACAAGCTCAAGTTAAAACTTGTGGAATTTGCTGCCACACTGGCCATGCCACCGATGAATGTCCGACATTGCAGAAAGAATTCGATGTGAATGCTGCTGGGTTTGTGCCCCGAAAGAATTATGATCCATTTTCACAAACATTCAACCCAGGATGGCGTGATCATCCCAATCTTCGCTATGGAAACTCCTCAAATAATTTTCAACCTGCAACCATCAACAAAATCGCCCACCTCCTCAAGGCGAAGCAGGTATGTCATTACACGATATAATTAAATCCATGGCGTCTAACACTTTGCAGTTTCAACAAGAGGCGCACACCAACATTAAGAATCTTGAAGATCAAATGGCTCAATTGACCAGGGAGGTGCGTGAGTCCAAGGAGCGTGAAAAGGGGAAACTAGCTGCACAACAAAATTAATCCATGCAATTTGTGTGCCATGGTGCTTCGCAATGGAAAGGAGTTGGCAGGCCTGATGTTGTTGAGAAGAATAAAAAGGATGAAGAATCGACTGAAAAAGATATTGAGCAGGATGAAAAACTCTCTTCTAAAATTTTAGTCGATAATAATTCTAATTTGCCTGCTACCAACTCTGCTCCATTTTCTAGCAGGCTTGCAAGACCTCAAAAGAGCGACAAAAATAAGGAAATTATGAAGATATTCAAGAAAGTTGAATTGAGCATTCCTCTCCTTGACGTTATCCAGCAAATCCCGCGCTATGCTAAATTTTTAAAAGAGTTGGGCATTAATAAGAAAAAGCTTCGTGGGGATAAAAAGATCATAGCTGGAGAGGTCGTGTCTTATGTGCTTCAACGCAAACTTCCACAAAAATGTGGTGACCCAGGTATGTTTCTAGTCCCTTGCCAGATTGGAAAGTTGGAAATAAAAAAAGCTATGTTAGATCTTGGAGCCGCCATTAATATGATGCCATTATCTGTTTATAAGAATTTGAATGTGGGTCCATTAAAAGAAATGAGTAATAATTCAACTAGCAGATAGAACCAATATTTATCCCGAGGGTATGATTGAGGATGTTCTTATGCAAGTGCATGAATTAATTTTCCCTGTCGACTTTTATATCTTGGACATGCATGATGATAATTCTCCCAATCCATTACTTGTGTTGCTTGGCCGTCCATTCATGTGTACTGCTTAAACTAAAATTGATGTCAAGCAGGGAACTTTGATGGTGAGAAAATTCAATTCAATATTTGTTATGCTTTAAATATCTTGCTTCATCTCATGAGTGTTTTAGAGTGGATATAGTTGATGAAAGTGTGCAGAATATTTTTCTCCGAAGTGGAAAAGATCCCTTAAAAGCAGCACTTCTCAACTATCTGGAAGATCTTGGAGAAGATGGAGCTGGTAAAGAAATACAGGATGGTTGATGCTTTGAACTCCCTGGAGCAGCAAAATGCAAGGTATAAGTCCATTCAATAATTTCAACCGAGTCTAACGAAAAGAAACTACAATCTGTTTTGCAGGCTCCTGAGTTGGAATTAAAACCATTTCCTTCGAATTTGAAGTATGCTTCCTGGGAAAAGATGAATCATTGCCTACTATAATTTCATCTACTCTCACTAAGCCTCAAGAGGAAAAACTAGTGTGAGCTTTGGCAGATCACAAAAAGGCAATTGGTTGGACGATAGCCAACATAAAAGGGATTAGTCCGTTTTCATGCACACACAAAATCATTCTGGAAGAGTATGCCAAACCTGTTAGGCAAGCCCAAAGGCGACTAAATCCCAGCATGATGGAGGTAGTTAAAAAGGAGATTTTAAAGCTTTTGGATGCTGAAATAATTTATCCAATATCCGATAGTCCTTGCATAAGCCAAATTCATGTTATACCTAAGAAAACTGGTGTCACCGTGGAAGCAGGAATGGATGGTTAGTTGATCCTTATTTGTAAACAAACAGGATGAGGTTAATACATTGATTACCGTAGGTTAAACTTGGTAACAAAAAAGGATCACTTTCCGTTACGTTTTATTGAACAAATGATTGAGCGTCTTGCTGCTAAATCTCACTATCGTTTTCTATATGGCTTTTCAGGTTACTTCCAAATTGCCATAGCACCCGAGGATCAAGAGAAAACGACCTTCACATGTCCATTTGGCACATTAGCATACAAAAGGATGCCATTCGAATTGTGTAACGCGCCTGCTACATTTCAAAGATGTATGGTTAGTATTTTCTCAGAATATGTTGGTAAGATAATTGAGGTGTTTATGGATGATTTTAATATTTATGGTGATGATTGGAAAAAAAAGTGTCAATTCATGGTTGATGATGGTATTGTTTTAGGCCATGTTGTTTCTGCTAGGGGTATTGAGGTTGATAAGGCAAAAGTGGATATTACTTCATCCTTACCCTACCCCACTTTGGTGAGGGACTTGCGATCTTTCCTTGGCCATGCAGGTTTCTATCGTCGCTCCATCAAGGATTTTTCCAAGGTGGCCACCTCTTTTCCATCTCCTGCAGAAAGATGTCTCATTTGCATTTACTGAAGAATGCAAGCAGGCCTTCGACAAAATCCGTGGACTCTTGACAGCACCACCAATCATTCAACTACTGAATTGGGATCTTCCTTTTGAATTAATGTGCGACGCAAGTGATACAGCTGTAGGAGCTGTCCTGGGGTAGAGAAGTGGGAAGGATTTTTGGGCTATTTATTATACATCCAAAGCTTTGAATGGAGCCCAATTAAATTAAACCACAACTGAAAAGGATCTTTTAGCTATTGTTTATTTTGCCATCACAACTACGTGATCCTTTAACTTCTCCAGCTCAGTTTTGCTTGGTGTACCTACAGCACTAAGTCCGCTGGGAGGGGGGTTATCAACATTCTCATTATTGAATATAGATCGATTTACAAACATCATTTCTATTTTTGCCCAAGCCTCATTCATGGGCATGTGTAACAGATGCCTGGCCCCTGCAGCATCTAGCATATATCTCCAGGATGGTGCAAGTCCACGATAGAATTTCCTAAGCTGCTCCCATTCCTGGAACCCGTGCTGTGGACACCTCAGAAGATTCATGAATCTTTCCTTCGCATCATACATTGACTCCTCAGGTTTCATCTTGAACTCAGCAGTTTTTGATCTCTCTTCACCCACCTTTGACACCGGAAAATACTTCAGTAGAAAATTTCGAACTAAGTCTTCCCAAATGCTCCTTTGGTTGACTGGCAGTGACTTATACCATACCTTAGCTCCACTTGATAGGAAAAATAGGAACAACATCAACCGAATAGTGTTCTGAGCCACCCCTTGATTCTTGATCGTTTTGCATAGCTCTAGGAATGTTTGGAGGTGATCATGGGGATCTTCATGATTTGCTCCGGCAAACTGACTATTCTGAACTAGATTGATCACTGCTGGTTTTAGCTCGAAATTCCTGGCAACAATTTGTGCTCTCCCAGGTATGTTCGGATAGGGCTCTATGATTCGTTGCATGTAATCTGCTGCTGCAGGCTGCTGTTGATTCCTCGACCCTCCTTGGTACTGTCCTTGTTGGTTGAAGTTATAGTTCAGGTCATTGAGATTGGGTGCATACTGGTTTTGATTAAATAAATGGTTATGGTATTGTGGGTGTTGGAAATTGGGATCATTTTGGAAGTTTATTTGGTTGTTTTGGTTATCAAACTGGTTTATGGGAGGTGGTGGATTGAAGGGTTGGCGACCATCATTTGGTAGATTCCCTCCTCCTTGAATTACCTGGGTAGGGGGATCTTCCAAATTTTTGTCCTCAACACCTTCGGGATTTTCTTGGATATTATGGAGTGGGGATGGGTCACGAGGTAGGATTGGTGGGATTCAGGATTGTTGGCCATATATGAAACGTCACTGTACCTGACGAAGTGAGTGCCTATCGTTCCCATTCTTTTCATTGCTTAGCCTGCGCCCTAAGACGTCTAGTTGTTCTCTCTATTTCCTGGTTGAACGGGAGTTCAGGTTTCATATTCTTTCTCCATTTCATAAACAACTACTTTCAGTGTTTGGCGGTACCTGTACAATCCCCAGGTTAGTAATGATTCAGAGATATAATTAACTAATCATATGTATAAACTACATATGAGTAATCAGGAATGTAATTCTCTTAATAAAACGGCGCTGCATCTTCCCCGGCAACGGCGCCATGAAACTTTTGAGAACTTCCTACAAAAGTATTTTTAAGAAGATAAGATAATTCCGGTTTAATTTATTTAATAAAACCAATTTATGATGATGGAGTTGGGATTAGGGATATAGTTATAGGTTGTCACGTTTTTATTACTCGTGTTAAGAAACCGTGGCCCGAAAGCGCACGGTGTCAAAAATAGCAGTAATTAGTAAGACCTGATCGTTCACTAGAGGATGTGCGATAGAAGCAGATCCCACTTCGTTTTATAAGATTTTCCACTCATATTACTCGAATCAGTTTTGAGTTTGAAAACTATCATCTACTTGACATAATTTAAACTAAGCTATGAAAGCAATTAAAATTATCCTACAAAGCAGATAAAATTATTCTAGAAAGCAAATAAATTTATTCTAAGAAAGCGATTAAATTTAATATAAGAAAGCAATTAAAATTATTCTAAGAAAGTGGTAAAAGTTATGCTAAGCTATCTATCATTAAGCTAAAAAGCAGAATTAAAGGGTGACAGAAGGGGCAGGACGGAAAGAATGAAAATTGGGCAAGATTAAGATAGAACACAATTAAACTTCCATTTTGTTACACAAATTTTGGTTTGGGATAATTCTTTCAGTTAGTGAACTCTAGTTCTTTCTGCATTATGTTCCCTTTTAAGACAGGTACTTACAGTCAGAATATACATGCTATTAAGAAATCAAACTCTAAGGTACCACAGACTCCTAACTACCTTTGCATGTACATTGCAGTGTATATTATTCATCTGTGGTGGACAAACAACACCTGACACCTCATTGACTGAGATGCCAACTACTCCTATCATTCCCCCTGTAATACCCCAGATTTTTATCAACGTCCAAAGGAATAAAATTTATTCCGATCAATGTCGAAATATCTTCAAGAAGAAGAAAATAATTTATCACAATAAATTATTGCTCGGAAATGAAACGCCGACAGATTCAAAATTCAAATTGGAATAAAAGAGGGAAAGGAAGCTCGAAGACATTCCATGAATTGAGTCAAAATAATTGGAATTAAATTCAAGAAGGAAAATATTCTAATTCCAAGAACCCGTGAAGTCGGAAGAAATTTAATTACACAAGTTATTGCACGGGAGTCAAAAGACGACGAATTGGAAGCCGACGAACCCGAGACCGACGGACTTAAGATTTCAAACATGAAATTCATTTGAGTCGAGATAAATTTAAGATAAGAATTTATGATCCGAGAATGACCCGAAAAATCGAGCCCGAAAACGTAGGAGGACAGAAGTCCGAAAGAGAGGAGAAAAGGCCCGACGTGATCGCACGGCCCAGTCCGGACGCACGGCCCAGACCAGGCGGCGCGCCCTCCGGGCGGTTTTTGGCTAAAAACCGCGCCAACCCCGCGCCACCAAACAGGCAGCAGCAATCTATGCGATTTCGGGCGATTTCTTGCCATATTTCGACCTCCCGACTTTGGAAACCCAATCCCAGTCGAGGGGAAAGGCTATAGGACGATCAATGACTGATTTTCACTCCCATAATCAGTCTCACAAGTCTATCCATCACCCTCAAACTCTCCCAAAACCGAAACACAAGTTCTTCACTTACCGACGACTTTCCGATCACTTTCCGGCGACGGGAATCGACGAAGGAGGCGTGGAGAACAGCATCTTTAGTATTCCAGATTGTGGTAAGTCATCCATAGGTTTTTGTTTAAGTTTTCATGCCCGAAAATCCGATCTAACCCTAGACTTTTGCTTTCGGATTCGGTTCGAGGACGTTGGAAGAGGAAATCGACTTGAGGAGATTTGTTCGTGACATCCCGTGGATTCCGGACGACCCCGTGACCTCCTAGACATCATCCCCACTGTAAGTTAATGCTTACTTGGTTTTGGGTGACGTAAAATGTAACCAAACATAGAGATTTAGTAACTCTGAAATCTGTCAACATGAAAAACCCCCGGCGCAGCGATTGTGTGCGAATTTTTCAAACCCTTAAAACTGCTCAAACAGAAAAACGCAAAACATGAAAAACGCTCCTAAGACATAGATCTAGTTCGTGTAAAATTTTCATAATTTTTCATTGAGGTTTGATATCTGAAAATGGCCGAGAAAGAACCTGCCTTGAGAGTCAAACGTGAAACTGTGACAGATTTGAAATTGGACCAAAACCCCTATTTCGAATGTTCAAACCCAAAAACTCAAAACTAGACTTTTAATCCTAACACATAAATCTAGGTTGTGTAAAAATTTCAGACATTTTCGTTCAAGTTTGCTATTTTAAATCGCATCGAAAAGAAACTGTTTTGACAAAACGTGTTGAAATCTGCCTATGAACATGTTCGAACTTAGTGAATTTGTTTCTATATTTTCTAGTCCGATTTTGAGCTTTGCAATCTAAATAAAAGTTGTAGATAATCATGTCTAGTATGTGCATATAAAATTTCAGAATTTTTGGAGTCCATTTGATATGTTAAAAAGTCGAAATTTTGAACTGTGTCAAACCTGAGTTCGGACAGATTTCTGATTGCATAGTAAAATCGATTTTTGACATGTTCCTCAACTTATTTCGAAAAAGTTAAAACACGAAAGTTGTTCGTTAGGGTGTTTTGCATAAACTGTGAAGGTTTCAGATTTTTCGGACTTAAATCGAATTTTTAAATTGAAAAGGCGCAAACTGTGACGCCAAGATACTTTTGAATCGAATGATTTTGAAATGTCGAAACGAACGATCAAAGATTTGAAATACGATACATCTATACTTTTGAAAAACCCCGATACGTTAAATCTAAACGATACATGAGATACTTGGTGGAGGGTGAGCGCTCTGCAGGGTGCCCCTCTAGCCTTTCTCTTCGGGCCTATAATGGACGAGAGAAATTAGATGAGATATTACGCCAATCGGCGGGAGATACATTGCCTACTCTCTCGGGTTTGTCCGTATGGATTTCCCGAGGCTCCGGAGTGTTACTGGGTATGGCAGATACGGCTGCTGGCCGCCGGATCACCGGCTATACGAGATACTTACGAAACGGCTGCTGGCCGCCGGATCACCGGCTATACGAGATACTTACGAAACGGTTGCGGCCGCCGGATCACCGGCTATACAAAACATTGAGAAATGGTTACGTAACGGGGAAATAAAAGATTTAATATTTTTAAAATATTTATTTATTTATGCATGTCTTTAAATTATGCATTTAAATTGTGTCTTTAAATTTCATATCATGACTAAATGGTTATTGTGGATTAAAGGCATGTCAAGTACACAATTTAAGTATTGTTTCCTTTAAATTGGTAAAATTTGTAAATGGAATATTTTTGTATGCATGCTTAGGAGAAAAATTTAATTATTTAAATTATGTGTGTTAAATTATGAATGTGTGTTAAACCCCTTTTTCATGTGTGTTAAATTATGAACGTGTGGAAATCCTTGCCTTTTAAATTATGTAATTAAATTATTATTAGTAGATGAATTAAAATTTAAATCATGTCTCGTATGCATATGTTTTTATTAAATTTAATTAAAGGCTTTGAAACCCCTAGATCATGCTAGGTGTTAACTTACTCAGCACGTTTTGCTGACCCAAACCATTTTTCCCCTTTTTCTTTCAGAGTATGAGGATTATGCATCATCATATGCATACATGGGAATATTTGGGGAAAAACTCTATTTTAAATTCCTACATTTAGTTACGACTTGCATGAACGGGCCTGTTTAACCCGTGTTTTGGCCATGTTGGCCCTATATTTAAATTCCGCTGCAATACATGTATTTAAATATTATTCTCCGCTGCAACTTTGATATTATTATTTTTAAATTATATTACAATGGGCTGTTTGAATGATTTAAATTCTGAAAAACCATAGCCTTGCATCTCTTTAGCAAGCTCGGAGAAACCGTGTCTTATTAGGGAGGTGTGGCGGTGACATCCCGGCCTGGGTTATCAAATCCGGGGTGTTACAAAGTGGTATCAGAGCCCGGAATATTTTTAAGCTACTATTATTATATTTTGAACTAAGTATTACTTTTAAATTTATTATTATCATTATTATTTTTTTTAAGACTACTAGTATTATTATTCAAGCCCAAAAATTTTCTTACCCAATTAGTATAATATTTTGAGCCAAAAAGGGGGTTAAATTATTTTGACCCAATACTTATAGTTATTTTAAACCCAACCATTTCGGCCCAAGTACCCATGTTTTACTTCTTAAAGTCCAAATCATTATTTTTGGCCAATATAGAGGCCCAACTTTTTAAATCCATGATTAAATTAAATTAATTTTGGGGGGGGGGGATTGCATATGCATATGCATACATAAATATTTGTACTGACCTTTTATGTGAATCGTTTGTGATACATAACCTTCTCACTCTAGTGTTCGACTTGACCTTGAGTCTTGACTTAGAAGCGCTAACTTGAGACTAACCTTGCCTTAGTCCTAGATCTTGATCACTTATAAACTCATCTTCGCGTGCTTAATAACAGAAAATGGCACCTAAAGGAAGACCTAACAATCCACCTATCCCACCCAACACCAACGAAGAGCCACGACAACCCGATGAACCAATACAAGACGTTAGTGCACCCAATCCAGGAGGGGAAGTAGCCTCCATGCCTAAGAACTTAAGTGACCGATTGATGCATCCCATACTGATGCACTACTATCTATGTTCCCTTTTCAAACTATTATCAGCACTACCATTTCATTCATGTTTCGAATACTTGTAACCGAAAAAAAAAAAAAGAGAACAAAAACAAAACGACGAGTAGTAAACAACCCCCAACGACAACAAATAGTACACTAAACTCCAAACAACCTCTATTAACAAGTTCCAGTGGGTCGATACATGTTAATACCATCCTTTATTTAGTCAATCACTTCACAAGCATTATATAATAATTCAACAAGAAAATCTAAAATCTCTTGTCCTTGCAACAGCATGGCACCGAGAGGAAGACCACGCGCCCAACCCATTACGCCCAATACCAACAAAACACCTAGACAACTAGATATGCATATACCCAATGAGGGGGTACACGCGCAGGAGGAGCCAGCAAACCCCATACCAACCAACATGGACGCTCGCATACGCACTTTAGAAGAGGTTCTCATTGTGCTAGGAAATGCGCAATTGAATCAGGGCCAAGCAGCTGCGGTACCTCCACCCGAGGCCCGCATAAACTACTTGGCTATGGTGAACTCATATCACCCACCACACTACGCCGGCGAGGAGGACCCGGCTAAAGCTGTTTATGATCGTGCGGACGCGGTTGCACGAGTTCAGAGACTGAAGCGGAAGGCGATAGGTGAGACTAGCCAAGCTCCCCAGGGACAAGGCAAGAGAGGTAAGGACCGCGGAGCTGATAATGACTCGGGTAGGAATAACCTTCGCGAAGGCCCAAATGGACCAGCCCAAGGCAACAATAGGAGGATTTTCACCCGTAAAGGCTACGTGCCCCGATGCCCAAGCTGTAACCAACCTCATCTAGTGAGGGGATGCCCTCAACCCGACACATGCTTCCGATGTGGTCGACGTGGACATCGGATGAAAAAATGTCGAACCCAGATTAAGAGTATAACCAAGAGAGAGGATCTGGTCGCTGGACCTGACTAGCCACAGATAACGAAGGGAGACTCATGGGACGTTAAATGTGGTAAATAAAGCGGACTTACCTGTGCAAGGCGACGATACTCGAACCTTCTTGGGAATAATGTGTAGGCAGTTATGGGGACATAACTGTAATCTTAAGGGGGGGGGGGGGAGGATGTAACGCCCCGAATATTTTGTATCCCCAAATAAACAAATTCAAATTGTTTTGAACTACGTCATGGCTTGATCCCTTCACAGGGTACGTAGGCAACTCGGAAATTTCAATTCTGGGTTCAGTCAAACAATAATCAAACAACAAACAATCAACAATCGAACAATAATTCAATAACACAATATCGCAAAATAATAAAATAAACAAAAGGACCCTAAATCTTAGCGCGAGAAAAGCCCAATCACAACTTCGAGGACGAAGTTGATTCTTAAGGGGGGTAGACTGTAATACCCCAGATTTTTATCAACGTCCAAAGGAATAAAATTTATTCCGATCAATGTCGAAATATCTCCGAGAAGAAGAAAATAATTTATCACAATAAATTATTGCTCGGAAATGAAACGCCGACAGATTCAAAATTCAAATTGGAATAAAAGAGGGAAAGGAAGCCCGAAGACATTCCATGAATTGAGTCAAAATAATTGGAATTAAATTCAAGAAGGATAATATTCTAATTCCAAGAACCCGTGAAGTCGGAAGAAATTTAATTACACAAGTTATTGCACGGGAGTCAAAAGACGACGAATTGGAAGCCGACGAACCCGAGACCGACGGACTTAAGATTTCAAACATGAAATTCATTTGAGTCGAGATAAATTTAAGATAAGAATTTATGATCCGAGAATGACCCGAAATCGAGCCCGAAAACGTAGGAGGACAGAAGTCCGAAAGAGATGAGAAAAGGCCCGACGGGATCGCACGGCCCAGTCCGGACGCACGGCCCAGACCAGGCGGCGCGCCCTCCGGGCGGTTTTTGGCTAAAAACCGCGCCAACCCCGCGCCACCAAACAGGCAGCAGCAATCTATGCGATTTCGGGCGATTTCTTGCCATATTTCGACCTCCCGACTTTGGAAACCCAATCCCAGTCGAGGGGAAAGGCTATAGGACGATCAATGACTGATTTTCACTCCCATAATCAGTCTCACAAGTCTATCCATCACCCTCAAACTCTCCCAAAACCGAAACACAAGTTCTTCACTTACCGACGACATTCCGATCACTTTCCGGCGACGGGAATCGACGAAGGAGGCGTGGAGAACAGCATCTTTAGTATTCCAGATTGTGGTAAGTCATCCATAGGTTTTTGTTTAAGTTTTCATGCCCGAAAATCCGATCTAACCCTAGACTTTTGCTTTCGGATTCGGTTCGAGGACGTTGGAAGAGGAAATCGACTTGAGGAGATTCGTTCGTGACATCCCGTGGATTCCGGACGACCCCGTGACCTCCTAGACATCATCCCCACTGTAAGTTAATGCTTACTAGGTTTTGGGTGACGTAAAATGTAACCAAACATAGAGATTTAGTAACTCTAAAATCTGTCTACACGAAAAACCCCCGGCGCAGCGATTGTCTAGACTTTTAATCCTAACACATAAATCTAGGTTGTGTAAAAATTTCAGACATTTTCGTTAAAGTTTGCTATTTTAAATCGCATCGAAAAGAAACTGTTTTGACAAAACGTGTTGAAATCTGCCTATGAACATGTTCGAACTTAGTGAATTTGTTTCTATATTTTCTAGTCCGATTTGAGCTTTGCAATCTAAATAAAAGTTGTAGATAATCATGTCTAGTATGTGCATATAAAATTTCAGAATTTTTGGAGTCCATTTGATATGTTAAAAAGTCGAAATTTTGAACTGTGTCAAACCTGAGTTCGGACAGATTTCTGATTGCATAGTAAAATCGATATTTGACATGTTTCCTCAACTTATTTTGAAAAAGTTAAAACACGAAAGTTGTTCGTTAGGGTGTTTTGCATAAACTGTGAAGGTTTCAGATTTTTCGGACTTAAATCGAATTTTTAAATTGAAAAGGCGCAAACTGTGATGCCAAGATACTTTTGAATCGAATGATTTTGAAATGTCGAAACGAACGATCAAAGATTTGAAATACGATACATCTATACTTTTGAAAAACCCCGATACGTTAAATCTAAACGATACATGAGATACTTGGTGGAGGGTGAGCGCTCTGCAGGGTGCCCCTCTAGCCTTTCTCTTCGGGCCTATAATGGACGAGAGAAATTAGATGAGATATTACGCCAATCGGCGGGAGATACATTGCCTACTCTCTCGGGTTTGTCCGTATGGATTTCCCGAGGCTCCGGAGTGTTACTGGGTATGGCAGATACGGCTGCTGGCCGCCGGATCACCGGCTATACGAGATACTTACGAAACGGCTGCTGGCCGCCGGATCACCGGCTATACGAGATACTTACGAAACGGCTGCGGCCGCCGGATCACCGGCTATACGAGATACTTACGAAACGGCTGCGGCCGCCGGATCACCGGCTATACAAAACATTGAGAAATGGTTACGTAACGGGGAAATAAAAGATTTAATATTTTTAAAATATTTATTTATTTATGCATGTCTTTAAATTATGCATTTAAATTGTGTCTTTAAATTTCATATCATGACTAAATGGTTATTGTGGATTAAAGGCATGTCAAGTACACAATTTAAGTATTGTTTCCTTTAAATTGGTAAAATTTGTAAATGGAATATTTTTGTATGCATGCTTAGGAGAAAAATTTAATTATTTAAATTATGTGTGTTAAATTATGAATGTGTGTTAAACCCCTTTTTCATGTGTGTTAAATTATGAACGTGTGGAAATCCTTGCCTTTTAAATTATGTAATTAAATTATTATTAGTAGATGAATTAAAATTTAAATCATGTCTCGTATGCATATGTTTTTATTAAATTTAATTAAAGGCTTTGAAACCCCTAGATCATGCTAGGTGTTAACTTACTCAGCACGTTTTGCTGACCCAAACCATTTTTCCCCTTTTTCTTTCAGAGTATGAGGATTATGCATCATCATATGCATACATGGGAACATTTGGGGAAAAACTCTATTTTAAATTCCTACATTTAGTTACGACTTGCATGAACGGGCCTGTTTAACCCGTGTTTTGGCCATGTTGGCCCTATATTTAAATTCCGCTGCAATACATGTATTTAAATATTATTCTCCGCTGCAACTTTGATATTATTATTTTTAAATTATATTACAATGGGCTGTTAGAATGATTTAAATTCTGAAAAACCATAGCCTTGCATCTCTTTAGCAAGCTCGGAGAAACCGTGTCTTGTTAGGGAGGTGTGGCGGTGACATCCCGGCCTGGGTTATCAAATCCGGGGTGTTACACCCCCGGTCATGCCCAAAGATTTAACTAAAGCCTCAAACCTTAAACCTTTCCATAACTCTTAAACCTTAAACGCGCGGCCGTCCTCCAACCCTTCCGAGTGACCAATATAAAAGCATTTAAAAGAAAGCGGTAAAGAAAGCAATAAAAAAATAATTTAAAATCCTATCACTCGGAAGTTTTAAAAGTTATCTCGTTCCGTTAGTGTAAAAGAGCCCCCAGTCTTGGTGACCGGATGCAGATCCAGAATTCTCAAACACCCGCAAGCCACTCATAGTGCTTACAGATATCCAGGTGATTATGAGATACAAACTAATGGAAAAAATTCCGGATGTACTCACTCGAGACTCGAATTTAGGCTTTGGCAGAAGAGAATAGCAGTTGAAAAAATACTCAGTCCTATCTTCGAAAATAACCAAGGACTACATGTTGTTCCTTTGATACTATATATCACACCTCTTCAGAATCCAAGTGGTCCCTGAATGAGTGCAGATAATTAATACCAGATTTCCAACACAGTTATTTTGAGAAACAAATTGATATTTGAAAATCATTCTCTAAACAGGTACTAAATTCGAAATTAAAACACAGATCCTTTCAATCTAGGTGAGACCTAATCGCTGACTCTGCTACTAATTTCCCAAAATCAACCCCCAATCCGATGTAAATTAGTCATAACTGTGGAATCTATCCCTTACTCAAATCTGAATTTTATAAAGATAATTTTATTGGAAATTTATGATGCAACATCTGATATTTAAATCAAGACTTCTATGTCCAAGGGAAGGATCCCAAAATAATTTAACCACAATATCTATATAATAGTATCTTGCATAATCTAATATAAAAGATAAAATTAAATTACCCCAAAATATATTATGGGGTTAGACAGAATTTGTTACACAAATGTGAAATAGCCTGAGATAAGAGAGGTTCAAACGAACATTTTATTTTTGGCTACAAAGATGACAAAATAATTAGGGTGAGCTGGATTGCAATTATCCATGATCCCACTGCCTACTCATTTGGGTGGAGTGATTTTAGATAGTAGAAAATCCTATAATGACAGTGTCGCTATCAGTTGGGATTTTACTTTATCGAAATAGGATAAAAACCTACATGTCTCCTCTCTGCAATGATTATCAGATAATATTGACATATATCAACTGACTTTCATTACACATTGGAATTCAGGTTTGAAATTTAAAAAAAAAAAAAAGAAAACTGTATCTAATTGGAAGCTCGTTGAGTGGCTAGTCGTATCTCGGTAAAGAGACCTATTTCCCGTAGCTTCCACTAGGCTCCAATCAGACCATGAAAAAGAGTAGATAATAATTTATATACAGAGGACAAGCTAGTCGCATCCCTTAAAAAGGGACCTTTTTGCCAACATTAATCTATGATATCCCTTATTACCTACTTCATACGAATACGGGTAAAGACCAAAATAAAAGTAAGAAAATATTTTTGGTTTTAGAAATAAAAGAAATCATCTTGTGTGAGAAACATTGGTTTCTCATCCAAGGTTTGGAAATTAATCCATAATTACTCACTATGTCTAAATAGTCACTCATCCCATAATTAATTACATTCCGGATTATATGCTTAGATCATAAGAGTCTAATTTATAGAAAAATCTTCTAATGAGAAATTGAAAAAAATTCCTTGCATCAGATTAATCATTGATCTTAATTATTGCTAATTATGATCCTTAATTAATGACATAAGGGTTCAATCAATTAAGTGAGAAAATGGAAAATAGGAAATTTGGCACGAGGACACCGTTTTCGTCGCTAAACAGATATTTATGACGCGATCCTAAGATCACGTCGTGAGGCTAGCGATGTCATGGATGGGTAAGAGTCATTTTTAAGAATTTTTGTAATAAGAGGTTTCCACACGACGTTAAACAGAATTACGACATGATCATTGGAACACGTCGTATTTTCTTGGAAAATTTTGGTTTTCACGTCGCTAAACCAAGAATTACGACGTGATCCTAGGATCACGTCGTGAGTTTAGCGACATAAAATGTTTTTTAGAAAATAAGGGTTTTGGCGTCGCTAAACACTAAATTACGACGTGATCCTAGGACCAAATCGTGTGTCTAGCGACGTAATTATATTTTGGTGAAAGATGGAGTATTTGAGTTCGAAGTCATGAGACTAAAAATTACATCAGAACCCTGGGGCCACGTGTAACACCCCGGATTTGGTAACACAGGCCGGGATGCCACCGCCACACCTTCTCAAGCAAGACGCGAACCTTTTCGAGCTCACTTGAGAAGAGTTTAAGACTAAGTTGCATCAATAATTTAAAATATTCAAACAATGCCCGAATTCAAATTAGAGTACAGTCTAACATGCATAATTTAAAACAGTGCGGAAGCTAAGGCCAAATCACGGCCAAAACATAAGTTTGGAGTTCGTAAAAGAATTTAAAAGAAATGCGACAAGTCTTCGGAAATTCCCATCCCATATGTAAATGCCGTGCACTATTTTTCAACATCTGAAAAAAAAGGAGACAATGTATCTATCAGTACAACGGTACTGAGTAAGTTAATATACACCACAACGAGTGTTAGAAATTTTAGAAGAGTATTCAGAATAGGATTTTACTTTAAAAGACGGATGATCTATAATTTTTGAAAAGAGATGCGAGGAGATAAAAATCGAGTTCTTTTCTTTTTTTTTTTTATAAAAAGAACGAGGTAGTTTTAAAAATACGCAAATATTGTGAACCACAATTCTTTTCCATGACTATTCCAAAAGTCCATTTTTTTTTCTTTCAAATCTCCTTTGGATCGAGGACATCCCGTCCTTGGGGAATTGAACCCGCAAGAACACAAATACAATTTTTTTTACCATTGTTCATATGATCGAGGACACCCGCCCTTGGGGAATCGAACCCGCAAGAACTCAACATACATCCTAGGGAATCGAACCCATAGGAGTCAACAATATTCTGGGGAATCGAACTCGCAGGAAAATTTATACCTTGGGGAATCGAACCCGCAAGGCAAGTGAAAGCAATGACCCTATACAGACACACTCCAGAGCCCTAGATAAACCATATGGATATATCTAGGAGTATAGACTCTTACAATCACATAATCATATTTGCCGTTTTGGCTACGAGAGGGGGCGGCCCAACGAGCTCCACCTAGTGCACTTACCCTCAAGAAATAATCAAAGCATCCCACTCGATCATATTTCACAAAGTTTCAAAACTCCACTTTTATTCATTATCACAAGTGACCACATTTCCAGAATTTACATAATTCAACATGAGTGAAAATCCTCTTGGAAATCACCTCACACACATACATGGATTTCACCATTTGAGACATGAATTTAAAAATGTGGCAGTAATCAGAATTGCTTTTGGAAATGTAGAAAACCATTTTTAAAAATTCTGTAACTTTTACAGGAGCTAGAAAACACCAAGATGAAAACTTTTCATAGAAATAGGCATCCTCAAATTCGGACTCTAAATAGGCCAAATAAATCGATTTCAGAAAACCTT
This sequence comes from Hygrophila difformis, assembly GCA_030278955.1. Taxonomy (NCBI): domain Eukaryota; kingdom Viridiplantae; phylum Streptophyta; class Magnoliopsida; order Lamiales; family Acanthaceae; genus Hygrophila; species Hygrophila difformis. The sequence goes on along the minus strand of JAOANR010000001.1, from coordinate 26,464,461 downwards.
GATTAAAAGACTTAAATTTATTCAGCGAATTTGACCACAGTGTGGTTAAAATTCCATAAATTTTCGAGAGAGTTCCTAAAATCATAAAAATTGATTGAGACATTCTAGACACAATATGGAACAAAAGTCATGAAGGAATCGATCACAAATAACAACCACAAGACGATCTGAAATGCACAACAAAACCGAACTTCATGAAAAATCCATTCTGACAGCAACTTATAGCCGAATACCAGATCCGATTTCGAGCATCAACTCAACTCTAAAAATTATGAAAATTTACAAATCTCATATTTAGAATGTTAGGAACAATTTTCATTTGGAAAGATCTTCTAAAAATGCACCGATCTAGGTCGAATATGCAAGACAATAGAAACTAGTCATGGGAAAACCCTAGTTGACAGATTTCATAGAGGATGGAAATCGATCTATATCTCGAATTATACTCAACCATAACTCCTAAAACTTGATGAGTATGATACTAACTTACCTTGGATCATCTTAGAATCAAAATCCTCCTTGGTTTAATCCCTGAAATTGTCCAACTTGGCCACAAGATCCTCACTCCCACCGATTGAACCTATTTTGGAGATGTTGGAAGGAATCCTTAGATCTAGGGCCTGAGATTCGAATATAGGGACAAGGAATCGAAGTGGAATCCTTACCTATCCGTAGGAAAATGGATTGGGTGCTTGAATCTCGCCTAAAGCCTCTGCCAAGATGAAGAACAACCACACTTTCTCACCAACACTCAAATGAAATCCAATTTTCGGATTAGGGAAAGGGGTGAAGTTTTGGGGGCTGTAAAGGGTTGGAATGGAAGTGTTAAGGGTTCCAAATGAAGCATTCATGATCCTGGGAAGTGGTGGGATGGTTTAACTTCAGTCATAACTCGAAATGACCCTCCAAATCCCACATTCATCCTCCCTACTTCAATGTGGTTCAATTAATCCATTCAATGTTCATGTACCAAACTTTATCCAACTTTGTGGGGAGTTAAATACACTCAAAAACTATCCAAAATCGTCCTAATACGTTCATGAATGTGTGGGGAATGAATTCCAAACGTTTGGACTCTCCAAGCATCGAAAATGAAGCCAAAACGCGTTGAACCGCGTTGGCCATTCGGCCACAGGCGGTGGCGCGCTGGTGGCGACCATCAGCGGTCTTTTCTTCCTTCTTTCTTTTTTTTTATTATGATTTTTATTTCCAAAATCATAGTGTGGGAATTATCCAAGATCGTTGGGATAATTCGATAAACTCATTCTGAATCGCGATCGTCCGAAAATATTTAATTCCGCTATCTCGGAATTATTTCGGTTTTAATAATTAAATCCAATTCTTTGATCTTTGGATTTAATTTTTCGATGTCGATTTCTCAGGTATTACACCACGTCGTAAGTGATAATGGCAAAAATTGTCCATTATTTCCAATCCATTTCCGTGTCTGAGACGGACATTTTGATCGTGTTTCCATCTTATTTTAATAAGAAAGCAGCTGAATTTGACAGATTAATGCAAGTTTATAAGAATATGAAGCTGGTAATAAAAAGACACAAAACATGCAATTTTTAATTGTATTCGTGTTAGAAAAATCCAAAAACATGAAAAAAGGAAAAAGAAAAGAAAAAGATAGAAAAGATGGGCAAAAGAATAAAATAGCCCACAAAAATAAAAAAGATGGGAAAAACATTGAAAATCCCACAAACTGAAATTTGGCTAAGTGTGAAGCACAATTCGAATTATGCAATTCGAACTAATCCGAATTGCGCATATAATTCGAATTGCTAAGGAGAAAAAGAAAAATGAATGTGTTGGGAAGAGATGCAGAGAGACCCAATTCGAATTGTTCTAACTTGAACCATTTAATTCGAATTGCAATGTGAAGAGGAGAAACCCAAAGGCAAAAAGAGAAGATGCAATTAGAATTGTCCAATTCGAATTAATTCGAATTGACAAACAATTCGAATTACTACAAAAAAAAGGAAGCAAAGTAGGAGCCATCAAGCAGTTCAAGAAAATCAATTCAAATTCTTCACATAATTCGAATTGATGACTGAAGACCATAACCCCAGCTCAAGGAAGAGATCTCACAATTCGAATTAATTCGAATTGCTTGAAGAATTCGAATCACATTCAAAAATTCATCCTAATGAAGCTGTGGAGCACGAGCATAACACTGGTAGGCCTAGGGTTTCGAGCATAGTTGTTAAGATCCCGATCCTGATCTTAGGATCTTACGATTTTACGATCACACCTCTCTAAAACGATCCCGATCCTTGTAGGATCTTAAAATTCGTAAGATCCCGATCCTGTTAGTAGAATGTTACGATCTTATAGTCATACTCCCTCAAACGCTTCTACGATCTTACGATCTTACCTCTTAAACGCATAAAATTTTTGTAGTATTTTATAATTTGGGATCAAAATAACTTGTTTCTTTTAATTTTAAACTTAAGAGCTTGTATTCCTTATGTGTGATGTGTAAAAAAAACATAATATGTATGTATGTGGAAATATTTTATGTTTGATTGTGATATTTTTGTATTGTATTGTATTAATTAACTTGCAAGATTCATAAATACACAAAATAATGCTTTTACTTGTCAGTATGCATAACTGAGTTTATCTATTATTGCAATTTCATAAGATCTTAGGATCCCGATTCGATCCTGCGATCCCGATCTTGCAAAGAGAAAAACGATCCCATATAGGATCCCGATCTTAACAACCTTGGTTTCGAGAATGGTGTATAAAAGCTGACCTTCCCCAACAGAATCGAGGAGATCAGAAACTTTCCAAAGAATCAGCTTGGGAACAAAAAGAACAAGCTGAGGTTCTCCACCCCTTAATGGTTAGGTAGGTAGTTTAGTTAGTTTAGTTTATTTTTCATGCGTATAGCTTAGTTTTAATGTTTTGATTTCAGTTTAGTTGTAGAAGCAGTTTGTGTAAACCATTAGAGTAGCCATTTCCATACATTTACATGTTTTTTTTTTAGTTAGAATAAACCCTACCTTCAAGCTAATGATGGTTTTGGATTCTTTATCTTGCTTTCAAGTGTGAATACAAGAGAAAATTCCAGAAATGGTTTTGTTCATGTGCTTGGCACTTTTTAAATGCTTTCCTTAGCATTAAATGAGTAGAATGTTTGTTTGTTTCAACTAGGTTACATTTATTATGTCCTAGTTGACATTCAAACTCAATAAATGCATGTTTAGTGGGTTTTTGGTAGGATCTTATGCCTTAGTGCTTCAAGTAAGTGTTCTTAGGTTCTAGATGTTTTTAGGGTTTGTTAGTATTTATTTTTACTTGCTTTAGTTTTCTGCCTCCTTTTCATTTTATTATGCCTTAGATAACTTAAGTGTTCTTAGTTTTATGCTTGTAGTTCTTAGACTTTTAAACTGCTTTTGGTTTTATGATCTTTGAATCTCTTGTTTGTAGAAATAGGGTTTAGATCTTGCTATTATCTGCTGGACATGTATCTTTTTTATTCCTAAAAATCCTCACTAGTGTGGCTGTGAGGTGACATTGATGTGAAATCAGGGATTTGGTAAATCTGATCCATCATAAACCACACAGTGTATACCAAACCCATACTTGTGCGAACAAAAAAATTCCTTGTTATGAGAAAATTGGATGCAATTCGAATTAATTCGAATTGCCTAAGAAATTCGAGTTGCACACCAAATATATTCTCTTCATGTGGATTCCAACCAATTCGAATTGTCCAAATCGAATTAATTCGAATTGCTCAACAATTCGAATTGGCTTGAAAACCACATTGTATGCATGCCATCCCCTCATGCCTTAGTTTATTTTCTTTCCCCAACCAATTCGAATTGCCCAATTCGAATTAATTCGAATTGCTGGACAATTCGAATTCACCGTCTCATTGAGATATATGCCTTAGTCAAATTTGAGCAAGGAAAGGACTTCATAAATTCGAGTTGTCCAGTTCGAATTAATTTGAATTGCTCAACAATTCGAATTAGATGATGTCTCATTCCTTCGCAAGGATTAATTGGGTAAGATTATACTTCATTCCTCATGCATCCTCAATTCGGTTTACGTTGCACATATACCCAGTAATTCAAATTGAACTATCCCTTCTATTTTGAAAACTCCAAAAATATTTTTCATTCCAGATTTGTGTAAGTTGCATGGGTACATTGGGCCTAGGCCCATTATACCTAACTTTATCCATTACACATTTCAACCCATTAGTGTCTATTCATTGTGTGATTAACACTCACACAATACCAAAAACATTTTCTTAACTTCATCATTTTCTTCTTTATAGTGTGTATGAATGAAATATCACAGATCAATGTTGGTGAAAGGTCCCTTCACAGGGATATCGATTAGCTCGTCTCCTGTGTATTAATTATTATTCGTTATTTTTGCATGGTCCGATTAGTGATTGGTGGAAGCTCCGGCGAGCGGTCTCTTTACTAGAGATTCGATTAGTCACTCAGCCAATTTCTAATCAGATGCAGTTTTAATTTTCTTTATTTTAATTTCAAACCTGAATTCAAGCTGCAATAAAATAAAATGATGTCGACCAACATCATTTGGGAACTGTTGCAGCAAGAAAATATGTGGGTTTTTCTTCCCCTCACAGACAAAAGAGAGCTGAATGACGGCGGTCACCGTCATTTGGAATTCTTTCTGTCTAAAATCCTTCCATCTGGAGTAATTGGGAACTGAACAGCAGATGTTTGCAGTCCAGATCCACCCAGTTATTTCTGGCGTTCTCTTTAGCCAATTTCTTCTATTCTCAAGGCTAATCCATCTTTGTGTATCACATTCTGTCTAACCCCACCATATATTTTGGGGCATTTTATTTTCCTTTTCATATACTTGTATGCATGATACTATTATGTAGATGTTGCGGTCATAATAACTATTTTGGGGATCCTTCTCCTTGGACATAGAAGTCTTGATCTAAATCAGATGTTGCATAATAAATTTCCAACAAAAATTCCTTTATAAAATCCAGATCTGAGCAAGGGATAAATTCGGCAGTTATGATTAATTCATATTCTACCGGGGGTTGATTTTGAGAACTAGAAGCAGAGTCAGCGAATAGGTCTCATCTAGACTGAAAGGATCTGTGTTTTAATTGAGAGTTTAGTACCTGTCTAGGGAATGATTTTCAAATATCCATTGTTTCTCAAAATTGCTGTGTGTTGGAAATCTTGCATTAGATATTGCATTAAATCAATGTCCACTTGGATGTAGAAGAGATGTAATAAATAATACTAGAGGAACAACATAGCCTTGGTTGATTTCTAAGGTAGGGTTGAGTATTCCTTCGACTACTATCTTCTTCTGCCAAAGTCTAAAATTGAATCTTGAGTGAGTACATCCGGAATAGGTTCCTTTGAGGATCTGTTTCATTTAGTTTGTATCTCATAACTACCCAGATGTTGTGAGCTCTGTGGCTTATTGATGTCTTGGGAGTTCTTGATCTGCATCTGGTCACCAAGACCAGGGGCTCTTTTATACTAACGGAAAGAGATGCTTTTGACGCTTCCGAGTGATAGATTTAAATGCTTTCTTTACAGCTTTCTTTACGGCTTTCCTTTAAATTGCTTTCATAGAGGTCACTCGGAATAATTAGGGGCTGTCCATCTGTTATAAGGTTTGAGAGTTATGGAATGGTTCGGGACTAGATTTGAAACTTTGGGTGTGACATGGGGGAATGATAGCAGTACTTGGCATGTCAACTAATGATTTGACAGGTGTTGTTCATCCACCATAAATGATTAACATACTCTTGCAAGGCATTGCAAGGTGAGTTATGAGTTTTTGGTATCTTAGAAGTTGAGGTCTTAAGAGCATGTGATTTCTCACTGTAAGTACCTGTCTGTTAAAGGGAACATAGTGTAGAAAGCATGAGAGTTAGCTGACTGACGAGTTATCCCAAGCTAAGATCTGTGTAATAAAAATGGAAGTTTAAGTATGTTTCATCTTAATCTTGTCCAATCTTTATTATTTTCTCCCTGTCCCTTCTGTCATATTTTAAATCTGCTTTCTAGATAGCGTAGCATAATTTTACATTGCTTTCTTAGTATAATTTAATTGCTTTCCTAGATATAATTTACCATGCTTTGTAGAATAATTTTTACTGCTTTCATGATCTGATTTAAATTATGTCTTGTAGTTGTTAGAAACCATTGCAAAACTTGAATCGAGTAACCGAGTGGAAAATCTTAGTAAACGACGTGGGCCCTGCTTCCATCGCACATCCTCCAGTGAACGATCCGGTACTTACTATAAATTACTGCAATTTTTGACTCCGTGCGCTTTCGGGGGCACAATTTCTTAACACGAGTACTAAAAACGCGACAACCTATAGATATATCCCTAATCCCAACTCCATCTTCATAAATTGGTTTCATTAAATAAAATTGAAATTGAAAACCAGGATTATGATTTTTCGGAAAATACTCATATAGTGGGAAAACGTCCAAGTCTCATGGCAGGGACTTTCATGACATGAAATAATGAAAAGTATCATGGCGCAGATACCGGGGACTTTCAGGGTGACAGACTGAAGGTCAAGATTGAACTGTCTATCCCGGTTGCACCATGAAATTTGTCAAAAGTTTCATGCCAGGGAGGACCACAACGCCATTTGAAATCAAAGCACCCTACATGAGTAATAAAAAGTGGCAATCTTAATATACCCTTAAACCCCTTCCATGAATCATAACTCTTTTCATTTAATAAATCCAAACTTGATATTTCAGAAAAATACTCGTGTTGCGAAATCTGTCAAAATTTTCATGGCGCCGTTGCCGGGGAGGATGCAGCGTCGTTTACTAGGAGAATTACACTCTTGATTTACTCATATATAGTTTTTGTACATAATTTTGATTCATTACTAACCTGGGGGTTGTACAGGTGTTGTCAAATCGTGATACCAACTGCTTATGCAACGGAGGAAGGGTATATTGCCTGAGCTACTGTTCGATCTAGAAATAGAAAGGACCGCTCGCCAACTTTGGGCACAAGCCAGAAGAAGGAAAGAGCAGGAGCATCAGACTCACAATTCACCCGTAACATCGAGCAGCGACCTATCAGACATGGCAAATAACCAGAACATTCCCCCGATCTTACCCATAGACCAACCACCAAATAATCCTGGTAATGGAGCTGGCGGAGGAGTGGTAGAACACCCTAATCGTGCCAACGAAGAGGAGAATCTACCTGACCTCAATCAGCAACAATACCAGCAATTCCACCATCAACAACCGCCACCACCTCTTAACCAATTCAACCACCAAAACCAAAATATACCAAACCAACAATACCAGAATCAAGCCTTCAATCAAGACCAATTTCAGAACAATCCTCAAAATCCAAACAACTTCCAGCAAATTCCTAACTATCACCAATAGTACCAGAATCAAGCTGAACAGGGAAACCAACAACAGCAAGCAGTAGCAGATTTCATGCAGCCGATCGTGGAGCCTTATCTGGACAGGCCTGGAAGAGTGCAATTTCCAGCACACAACTTCGAGCTCAAACCGGCACTCATCAATTTGGTGCAAAACAATCAGTTCTGCGGTGCAAATCATGAGGACCCTCATGATCATCTTCAGACCTTTCTAGAGCTCTGCGATACGATAAAAAACCAGAGAGTCTCACTTGAGGCTATAAGACTAATGTTGTTCCCATTTTCTTTGTTTAGTGGTGCCAGGGATTGGTATAAATCACTGCCCATGAATCAGAGAAGCACCTGGGCAGATTTGGTAAGAAGTTTTCTGTTGAAATATTTCCCGGAATCAAAGGTGGAGGAAGGACGAGCTAAAATTGGAGAGTTCAAGATGAAGCCAGATGAATCACTTTATGATGCAAAAGAGAGATTCGCTGATCTCGTGAGGCGTTGCCCCCAACACGGATACGCACCATGGGAGCAGTTAAGGAAATTCTACGGAGGACTCACCCATCCATGGAGAACAATGTTAGACGCTGCCGGCGGACGACATCTACTCCATTTACCTATGGACCAAGCTTGGGAAAAGATTGAGACAATGTCTGTCAATAGATCTGTACTAAATGCCGATGATAGGAAAGTGGATCCTCCTAGAAAGGTTTTTGCTGTGAGTGATGGAAAAACAGATTTCGAAAAACTGCAGGAACAGGTAGCTGCGATACAGCTGGGACAGGACAAAGGAAAGGGAGTAGACATTTCCCAGGCATGAGCTTCATCCAACCAAGTTCAAACACAGCAATCGGGAATTGTCTGTGGGCTGTGTCAGGGACCTCATCCAACTGACACATGCCAACAGATAGCTACCGAAAGTTGTAACTATGCCGGGAACTACCAGAATCGCCACCACAACCTCTCCTATTCCAACAACAATGCACTCAACGCACATTTGTTGCAGCCAAACCAGCCCAACCAGTTCGCAAACCAGAATCACCAGCAGAACTTCAGACCTCAGAATCAGGGATTCGTCCAGCAGAGAGTGCAGAACTTCCAGAATCAGAATCAGAACTTCCAGCCACATATCCAGCAAAGGCCCAATCAGAACCAAGGCCAAAATTTCCAGAACTTCCAATCCCAACCTGATCAGAATCAGCAGTACAACCAAAAGCCACCATCTCGTCTAGAGAGTCTGATGACCGAGTTTATAGCCAACCAAAAGGATATAAACCAGCAGTTGCAGTCATCAATCAAGAATGTGGAGACGCAAGTCACCCAGTTGGCAAAGGAGCTGCAGAACAGAGGGAAATGAACGCTTCCGAGCAGCACTGAAGCCAACCCGCAGTGCAAAGCAATCACATTGCGGGGAGGCAAGACTTTGGAGGGAAATACTGGGCTTGGAAAGGAGAAGGCCGTGAAGGGAAAGGACTCACTGGAGGTTGAGAAGGAAAAGGAAAAGATTGAAGGAGGAGACGGTATTGGACTGGTCACGGATACATCAGATGCAGCTAATTCGCAGGCTGAAGCTGCACATGAAGGTACTGGGTGAAGGTACAACTTCCTTCTCTTTACCACCAAAAACAGATAATAAAAAGTACATGCCAAGGGTTCCATACCCGGCACGTCTTAAAAATAAGGAACAAGATGAAAAATTTAAAAAGTTCTTACAAAGACTGAAAGCTGTCGAGATCACTATTCCACTGGTCGAAATGATTTCAGAAATGCCCGTCTATGCTAAATTTCTTAAAGAAATGATTTCAGGGAGGAGAAAGTTTGAGCAAGAAGAGGTGGTGATCTTGAACAGCAGTTGCAGTGCCATCATTCAGAGAGTGCTACCGGAGAAAAAGGAGGATCCAGGCTGTATTACACTGCCAGTCCACATCGGGAAAACCAATGTTGGAAAAGGATTGTGCGACTTAGGATCGAGCATCAACGTTATGCCACTCGCCATGGCAAAACTTCTTCACTTGGGTATCATTGAGCAGTTACAATGAAATTACAACTGGCAGACCGGTCGATTGCCCACCCAGTCGGAATCCTGAAGGATGTAATTGTCAAGACAGGAGGGACCCTCTTTCCTGTTGACTTCATTATCCTGGACATAGAGGAAGACTACGAAATGCCACTGATCTTAGGCCGCCCCTTTCTTTCAACCGGTGGTGCACTTATAGACGCGCGAAATCAAATCAAGCTCCGAGTCGGAGAAGAAGAGCTGAATTTCAACATGGGAAAGCTGCAGAAGTTTCCGTCTGAGGAAACCTGTTCCAAATTTGATGTAATAGATGGTAGGTGTGCGGATGAGAGCATAGACTCTATGACTGTTGTGGCGGACAAAGTTTCAAAACAGGTACTGACGCCTGAAGGTGCAGAGCAACGAAGTAGCTGCAACGCTGTCCACTTCGAGGACCCCATCACTGGAGACCTTGAGGAATTCGACGGTGTTGAATTCATCCCAAACGAGGAGGAAAGCACCAAGGAGGAGGAAGTGGATCCTGTACTGACACAGGATCCTGAAGGTAAATCTGATCTCTCACTCCCATCCATTTCTCGCAAACTACTGCCTTCCGTTGAATGTCCGCCAGAGCTCGAACTTAAAATACTCCCGGATCATCTTAAGTACGTCTTTCTCGCTGAACATAAAAGATTACCGGTAATTGTGTCAGCCAACCTGACACAAGAACAAGAAAAAGCTCTGGTAGACATTCTAAAGAAATATGTACATGAAATCGGATGGACCATTTCTGATATAAAAGGAATAAGCCCCTCTATTTGCATGCACAGAATTTTAATGGAAGAGGGGTACAAGCCCTCCAGGCAACCACAAAGGTGTCTGAACCCCCACATGCAAGAAGTCGTAAGGAAAGAAGTTATCAAGCTCTTAGATGCTGGTATCATCTATCCAATATCTGACAGCAAATGGGTTAGCCCAGTGCAGGTAGTACCAAAGCGTGGGGGAGTCTGTGTAACGACTAATGAGCAAGGAGAAGAAGTGGCGACACGTCCAGTGACCGGTTGGAGAGTTTGCATTGACTACCGGAAGCTCAATACCGCTACGAGGAAGGACCATTTCCCTTTGCCATTCATTGATCAGATGCTGGAGAGGTTGGCTGGGAGGGAGTACTATTGCTTTTTGGATGGGTACTCTGGCTAAAATCAGATCGTAATAGCTAGCGAGGATCATGACAAGACCACTTTCACATGCCCATATGGAACTTTTGCGTACATGAGCATGCCTTTTGGACTTTGTAATGCGCCTGCCACATTTCAGCGATGCATGATGTCAATTTTCTCAGAATTTATCGAAAAATGCATTGAAGTTTTCATGGATGACTTCTCTGTGTATGGAGATACTTTTGATGAATGTTTGACTAATCTTGCAAAAATTTTAAAAAGATGCGAGGACACTAACCTAGTTTTAAACTGGGAGAAGTGCCATTTCATGGTCACCGAAGGAATAGTGCTAGGTCACCGCATCTCGCGCGCAGGCATCGAAGTCGATAGGGCCAAAGTCTCAGTCATATCCAACCTTCCATTACCGAACTCAATAAAAGCAGTTAGGAGTTTCTTAGGGCACGCCGGTTTCTACCGGAGATTCATTAAGGACTTTTCTAAAATTGCCAAGCCGCTCACTAACTTGCTTTGTAAAGAAAATTCTTTTGTAATAAACGAAGCGTGTGTTCAAGCCTTTGACACGCTCAAGAAGTTGTTGATTTCTGCCCCAATAGTGCAACCACCCGATTGGTCAATACCTTTCGAGGTAATGTGTGATGCAAGTGATCTCGCCGTGGGTGCAGTTCTTGGGCAACATAAGGAGGGGAAACTTTGTGTGATTCATTACGCAAGTCATGCCCTGAATGAAGCTCAAATTAACTACACCACCACGGAGAAAGAAATGTATGCGGTAGTTTTCGCGTTTGACAAATTCAGACAATATCTCATTGGCACGAAAACCACAGTATACATAAATCACTCTGCGCTGAGATACTTGTTTAGCAAACAAGACGCCAAACCTCGATTAATCAGGTGGGTACTTTTGTTGCAAGAATTCAACATCATAATAAAAGATAGAAAAGGCAGAGACAATGGTGCTGCTGACCATTTGTCTCGACTAGATAATGGTAAAAATGAGCTAGCCGTTAATGAGAATTTTCCGGATGAGCAACTGTTTGCCTTGCACCTTCATGATCAAGCTTGTCCGTGGTTTTCTGACATTGCTAACTTTTTAGCATGCGGAATAAACCCACCATTCCAAAGCAGGAGCCATAAAGCAAGGTTCTACCGAGATGTAGTTGACTACTTCTGGGAAGATCCTTATCTTTTCAAGCATTATGCATATTCGATCATTAGACGATGTGTAACGGAGCACGAGGCTTATCAAATCGCTAAGAAATGCCATGAATCAGAATATGGAGGTCACCATGGCCCTACTCGGACATCTCATAAGGTGCTCGAGTGTGGTTTCTATTGGCCTACCATTTACGAGGATTGCAAAGCGTTTGTTAAGGCCTGCGACAGATGCCAAAGATTAGGGAATATCTCCAAGAGGGATGAGATGCCTCAACAAGGAATTCTTACCCTTGAGATTTTCGATGTATGGGGTATCGACTTTATGGGACCATTCCCGACATCTGATGGGAATCATTACATCTTGGTAGCTGTCGATTACGTTTCCAAGTGGGTTGAGGCAGTTGCACTGCCAACCAATGATGGCAACCAGGTCATCAAATTTTTGAAAAATAACATTTTCGATAGATTTGGTGTACCCAGGGTGATCATATCCGATGGAGGAACCCATTTTGTTAATAAAATATTTGCAAATCTTATGAGCAAAAATGGGATTCTCCACAAGATCGGCACGCCTTACCACCCCCAAACCAGTGGCCAAGTCGAGGTTTCAAATCACGAAATCAAACACATACTCGAGGCCACTGTGGGGATAACCCGCAAAGATTAGTCACGTAAGCTCAATGATGCTTTATGAGCATACCGCACTGCATTCAAGACTCCCATCGGGATGTCTCCATACAGGCTCGTCTTCGGAAAAGCCTGTCATTTGCCCGTAGAACTAGAGCATAAGGCTTACTGGGCCGTAAAAACGCTTAACTTTGACCCACGGGTTGCTCATTATAAGCGCAAGTTGGACCTCAATGAAATTGAGGAAATACGTGCGCAAGCTTATGAAAGCTCGAGGATTTACGAAGACCGGACCCAGAAGTTACACGATCGTCGAATCAAGTCTAAACACTTCTATGTTGGCCAAAATGTCTTGTTATTTAATTCTAGGTTGATGTTGTTCCCCGGAAAGCTTAAATCCAGATGGGAAAGGCCATACGAAGTGGTACATGTGCTTGAGAGTGGAGCTGTCAGGATCCGAACTGACAAAGGAGAGCTGGTAGTGAATGGACAAAGATTGAAGGAATATCTCGAGCAGTTCGACCCCGAAAAAGAAGCTCAAATGACATCAGAACCGGCTTATGCTCAATAAATAATATACATATATTTCCTTAATTGTTTATTACTCACCATAATTATTTTATCGGACAAAAAGTATCCAAAAATCAACTAAACATTTAGAGTACTAAGACTCTAAATGTGAGGATGTTGATATTTGGAGAAAACCTAATACTTCCTTATAATTGTTTTGCAGGAATTCGTGGAACCAACAAAAAGAAAATAAAGCTTCGAAATCAGGTTCCTGGTTGGGTAAATACTATATTTAATGGAAAATCAATTTTGGAAGTTAGAGAAATCTAAAATCCGAAATAAATCCATAAAATAAAAGTATTAACCCAACCTAATTTATGCAAGCAATTTATTTTTTATAATAGTTTTTTGTGATATTACTTGTTATTAAGTTCATTTTTATGAACAAAATTTTTGAAAAACCCCAAATTTTCTAAGTCTTGGATGTGGTTTGATTTTCATTTCAAAAATAATTCGAATTGTTTGAAATAAACCACATAAGACATTGTTGCCTTGGTAATTTTCACCATTCGGATTGATCAATTCGAATTATGCAGGCAGTTCGAATTAATTCGAATTACCATACAATTCAAATTGACACTCCAAGGAATTTTCGGAGTGTTAGTGTAGCCAAGTAAGCAATTCGAATTATAAGGCAATTCGAATTAATTCGAATTGCATGACTAATTCGAATCAGCATACAAAATGCATTCTCCTTGTGCAAAGTAAGCAATTCGGATTATAGGCCAGTTCGAATTAATTCGAATTGGCCAAATAATTTGAATTAGCTCACAAAAGCATCTTATGCAAATTCAGTCTACACCCTCAGGCTCGAATTATGAGTCAATTCGAATTAATTCGAATTGACTCCAAATTCGAACTTGCTGGTGTATTTTTGTCTCCAAAGCCAATTCGAATTAATTCGAATTGGCTGAATAACTCGCACCCCTCACAAGACCACATCAATTCGAATTAATTCGAATTGATGCTTTGGTCTCAATAATTCGAACCTCCATCCGAACCCTTTTTATACCCTCCTTTCCCCCTCATTTCCCTCACTTTCACTCTTCACATTCCAAAACCTCTCCCGATTCTCTCTCGCGAAACCCTTCTTCCTCGCGAAACCAGTCGTTCACTTCGAGCTTTCCTCCGTTCAAATCTCTCTGAAATGGCGTCTTCTTCATCTAATCCCAGTGGGAGCAGGGGGCAAGTTCTCTATTTCAGCTTTTGCACTTGTTTTCGCAAGTTCCAGTTTCGTATCTTCCATATGTTTTGTGAAATCAAGGTTGGGGGAGGGGAATGCTCTTTGTTTTTCACGTCGGGGAGAGTCGGAAAGTGGTCGGAGTATGTTAGGAATGTTCGGGAATAGGGTAGAAACCGACTAGGCAGAACCTAGGGCTCTAGGATTTCTATTCACAACTGCCATGATTAAGGGTTCGAAGTTTCTGTGGTGTAGGGAGTGTTCTTATTTTGAAAATGAGGGTCTCAAAACCCTTAAAAATTATGGTTTTTGTTCAGTATGCAGTGTTGTTGCTCCATTTTTGTCTGTGTGCATATCTGTGTTATCTGTGTTTGTGTTTTGGAAATCTGTGAATGGGGTTAACAATGTGGAGAGTTTCCTTTACCCACTGTGTTGTTTTGATCAATAAAAAGTTGTTAATGATGATTAGAAATGCATGCTGTTGTTGTCTGTGAACTCATATCTGTGTGGTATGAGTTTTGTTTGGCAAAATTGTTGCATTACAGTAGTGTGTATGGACCAATTGTGTTTGTCTGTCTTGATGTTTGCATGTATTATATTATATGAGTATTTTAGTAATAAATGCTTTTGTCGGGTACATGTTAACCATACTTTGCAAACTCAACTCTAGAAGTTGATGTTCGCACGTACGGGACACATGGTACAGACGAAACCATGCCAAAATTTTTCCAACACTTATGAGGCATGGCATTTATGTGGAAAAAGACAAAATGTTAGAATGTTCTTTGTTTTAAGTGTTGATCTTTGTGCAATTTGGGACAAGTGGAGAATATTCAAGTGGAACATTTTGTTTCATTCCTTAAAAACCCATTTCCCAAAAACAAAATCCAAATGGGGGACCACTCACACCCCCAATTTCATTTAATAAACAAATCAACACTTTTCATAAAAATCCAAAAATTCCCTTTCGTATGTATGCATGCTTATTTTTATCTTTATCCTTCATGGTCCGTTATTACATACTAGTGACTGCATAAATTGTCATCTGCATTTGTTGTTCATCATTAATCTCTTATCTCTCCTTTCACATGATTTAAATCACTTTTTAAGTGATAAAAATCAAAAAGTCCTTTCGTAGGCTCAATAGCCTATGAAATTCTGCTTTTTTTGGTCAATTGACCACTCAAAAACATTTTAGACTATTTATAGTCTAAGACAATTTTTTTTTTAGGATCCAAGATCCTTATTTCTCTCTTGCTTTCCCTCTCACTGTGCAATAAAAGTTAGATTTAATAATCTAACCCCGTGTCTTCTCATTCCATAAATTCGAGTAAAAACCAGTTAACTCACATTTAGAGCTTAGCTCAAAATGTGAGGATGTTGATTTTCAACTTGAATGACTTTATCAAAAATGTGTTAAAAATAGTTCCAACTCTTTTTCTCCAGGAACCAACTCATCATAGATTCCCTAATGGGTCTTCCAAAGACAACCCCAGACCGTGCTTTCTTGGAAATTGAACGGCTGAAGAAAGAGATAGAAGAGAATAGGGTGGCTATAAGGAATGAGCACAAGCTGAATATGGACCATCAGATTGAATGGAGGTTCGAAATGAAAGACCATTGGTGGAGTGCGATCCCAGAGGAAGAAAGAAATGATAGAGCTATGGGCCTCGAGAGAGACTTTTGCCAACACGTATGGAACTTCTGGAATCAGGAGTTTGATGAAGCTAGATACGACCAAAGGTTTGATGAACCGAAGGTCCACTACGAGCGGATGGTTTGGAGGATGAAACAGCAAAAAGCCCGGTGGGATAGAATGCTTGAACAACATTTCGGGGATAAGAAAGTAGCAGCCTTTGATCCGATCCTTATTCAACCACCAATCACAAGGGAAACTAAGAGTCACTATGCCAAGACACCTCCACCACAGCGAGTAGCAATAACGGGGATACTTTCCATCACAGACGCCTTCCCATTCACATACAAGAAAGAATTATTCGACAATGGGACCGTCTGCGGACCAGAGGAGCAGCTTTGGCTGACAAGGCATGCAAAGGCACGACACACTGAAATGGCGTGGAACTTCTGGGAATCTCTCCAACCCGTACTGAATTACGGACATGCCCACCACACTCCGATGCTGGACTCGATCATCCAGAAAACCAAAGCAATCCGACAGCGGTGGGGAGAATATATGACAGCATGGGGAAAGTGGGAGAAGGACATCAGAGAGTCTGTGCTTAGACCAGGGTTGGTAATACCCCCGGGGAATGAGGAGATTCTTCCAGTATTCTTGCCACAAAGATCTCCGGTGATTGAGCCCCGAGAAACCACGATGGAGGGAATGCCCAATTTCGCACTAATGAGGGTCGAATGCTCCGCAATGATCCGGAGCAGATCTTGGGATAGGATGGGAAGGAAGAAGAAACAGATCCCATTAATGGATGAAGATAAATGTATAAAGTTTCTCAACATTCCACCAGTCCGAGACTTGAGGAATCTAAAGGAGAAGGAGGCGGATATCATGGACACTCTGTATGCAGATATGAAGACTAGATTTTTCGAGCTGTTACGAGAGATGGATGCAGAGGGTCTAAGGTACTGTCAGCAAAACAGACCGCGCCTGCAGTATGATACGGGATTCCAAGGTGTTCTGGGTAGATATTTTGCAGACAAATGGACAACCCAGCCCAAAGCCATGTCTGAACCTGAATTCATCACGAAGTATTTGAAGATAGAAGGTCCGGAATTTGGGCTATGGACTAAGGCTGATGACCAAGTGATTGATGATTATGTGGATCCAACCTCCGAGACGTATCAACCTGCTGAGCCGGAACCCCACTCAACTGAAACAGAGCCTGAGCCACCCAAGAAAAAGAGAAAGCTGGTGAAGTTGTCAGAGAAAGAACAGATTGGAAAGTCTGCTGAGCCTCAGATCAAAATCCAAGAACCCCCCAGTCAGCCAAGGATCATTCCTCTTGTGCCTAAATTTTATGATGAGCCATCCAAGCCAAAGGACAAAGACAAGAAGCAAACCACTGAGCTACCCAAGAAAGAACAGCTGCGTAAAGCCCAAGAACAAGCCGATGCAGAATTGGCAAAGAAGGCCCAAGAAGAGGCCGATGCAGAAGCAGCAAGGATAGCTTAGGAGGAAGCTGAGATAGATAGGATTGAGGCACAGAGGAAAGCCGAGTACGATGTCCGACAAGCTGAAAGAGCGAGAAGGGAGAAGGAGGAGGCTGAGATCGAAATGGCAAAAGAGACGGAGAAATGGAAGCAGAAAATGGAAGCTGCAAGGGCTGAGAAAAATCGATTATGGAAGGAACAAATGGCCAAGATAGCTGAGGAGGAGGCTAAGAAAGCAGAAGAAGATGCCAAGAGAGCAGAGATGGAGGAAAATATTAGAAAGGCCCGGGAAGAGGAAGAGAACAGAAAAGCTGCTGAAAGATTGCAGGCTGAGTTGGAGAAGAAGAAGAAAGCTGACACTGAAATACAGGTCGATGTCGGGGACGATGACTGTCAGATAATCAGCGGAACCGACATTATTCCTGTCAAGGTAAAAGCTGAGCCAGCAGAATGGGCCAAGGACAAGGATGAACAGGTGAAGAAATCAACTGCCCGCAGAAATGAAACAAAGGCGAATATTGAGATAGCAATGGAGGGAATGAAACCTACAGAGGAAATAGAGGAAATGGTGCACGAAAGCAATGAAAGAATTGAAGAGTCAAAGAAGAAGTTAGCCGAGCTTGCAAGCGATCTGAGTCAAATGGCTGCACAATCTCTGGCAGCAGCTATTACTCAACCACAACCCACAGTGCAAGAAACAGTGAGAACTGAAAGCAGCAGTGGTGACAAGCAAGCGGAATTGGAAACCATAGAAGACTACTTCAAGGACAAGACATTTCAGCAAATCCTCCATTACGATCTCAACATTCCTGGAGATCAAGGAGACGACATGGAGGAACAATTGGGAGACTTAAACATAGGGAGGGAAGTAGAGGCATCACAAAAAGAATATCAACATGTTGTTGATCCCTACCTTCCCGATGATTTCCTAAATTCTGTACTTCATGACAATCCTTGTAATTTGCATGAGCAGGGAGCGTCTCAAGGAGGTGGAGTAGATGAATTGAGACAAACTGAGGAAGAGCCACAAGCAGACACACAGGTTGAATTGGAACAGCATGAACAAACCGGACAGACGGAGAAACCCGAGGAGAGTTCAGATTCTGATTGGGAGCAAACACACTCTCAGGGAGCCCAAGAATCAACAGGATCAGTGCGATCCGCTGATTATTGTGCTAAATCCACCTCAAAATGCAGATTGGGTGTATCCACCAAGAAATGCAGAAAATTCCCCATCAAGGATGATGCTGACATAATGAGGAGGTTCAACGGGAATGAGCAGAATGCAGGGCGATACATGGCACTAAGTGGAGTATTCGTTCCTGATAAAGGGTTCAGTTAAGAATTGATGAATCATCCAATGATAGTCACGCTGAAAGAAAACCACGGATGGACTGAATTCCTCACACACCACGCTGAACCTGGGATAGCAGAGCTAGTTCGGGAATTCTACTGCAATATTAATGTCGCACGAAAGAAGAGTTGGGTGCGAGGAGTTGATGTAAACATTTCTGGAGAATATTTGAACAACTTCCTTGGCACACCCAACTGGAGATCAGAATTCCCGACAGCCGAGCACTTTGAAAAGGGAGCAAGCAGGGCAACTGAGAGGCAGTGCCATGATAACATCGCCAGATCCCTCACTGCCGAGAGCTACACTGGCGAAGTCCCTTTCAGGGCAAAACACCTGAAGCTGGAGTTCCAACCCTCATACGACTTCTATATGTCAAAGATTAGGCCTAACCCTCACGCACATGAGACATCTGGTCGAATGTTGAAGGGTTTCGCCAAGATTTGGCATGGGCTGAAGATCAATGTAAGGGAGCAAATTTTCCACGTCATGACTTCAAGAGTCACCGGCAGCCGGGCTACTGCTCTATGCTATCCCAACCTCATCAGGAGAATCTGCGAGGCCCAAGGAGTAGATCTAGCTGCTTTCACGGGAAGCGACCTCATTGACATGAGTCGCCCGATTCCAGTTCCAAAGATTAGGATAACTGAACCAATTGTATACATCATACCTGAAGAATCGGGCGCCCAATCAAGATACACTCCTAGGGCACCACCATCTGGACGTAGAGGACTTAAGAAAAAGGCCCGTACTGAAGCGGCGCCTTCAGCAGAAGAAGCTGCAGTCACGCCAACAGAACCTGCTCCCACTCCAAGTCATCACGAAACCGATGCCTCTGCCCCGAACCAATCAAGAGCACACCCCGTTAGACCCTCTCGCAGAAGCCAAAATGTTTCGCAATTTCGAGCTGATTCTCAGACAATTGAGATTGTGAGCCGAATGGGAGAATCAATGGTACAGAGTGTCAAGACTCTTGCTGACGTCATTGTTTCAAATCAAGAAAAGCAATTTCAAAAGGAGGAAGAGTTCAGACTGATGATGCTCGCAAGAGAAGAAGAGTTCAAAAAGAAAGAGAACGAGCGTGAGGAAAGGCAGGCTGAACGAGAGAAAAGACAAGCTGAACGGGAGGCGAGGCAACATCAGGAAAGATTGGAGGCTGACGAGAAGAATAGGAAAATGTTCGAGATGCTGTATATCAATCAACACGAGATGATGAAGACCATCCTCAGCAAATTTCCATCACCTCCAGGAGATGCCACCGGTTCCTCCACACAGCCCATGGAGAAGAAGGACTGAGCTAAAGCGATCACATTCATGCGAGCTTCATTTTAAACATCATGCATTAGATTTTCCATTCATTCAGTACACTTTCAATTCATACTTGGAAATCTATTGTAACTAATGTACCTTACTGCTTTCCAAAAGAGAATTTCGTCTTGAGTTCTCAAATATTTTGAAAAGATGTGTGGCAGTCCAAGATGAATAAGTGACTGTGATGCCAAAAACAAACTGTGACATGCTTGCATGTTCACAGTGTCTTTTCACTGCTTTCAATTAAACAACCGGCATAAAACAAGCTTAAATCTGTCACCTGAATTCACATGTTGAATTTAGGCTAATGATGAAATTTTCAAACTATTAGATTGGGATAAAACAATTAAAAATATGCATGATATAAATTCTCGAAGTTTTGAGCTATAAAAATCCAATGATATGATTACTTGAAAGAAAAACAAACTCTCATGTTGAGAATTTGATTGAATAAATTGTAAGAATTTTTCAAAGGCTAAATTCAAGAATAAATGTATGACATGATCAAACCATACCATGTGAGATTTGAGCCATGAGTCACTATTACTCATTATTTCCTTTGTTGTGTGAAAATCATTTCGATTAAAGGACACTAGAACTTGCAATTGGGATCGATTCAAGACCATGTCATATTCCCGAAATCGAGCATATGATCGAGGCACTTAGAAAAACCAAATTTTGGCCTTCGTTTGAAATCCAAACCCAAAAATATTTTCCCTTTAGGATTAACCAAGTTGAGCCTTTAAGCCTAATTTTTCTTTGAAGCCACTATATTTTCCGAACCTTACAAAAAGACCAAGAAAATCAAACCCAAGTGTACTTGAGCCATTCCATCAAAGCATTTTAGTTTATGATCATAAAAAATATCAATTGGTATTCATAAACCAATTCAAAAAAGAGAGAGAAAAAGAAAAGAAAAAGAAAAAGAGAAAAATGTTGAGATTCACTCAACAAAAATAAATTGCAAATGACGAAGCAAATTAGACATAGTCTAATGTCATGCAATAGAAAAGAAGAAAAAACAAAAGAAAGAAAGAGCTATTGATGATCATAAAAACAAAAGTATGTCAAGTTATGATGGAATGGAGTCATGCCACTTTCTAGCCCAATAATTCCCTTTCCTACCAAATGTTACAACCGTATGCCCCGTTATAACCTTGAATAAGAACTCGGGATCTCAATTTGAGGAAATGAGTAGGTGGCGAGTTGGTCCAATTGGAAGCTTATTGGAGAATTTAATTGAATTTGATTATGAGAGTTAATGATAAAAAGCCAACTTTGAGGGTGAGTGAATTTTCCGATTCTACTATACGTGAGGCTCCGTTTTTATTGATCAATGTTCATGTCATGCTTGAATTCAAGAATTAAGCCGATGGATTTTTCTAAACATTTATTCAAGAAGAATTAACAATAATGACTGGTTTGTATATCTACGCAAGTGAGAAATATCATTCCATTAAACACTGCAACCAAGAGAGTTTAATACTTGTAATTTTGATTGTGTTATCCCAATATAAAAAGAATGAAATTTTTTAGGCCACGCAAATGGATTGAATGTGCAGAGTCCATGCTTTTAGGAGCACTGACTCTGACTGCTCGGGGACGATCAGTATTAAATGTGAGGATGTTGATAATGGCCAAAATTGTCCATTATTTCCAATCCATTTCCGTGTCTGATACGGACATTTTGATCGTGTTTCCATCTTATTTTAATAAGAAAGCAGCTGAATTTGACAGATTAATGCAAGTTTATAAGAATATGGAGCTGGTAATAAAAAGACACAAAACATGCAATTTTTAATTGTATTCGTGTTAGAAAAATCCAAAAACATGAAAAAAGGAAAAAGAAAAGAAAAAGATAGAAAAGATGGGCAAAAGAATAAAATAGCCCACAAAAATCAAAAAGATGGGAAAAACATTGAAAATCCCACAAACTGAAATTTGGCTAAGTGTGAAGCACAATTCGAATTAATCCGAATTGCGCATATAATTCGAATTGCTAAGGAGAAAAAGAAAAATGAATGTGTTGGGAAGAGATGCAGAGAGACCCAATTCGAATTGTTCTAACTTGAACCATTTAATTTGAATTGCAATGTGAAGAGGAGAAACCCAAAGGCAAAAAGAGAAGATGCAATTCGAATTGTCCAATTCGAATTAATTCGAATTGACAAACAATTCGAATTGCTACAAAAAAAAGGAAGCCAAGTAGGAGCCATCAAGCAGTTCGAGAAAATCAATTCGAATTCTTCACATAATTCGAATTGATGACTGAAGACCACAACCCCAGCTTAAGGAAGAGATCTCACAATTCGAATTAATTCGAATTGCTTGAAGAATTCGAATCACATTCAAAAATTCATCCTAATGAAGCTGGGGAGCACGAGCATAACACTGGTGGGCCTAGGGTTTCGAGAATGGTGTATAAAAGCTGACCTTCCCCAACAGAGTCGAGGAGATCAGAAACTTTCCAAAGAATCAGCTTGGGAACAAAAAGAACAAGCAGAGGTTCTCCACCCCTTAAGGGTTAGGTAGGTAGTTTAGTTAGTTTAGTTTATTTTTCATGCGTATAGCTTAGTTTTAATGTTTTGATTTCAGTTTAGTTGTAGAAGCAGTTTGTGTAAACCATTAGAGTAGCCATTTCCATACATTTACATGCATTTTTTTAGTTAGAATAAACCCTACCTTCAAGCTAATGATGGTTTTGGGTTCTTTATCTTGCTTTCAAGTGTCAATACAAGAGAAAATTCCAGAAATGATTTTGTTCATGTGCTTGGCACTTTTTAAATGCTTTCCTTAGCATTAAATGAGTAGAATGTTTGTTTGTTTCAACTAGGTTACATTTATTATGTCCTAGTTGACATTCAAACTCAATAAATGCATGTTTAGTGGGTTTTTGGTAGGATCTTATGCCTTAGTGCTTCAAGTAAGTGTTCTTAGGTTCTAGATGTTTTTAGGGTTTGTTAGTATTTATTTTTCCTTGCTTTAGTTTTCTGCCTCCTTTTCATTTTATTATGCCTTAGATAACTTAAGTGTTCTTAGTTTTATGCTTGTAGTTCTTAGACTTTTAAACTGCTTTTGGTTTTATGATCTTTGAATCTCTTGTTTGTAGAAATAGGGTTTAGATCTTGCTATTATCTGCTGGACATGTATCTTTTTTATTCCTAAAAATCCTCACTAGTGTGGCTGTGAGGTGACATTGATGTGAAATCAGGGATTTGGTAAATCTGATCCATCATAAACCGCACAGTGTATACCAAACCCATACTTGTGCGAACAAAAAATTCCTTGTTATGAGAAAATGGGATGCAATTCGAATTGAGGCAATTCGAATGAATTGAGGCAATTCGAATTAATTCGAATTGCCTAAGAAATTCGAGTTGCACACCAAATATATTCTCTTCATGTGGATTCCAACCAATTCGAATTGTCCAAATCGAATTAATTCGAATTGCTCAACAATTCGAATTGGCTTGAAAACCACATTGTATGCATGCCATCCCCTCATGCCTTAGTTTATTTTCTTTCCCCAACCAATTCGAATTGCCCAATTCGAATTAATTTGAATTGCTGGACAATTCGAATTCACCGTCTCATTGAGGTATATGCCTTAGTCAAATTTGAGCAAGGAAAGGACTTCATCAATTCGAGTTGTCCAATTCGAATTGCTCAACAATTCGAATTAGATGATGTCTCATTCCTTCGCAAGGATTAATTGGGTAAGATTATACTTCATTCCTCATGCATCCTCAATTCGGTTTACGTTGCACATATACCCAGTAATTCGAATTGAACTATCTCTTCTATTTTGAAAACTCCAAAAATATTTTTCATTCCAGATTTGTGTAAGTTGCATGGGTACATTGGGCCTAGGCCCATTATACCTAACTTTATCCATTACACATTTCAACCCATTAGTGTCTATTCATTGTGTGATTAACACTCACACAATACCAAAAACATTTTCTTAACTTCATCATTTTCTTCTTTATAATGTGTATGAATGGGTAATGAGAAATATCACAGATCAATGTTGGTGAAAGGTCCCTTCACAGGGATATCGATTAGCTCGTCTTCTGTGTATTAATTATTATTCGTTATTTTGCATGGTCCGATTAGTGATTGGTGGAAGCTCCGGCGAGCGGTCTCTTTACTAGAGATTCGATTAGTCACTCAGCCAATTCCTAATCAGATGCAGTTTTAATTTTCTTTATTTTAATTTCAAACCTGAATTCAAGCTACAATAAAATCAAATGATGTCGACCAACATCATTTGGGAACTATTGCAGCAAGAAAATATGTGGGTTTTTCTTCCCCTCACAGATTAAAGAGAGCTGAATGACGGCGGTCACCGTCATTTGGAATTCTTTCTGTCTAAAATCCTTCCATCTGGAGTAATTGGGAACTGAACAGCAGATGTTTGCAGTCCAGATCCACCCAGTTATTTCTGGCGTTCTTTTTAGCCAATTTCTTCTATTCTCAAGGCTAATCCATCTTTGTGTATCACATTCTGTCTAACCCCACCATATATTTTGGGGCATTTTATTTTCCTTTTCATATACTTGTATACATGATACTATTATGTAGATGTTGCGGTCATAATAACTATTTTGGGGATCCTTCTCCTTGGACATAGAAGTCTTGATCTAAATCAGATGTTGCATAATAAATTTCCAACAAAAATTCCTTTATAAAATCCAGATCTGAGCAAGGGATAAATTCGGCAGTTATGATTTATTCATATTCTACCGGGAGTTGATTTTGAGAACTAGAAGCAGAGTCAGCGAATAGGTCTCATCTAGACTGAAAGGATCTGTGTTTTAATTGAGAGTTTAGTACCTGTCTAGGGAATGATTTTCAAATATCCATTGTTTCTCAAAATTGCTGTGTGTTGGAAATCTTGCATTAGATATTGCATTAAATCAATGTCCACTTGGATGTAGAAGAGATGTAATAAATAATACTAGAGGACAACATATAGGCCTTGGTTGATTTCTAAGGTAGGGTTGAGTATTCCTTCGACTACTATCTTCTTCTGCCAAAGTCTAAAATTGAGTCTTGAGTGAGTACATCCGGAATAGGTTCCTTTGAGGATCTGTTTCATTTAGTTTGTATCTCATAACTACCCAGATGTTGTGAGCTCTGTGGCTTATTGATGTCTTGGGAGTTCTTGATCTGCATCTGGTCACCAAGACCAGGGGCTCTTTTATACTAACGGAAATAGATGCTTTTAACGCTTCCGAGTGATAGATTTAAATGCTTTCTTTACTGCTTTCTTTACGGCTTTCCTTTAAATTGCTTTCATAGAGGTCACTCGGAATAATTAGGGGCTGTCCATCTGTTATAAGGTTTGAGAGTTATGGAATGGTTCAGGACTAGATTTGAAACTTTGGGTGTGACATGGGGGAATGATAGCAGTACTTGGCATGTCAACTAATGATTTGACAGGTTTTGCTCATCCACCATAATGATTAACATACTCTTGCAAGGCATTGCAAGGTGAGTTATGAGTTTTTTGTATCTTAGAAGTTGAGGTCTTAAGAGCATGTGATTTCTCACTGTAAGTACCTGTCTGTTAAAGGGAACATAGTGTAGAAAGCATGAGAGTTAGCTGACTGACGAGTTATCCCAAGCTAAGATCTGTGTAATAAAAATGGAAGTTTAAGTGTGTTTCATCTGAATCTTGTCCAATCTTTATTATTTTCTCCCTGTCCCTTCTGTCATATTTTAAATCTGATTTCTAGATAGCGTAGCATAATTTTACATTGCTTTCTTAGTATAATTTAATTGCTTTCCTAGATATAATTTACCATGCTTTATAGAATAATTTTTACTGCTTTCATGATCTGATTTAAATTATGTCTTGTAGTTGTTAGAAACCATTGCAAAACTTGAATCGAGTAACCGAGTGGAAAATCTTAGTAAACGACGTGGGCCCTGCTTCCATCGCACATCCTCCAGTGAACGATCCGGTACTTACTATAAATTACTGCAATTTTTGACTCCGTGTGCTTTCGGGGGCACAGTTTCTTAACACGAGTACTAAAAACGCGACAACCTATAGATATATCCCTAATCCCAACTCCATCTTCATAAATTGGTTTCATTAAATAAAATTGAAATTGAAAACCAGGATTATGATTACTCATATAGTGGGAAAACGTCCAAGTCTCATGGCAGGGACTTTCATGACATGAAATAATGAAAAGTATCATGGCGCAGATACCGGGGACTTTCAGGGTGACAGACTGAAGGTCAAGATTGAACTGTCTATCCCGGTTGCACCATGAAATTTGTCAAAAGTTTCATGCCAGGGAGGACTACAACGCCATTTGAAATCAAAGCACCCTACATGAGTAATAAAAAGTGGCAATCTTAATATACCCTTAAACCCCTTCCATGAATCATAACTCTTTTCATTTAATAAATCCAAACCTGATATTTCAGAAAAATACTCGTGTTGCGAAATCTGTCAAAAGTTTCAGTAAGCTCCACGACGTCAAATGAAACTTATAGATGGTCCCGAAGTAATTACGACCCTAGACCTTTGCTACGTTGCCAACCTGGTTAGCGTCGTAGGGCGGTTAGCATTGTAACTGTTCCAGAATGCAATATGGATCATATACATGCACATTCAAATGATTTTTCCACCCATTTCAGATTCCAGGATTAATGCAAAAATAAATGGAACGGGAAAGCATTTAAGCAAAGCGGATTGCAAGAATTTACAAAAAAAAAAAAAAAAATAAACTAAGAACAAACATTGTGAACCATACAATCTAGAGTAGGGTTTATGAAACACATGATCATGCTTAATAATGAACCAAACACATTAAAAGCAAAAGGAAACACAAAATGTTGAGAGGATGGTCAAAATGAAATAAAGCAGTAAATATCCATGGAATTTATTCCACTTCATGTTTTTGGAACACTTTCATGATTAACTTTCCATTTTATAAATGTGTTTGATAATACCCATCATTTGGGTATTTGAAACCTAAAAAGAGTTTAAACAAAACAAATCAAAGTATGAAACTGGCTATCTAACTAGTAACACACTGGAAATACTAATCTGTACTAATTACCACTAACTACATTGCAAAAATAAAATAATACAAGAAAAATAAAATAAAAAAGAACTAAACTAAACTACCTAGCTAAGGAGCTCGAATGCTCTCTGTTGCCTCCAAGTGTTGTGTGGAATGTGGTGAAGTGACAATTCATGGATGTTAAACCCTAGGCCCGTGGGCCCATCAGGTCTTGGATTTAGGGCCTCCTGACGATGTGAACCTCTTGATACGACGTGAAGCACTATCACGACGTGAGCCATGTCTCACGTCGTAAGTCCTCCACTCGGGCATATAAATTATCCCTAACTGAGCAACCTATGACGTGAACCTTCATTTACGACGTTAGCCATGTTTACCACATGAAGCTCGGATCACATGTAACTCTTCAGTCTTGTTTCTTCTCTCTTCGTTGCTATGGGACTTTACGATGCTAGCCTCAATGTACGACTTGAGCCATGCTTGGCGTTGTACATTCGGCTGGCGTCGTACATATTTCAAAATGTACATTTTTTGTGGGTTTTCTACCCTTTTCCCATCTTTTTCATTTCTTTTTCTTTTCTTTTCTTTTTCTCTTGTTTTCGGATTTTTCTAACACAATATGTAATAAATCTACATGTTTTTGTGCTTTTCAATACCAGCTTATTATTTTTACAAACATGCATTTATTTGTCTAATTCAACTGCTTTCTTATCTAAATAAGACCGGAATGTGATCAAAACATCCGTATCAGACACGGAAATGGATTAAAAATAATAGATAGTTTTGGCCATTATCAGTGTACGGCAAAAGGCAAAAATGATCAATTAGCAAAGAATAAACTCAACTGAAAAAACTGACCATCATCCCATAAAAATGAAATAATAATGAACTAATCAAATATATGTGAAATAATATACAAAGTAACCAAGAAATGGAGGTTTTTAAGGCCACAATATATTCTACGGTCAGAAAAGGTCGACCTATTATGGACGAGCATGTACAGATCTGAAAAATCTCATTTCTAGGTGCAAGAATCTTAGGGACGGAAGTGCGCAGATCCAGGTTATCCTCACTATTACCAACTTTCTCCAGATCTGAACTTGGATAAAAGAAAATATGTAAAAGAAGGGAAGAAATATATGTATCTTCCAAAACAAATTCAAAGCAGATTTGTATCCCAACATAAAAAGGAAAATCTAAACAACTATTGCCTATCCCCTCCGTCCATCACCTTTGATTGGTGAAATCGGAGTAAGTCATGTTCAAAACCCTTAGAATGTGCCAAGAATTTAAACGAAACAGCAAAATAGTTGAAAAATTAAGATACATATAATTTCTGGAAGTAACAGGGATTACAGATCCCCAAACACCTCAGAATATTACCATAATACATTCATCTTTGAAACAGGCTGTTGAGCAACAAAAAAATGGTGCAATCAGTCTAAAATATGAAAACTACGACCGTAAAAAAAATGAAGGAAGGATAAGCATAGTTCTACAACATTAATTCAATCTAAAGATATAATTTCAATGAAAGACTGGCTAGATTTCGAGTTGAATCGAGGGTGGTGCTGAGATGGTGGCAGAAAGAGATCTAGGGTTTCTTCCAGAGAGAAGTTGCCAGAAAATGGAATGAATGGTAAAGGTGTGGAGAAGTGTGTTGATTGCACTATCTTCATAATAGATGAAATGTACACACAACCCAATGAATTTATCATATCGATGGCTGCTAATAGAAGTCCCATTTCAAACGGTCCTTATTTTTTTATGGAGAAGTGTGCTGGCTGCAAAGTATCCCTCACACACAACGCAATGAATTTATCAGATGAATGGTTGCTGATAAAAGTAGCAATGCAAATGACCCTCATTTCTTTTATGGAGATGTGCCGGCTGCAATGTAGAATCAATGAAAAAAATGATAACTATCTTTTTTTTTTCTTTTTTTTTTCTCTTTCTGAATGATGCCTGTCATTTGAAATAGTATATTACATGTTTTTTTATTTCTATTTATTGATAAATAATTCTCCCCCAATTTTAAAATAGAGTTCAAGAAAACGAATATCGTATTTCAGATGGGAAAAAAATTATATACTTCCCCATTCTTCAGTTTATATTAACAAGGTGACCAAATAAATTTATATGTATATACAATCACAATTTTCCACAACCAAACCCAGTTATGACCTCAAATTTGAAAATTTTTATATTTTGTCTCTGGCCTATTTTATTTGTTAGGTCCAATAATACGTAAATATGTCCAACCATACGAAAGATGAATTGTAAGATTGATTCCATCTCATATACTTGATTTATATATAAGTTTAACATTGTTTTAAATTATGATTTTCAATATTTAATATTTAAATTATTGATATGTTTATAAATTATTTTGTACCATTTAATGCATAACTCTGTGGTCGAGTGATTGGTATTGAAACAATGTTGATGTCAGTAGAATATCTATATAATATCATTATTATTATACACAAAAGATATTATTATTTATTAATTACTTTATAAGTATTTTATTATATATATAATCTAATAGGAGTAATATATATTATAAATGTTAATTTGATAATATATATAATAACTGTAAAATATAGTGCTTGAACATATAAACGTCACAATTATTTACCGTGTATGTCTACACTTCACTTTGATTTTCCTGTTTTTAAGTTTTCGAAAATATCTGTTCTCCTACATCAGAACCATCGATTCATGGTGTACTTCATCAATCTCAATTATATATTTTATCTAATAATAGTTTCCCAACTCCATGTTCTTTTATATGTTTTATCTAATAATAGTTTCCCAACTCCATGTTCTTCTACGGGTAATATCATTTTATATTAGTAATTTTTTATACTGCTAATATTCAATATGTACAAAAATTATTTCAATAAATATAATATAAGGTATGTTTTAAATGCGGGAAATATTAATATATGATAATTATACATTCTTCATTATTATATGGAGGAGGACCTCTGATACCACTTTCTTGGAGGAGGACCTTGTGGCTCTGATACCACTTTCTTGGAGGATAAAATATGGAGGAAAATATATTTGGGTAAAAAAGTTTTCTTACAACTTAACTCGCTTGTTTTTCTTCTTCTTGTGGATTGTTACAAAATGATCCATGCCACTACCTATTTATACTAGGCATTGGATAATTCTAGATAATTATAGGAAATATTACATTATAATAATTCCAGACATTTCTTAATTATTCCAACACTTCTCTAGAATTCTCTACCAATTTATATCATATTCTCTTCCAATTTATTCTTCAAGAATTTTCAAACCATTACTTTTAAAGTCATTCTCTAGAATTTTCTATATCTATTACAAAATTAAGTTTATCATTCTAACATGTATATATGGCCCTTGGCTCGCCGTGGGTGATTCGAACGACGTTATTTCCGAGTCGGAATCTATGGGTATGCTCTCTTCACCTGTCAACAATAGCGATCGGTTTAGAGACATGTTGGAGGATTGTGGTTTAAGTACAATTCGCACAGTAGGGGACCCGTTTACTTGGCAGAGAAACACATCGGGGGACCATGCATTGGTGCGAAAATGGCTTGATTGAGCGGTGGCCAATGCCGATTGGATCTCTTGCTTCCCTGATGGTGTTGCTGAAATTATGCCACGACGAGTTTCAGAAAACAACGACGTTCTGCTTAGGTGTGCTCCGAGGGAGATCTTTTTGGGGCGAAAACCTTTTAGGTGGGAGTTTGCAGGGGCTTCCCACCCTCTGTATACCTATGTCGTGGATGCTGCCTGGGTTGATAGTGGCCCTTGTTTGAACCAACAACTCAAGCAGGTCAAGGATACCTCTCTTCATTTTAACAATTCAACTTTTGATAACCATGCAACCAACACCTTTCCCCCCACCTTCGACTGACTCTAACCCCATTCCCCCTATGCAACTCGGTGGAAGGTCTGGATGATGAGGAGAGTTATGAGGAGGTGTCTAAGGCCGTTCATGAGATGAGAGAATTTTCAGCGCCGGGCACGACGGATTTCCTCCTATCTTTTACAAAACATATTTCTGTATGGAATTTTGTGACCCGAGATCGCCTCAGTGTAGCTAGCTAGCTAGGTATGATGATGATGTGGGTAATGTGGAGGAAGTTGGAGATGATGCATGGATTGCGAATACGGGTTGGTGTCTGCCTACCATGTTGAAGGCTACGCACATGCATGGTGTTTTTTTTTTTTTTTTTTTATTTTTATTTTTATTTTTTTATTTTTTCCAATGGTAGGTGATTATATTCCGTGGATGGTGTGACACATATTTTGGTCAATGCCCCCTTTAGTTAGGTTCGTATGATTGTATATATACATGGAGCAAGATGGAAATCTGCAAAGTAACTCAAGGGATGAGAAAGAGGACCGGCCGGATGACCGCACGCGGGCTGGGTATGAATGATGGTACAGATGTACTTCCTCCGTTCTTGAATAAGTGCAATATATTAAAAAATGACACTATTCACACAAACACTTTGACTTAAAGTTTTATGATAGTTATACCAGTTAAAATATAGGCAAGTGAGATCTTGTTAGATTCGTCTCGTTGTGTAGTTTTTTACTATCTAACTTTTAGAACTTTTACTTGTAACGAACTTGAGTTATTAATGATTTAAAATATGCACTAGACTGCGTGCTGGGTTGGTCCGTAGCACTTATAAAAAAACGGAGGAAATATTAGTTACGTACATGCTGAAGAAGCATGCGACGCGGATGCTGGACGTACAGCCCCGGCTTAGTATCAGACGTTGATCGAGAAATTCTCGACAAATCGGAGTGCCACGTGACACGTGTTTTAATATAGGTTTAGGGTTTGAACAATTTGTTGCTTGCTAGCTATCTCTGTTACCGGCGAAAGTAAATATAAGCAACATTTATTTATTTATGGCATTGAAATCGGCCTGTGTGGAAAGTGGTGCTTTGTTATAAGAACTACAAATACGTGTTTGAGCCAGCATGAATAGTGTACTTTGAAAACATTTAAAAAAAAAAAAAAAAAAATGGCAGCACACACCGATTTTTGTGGTATTAACATTGACTAGATTGGAACTTATGTAAACTTGGCCCGAAACGAAAGTGTAGCAATATTAACAAGATTTAGAAGTGTTTGTTTGTGTATTTTGAGATTGATTATCTGATTATTGCGTTTACAAAACATAAATAATCAGTTAATTCTGTTTGTGTACTAACTTTCAATAATCTATTATTTGCGTTTTGAGGGAATGAAAATGTTAGTTTCTTGCAGCTACATTTTGATGCTGCAAGAAAATTGCGTTTAGCCAAAAATAGATTTTACCATATTGTTGCCTTTTTTGGCGTGTCCCGGGTAGCCCCAGGCCACATTGGGCCCAAGACTAATCCCTCGAGGATCTGGTGGGCATTGAAGGGTTGCCTCTCCCAAAGCAGAATTCTGCATACACAAAGGCTCGAACCCGAGACCTTTGCTTAAGCTGCCAGAGCCTCATACCACTTAGGCCAACTGCATTTGGTATATTGTTGCCTTTTGAGGTAATGAAAAACACAAAATCCAAACACTTTTTAATGATTATCTGATTATTGCGATTTGAAACAGCATAAACTCATCCAAACACTTAATTTTCTACACGCTTTTCTTATAGCAATTATCTAATTATCCATTTTCTAAACGTTGCAACATTTTTTAAAATGCACATCCAAACACCCTCTCAGCATGTTGTATAATTCAAAACCTTGTACAAATCACAGGCCCGACTATGACCCAGTGCAAACCGGACTACCGTTCTTGGGGGCCCAATTTTTTTATTTTTATTTTATTTTTTTTTAATTCGTGTTTAGGGCTTTGTTCATATTAATTTCTTCACTTGATCTCACCATAGTGTCTAACACAGCATTCTCTTTTCTTCCCCGACAATTTAAATGCTTTTGACGGTTTGAGGCCCACAAGGTAGAAATAAAATTTTATTTTGCTTGAACCATTATTGGAAATTTTTTTTAAGTATTCTTGATATTATTAATTATTTGAAAGATTTGGAGTGTTTTTCTAATGCAATTATTGCATATAGAATTCTCTTAATTATTCTTATTATGGTTGTATATGCAATGAGGAGCTTTTCAAAGTTGAAGATATTAAAGTCTTATTTGCATTATACAATATTGTAGGAGAGACTTAATAGTTTGACTATAATATGAATTGAATAATACTTTAGAAAAAGTAAAATATAAAGACTTAGTTAATGAATTTGCTTCTAAAAATATTAGTAGGATTGCACTTTTCAAGTAGAAAAATATATTTTTTCTTTGAATTTTACGCACACTTCAATTGGATATGCAACATTTATGCATATATCCGGATTCAGCATAAATGCTGCACAAAAGATTCTAGAAAGGACATATAAGCCCTCTTCGATTCTCTCAGCACACTTCAATTGGATATGCAGCATTTATGCATATATCCGGATTCAGGACATGATCCTGTTCGAAGTGGATATATAATAATTTCGATAAAATAATCTAACAAGATTAATCACTTCAAGTGAAGAGACCCATAATCGCCATATGAATTATATGGAAATTACCTAACCCAAATTTCCATTCCATATTTACATATTCACCCCTTTTTTTTTTTTGATGTTATCTTTTCGTGCCATATATGACACATGTAAATTACATTTCCCAAATTACATATTCACTTTTATTTTTTTTGTTGTCTTTTCTATCTTGTCGTCTCTCTAGCTGGGAATTTAAGCTCTCTTATTCACTTATTAATCTTCTATTTTTTGTAAGTTCTTTCCAAACTTGAATTCCTTTACAAAACACGTGAGTAAAAACTCTAATATATATAGTTTTAGGCAAGAGAGATGATAAAATATTTAGAAGGTTTTCAATGCATTCATTTTGAATTGTATATTATATTATGTCTCGATTGATTATTTATTGTTTGAGTGGTTGATCCCCTCATTTTGCGATCCTAGCTCAGTCCTTGGGCACTACTGGAAATGGAAGGCCAATCCGACCTAGTCCAATTTTCCGAGCCGATAAAATGGAGAAAATATGAGTCCAGCAGATTAAGAGAATCGGACCAAAGAGCAAAGTCCAAACAACCAATATTAAATTAGTGAAAGGCTCCAAAGCAGATGTCCGCAGGCCCAATCCATTCAGAAAAGCAATTCAGCATTTCACAATATACGACAAGCAAGGATCTCGTACAAAGGCTTTTGTTTATTGTACAAGACAATCTATCGTATAAGCCTTCCAAGGCCAAGTATTACCCTTCTGTAACACCTGCATTTTGGGCGCAGTGAGACAGTGTGTTACGCTAGATGTCGGTTTGAACGTGAAAGCTGACCCCACAAACCAACACGAGCTCTTTCCAATACGCTCTGGACTCACTCACGTACATCCTGGGAGACTTCACAGGAGGTCACCCATCCTAGTATTACACCAAGGAAAACACACTTAACTTTAGATTTATTATAGGATAACCACCAAAAAAGAAAGATACATCGTTAGTTAGTATGAGTAGCTTATTTCACTCAATTTAAGTTCTTTCTATGGGAAAACACACTTAACTTTCTTAGCTGCTGTTTGAGGAGGATTCGATGACTGGAGAGCTGGAGAATTGGCCTGGAGAAGACGTACATTGCTGGAGACCTTGGAGCGACTTGGAGTTCTATTTTCCTTGGACATTCTATTTGTCATGACTTTTATTTTATGCTTTGTTTTTATTTTCATGTGTAATGAGTAGTTTTCTTTTATCTAGCTTAGGATTGAACCCCGTGTTGGGAGTGGATTGCCGTTGTGAGGCTTGATATGTTTTGAATGTTTAATTTCCTTTGAATATTAAGTATTTTCATGATTTCTATTTTCACCATAGTAATTCTTATGTTGATTGATTATGATGCGCACATAGTTGATTGGCTTAGGAGTTTTACCGTTATAATTAGACTGGTGTCCGTGTAATTGCACTTTAATCTAATTGAGTAAAAACTAGAGAATTAAAGCTCTAGGTAATCATGGAATCATTTGAGATATCATCGGGTAGGTAGATTAATCCATTTGAATTAGGCTTTTCTAGAATTTAATGCAATCGGATAAGTACTTCTATGGTCACACCTAGGATCTTAATTCGGTTAGGGAAGTGAATAACTGTCGTGCCTTGTTCACTGATTAAGTATGGAAAAGTTTGTCACAGAGCGGTTGCCGAGTGACTATAACTAATTTATTTAATAGGAGAAGGAAATATTTGTCAATGATCAACAAGAAATCCAATTCCAATACGACAAGTTCAAGTCCTAATCTAGATATTTCTCACCATTTGATTTTATAAATTTCCCAAGTGTGTCTTGTTCATCGCCTGCTTATTGAATGTTATTCTTCTATTTTATTTTATTTTATTTCTTAGCATTACTTTAAATCAAAACCCCTCCATTTTATTATTGTGGTTAATCATAGTTAATACTCCCTCCGTTTTTTTATATATTCACCAGTTGAATAGTTGACACCATTCATTAATTAACTTTGATTCAACATTTTAGCACAATTGTGTAATATAAAACATAGTCAATAGAGATCTTGTTGGATTCGTCTAATCGCGTAGTTTTATAACATCAATTTTTTACAATATTTACTTGTATATAATTTTAGTTATTAATGATTAAAAACTTGCATTGGATTGCGTGCAGTGAAGAAGTGGAGAAGTTAAAAAAAACGGAGGGAGTAATTCGTTTGAATCCCTGGGGAGATGACTCTACTCATCATTATCTATTTTATTTTCATATGAGTAGAATTATTTATTTTTGTAGCTAGACGACAGCTATCAAATTTTGGCACCATTGTCGGAGATTCAATTTGATTTGTTATTCTATGGTTAATTGCTACTATTATATTTACTAATATTATTTTTTTCCTGGTTTATGCTTCAATCTACTCGGACTGGGGAATTGATCTACGATCCTGAGATTGAAAGGACTGCATGAAGATTGAGGAGAGAAACCAGGGAAGCAAGACTCGCTTCGCGCCAAGGAGAATAGGAAGACCCGGATCTTTCACTTGAAGAAGCTGGTACATCTGGTAGTGAGCTAAGCGGCAACGAGAGTGAAGAGTTTGAATAGGAGATGGCTCAAGATCAACGCCCTCTCCAGGAATTAGCTGCGCCTAACTTGGGGCAGCAACCTTTTTCCATTACTTTTCCGGCTCTACCTGATAATACTAATTTTGGATTTAAAACGGGTTTAATTCATTTGCTTCCTATTTTTCATGGACTTTACAGAGAAGAACCGCACAGGCACTTGCAGGAATTTGACGTTATTTGTTTGAGCATGAAACCACAAGGCGTCACTGATGATGTAACACCCCGGTTTTTGATAACTCAGGTCGGGATATCACTGTCACACCTCCCTAGCAAGATACGGTTTCTCTGAGCTTGCTAAAGAGATGCAAGGCTAGGTATTGCAGTATTTAAAATATTTAAAACACATTCAAACAACCATACAATATAGTTCGAAAATAATATCAGTATAGTGCTGCGGAAAATACTAATTAAGTATATGTATTGCAGCGGAAATCTAAATAGGGCCAACATGGCCAAAACTCGGGTTAAACAGGCCCGTTCATGTCATAGTCTAATGCAAAATTTAAAAATAATGTTCCCAAAAGTTTCCATGCATGTACATGCTCATGCATATTCCACATACTCTGTAAGAAAAAGGAAGAAATGGTTTTGGTCAGCACAACGTGCTGAGTAAGTTAACACATAGCATGATTATGGGGTTTCAAAGCCATTAATTAAAATTTAAATAAAAGCATGCTACTAAATCATAAACAACTTAATTGAATTAACTAAATAATTTGCATAATTTAATTCATGAACTCTAACTAATCATACATTTAGCTTAACTTAAATAAAAGCCATAATTAATTTAAATAAAACACTAATAATTTAAATAAAACAATAAATGAAATGTTTTAGTTATCCCCATTACACCCAAGATTAGGTATTTCATGTATTTCACGATTGCATCGCAATCTCAACAAGTTTAGCCGGTAGTCCGGCGGCCGCAGACGTATCCACCATACTCAGTACCACTCCGGAGCCTCGGGAAACCCATACAGATACTCCCGAGAGTGTAGGCCCTATATATCTAGCCGTTTTGGCATAATTTCACATAATTGTTCTCATCGTCCATTCAGGCACGACGCGGTTAGGAGGGCACCCTGCAGAGCACTCACCCCCTAATTTTAAATAATCAAGTTGCAAGGGGATTTTTCATAAACTTCTTGTTTCATGTATTTTATTTCAAGAAAATTTCCACTCGTTTAAACCTTGAAGGCCAATTTCACAATTTCAACAAGTTTCTCAATGTACGACTTTCTTAAGACGCTGTTTACTCTAAAATTATTTAAAAATCCATTTTAAGTCCGAAAATTCTGAAACTTTCCGAGTGACTCTAAAAAAAAACATAGAGACGGACAAGTTTCGTGTTTTAAGTTTTTCGATCTGGGTTAAGAAAACAAGTCAAAAACATGGTTTTTCATCAGGATAATAATCTGTCCGAATTTCACAACAACAGTTTCATAATTTCGAAATCTACCATAGCAAACGGACTCCAATTTCGATGAAATTTTACAGGAAGATATATAAGACATAGATATACAAGTTTGATGTTCAACTCAAGTCCTAATTCAGCCTAGATCTAATGTCAAAATCGATTACAATTTCGGACTAAGAATCTGCCACCGTTTCAAGATCTAAATTTAGAACAGATTAGTTTGAGAGCGATTCCACATATCAAAACTCGATGAAACTTATGAAATTCTTACACAATCTAGAACAGTGTCTTAGGAACATTTTTCATGTTTTAAGTTTTCCCGTTTGAACAGTTTTAAGGGTTCGAAAAATTCCCGCGAGATCGCTGCGCCGCAGGGTTTTTCGTATTGACAGATTTTAGGGTTCTTGTTTAGATCCTTATGATTAGGTGTATTTTTAATCTCCCAAAACCACGGTAAGGTTAACTTACAAGATTATGGATGATCCGGCTCGTCGATTCGTAGGCGTGGCTTCCACGTTCACCGTTTGTCTCCTAGATCGTCGGGATCTTCGTTCTTGATCCGGATTGGGGTTTAGAATATAAAAGGGGTTTAATTAGAATTTGTTTTCGAATCTTGAATGAAAAAGAATGGACAAGATCTTACCACGACGGCGAGAGTGTATGGATTTTCGTCCAAACTCAGTCTCCTATTGCCTTCGTGCCTCTGACGACTCCGGGATTAGGGTTTGATATGTATAGAGATTTTCGTAGGGTTTGAAAAGTGTTCGGGGTCGGAGGGGACGAATATTTATAGGCTTAGGAGACCTAGGGGACGTCCAAGATCTGCCCTAGGGTGACTTGAGCCGAAAGGTAAGCAACGAAGTCGAAAAATCCAAAATCGGGCGAGAAGATCTCGCTTTGTTCGTTGCTGCCCGCTGGCGCGGGGTTGGCGCGACAAAGCCTTCGCCCCGCGCAGCCACCGCCTGGACTTCGGTCCGGGCCGGGTCGTGCGATCCGTCGAGCCTTTCCTCCTCTCTTTCGGACTTCTATCCCTCTATGTTCTCGGACTCCGATTTCCGAGCTATTTTCCGACTCCGATTCCCTATCTTAATTTTACTCGGGTCTGAATTTACATTTGGCCTCGAATTCTCGAGTCCATTAGTATCGGGTTCCTGTGTACAATTTATTTGATTAAATTACCTTTGGCTTTACGAATATTGAAACTTTAATTCCTTTTTAAATTAAAGTCCATTTCCCATTTCCATAACATTCTTTATCTATTTACTGTGTTTATTTATTTATTATTTATTTATTGTATTTTATGTTGCAAAATTCTCGGATATTACAGATGAGCAACTCTGCCTCAGGCCCGGTGAAGGGCAAGTGCAAGATGATCTATTGCACAGGGCCCCCAAAATTGGGGGCCCATTTTTTAAATTTATTTTATTAATAGATTAATTTTTTAAAAAAATAGAAAAAAAGAGAACTTATTCACTTTGGGCCTAAAATTTGATTAATCTATATATTAATAAAACCATTAGTGAACAACCTATCCTACATTTAATGTGGTGACTTCATTTCAAGTTTCCAATTTTTATAGATTCTTGCATTTTTTAATTTATTAATTAATTTTAGAGTTTCTCATTTATTTATTTATTTATTCATGATAGATATTCAATTTTTGAGATATATGGAATTTTCAATTTAAACGGAATCCTACAATATTTTCACTTTTAAAAAGATTTGAAAGATTTGAAATTTAAAATTTAAAAAGATTTGAAAGATTTTGAATTCTAAATTTATATAGAATTTCCAATTCCAATTTATATATATAATATATAATTAATATGTACTTATATCATTCTAATTTTGTATAAATACTTCTATATTCAAATATTTTTTACGGAACAACTTTTCACACAGTTCATTGTACATTTTAAATCATTAATAACTCAAGTTCAGTACAAGTAAAAATTCTAAAAGTTCGATATTAAAAAACTACACGACGAGATGAATCTAACAAGATCTCACTTGGTTATATTTTAATTTATATAACTATGAAAAAACTTTAAGTAGCACATTTACAAATGTCAACAATATTTGAATACGGATTTAGTAATACGAAACTTATTTATATTTTATTATATTAAAGATTATACAAAACATTTATAATTATTAAGGAAATTTTGAAAAGTCATATTATGTGAATAATTGGTTTACAATAAATTAACCATCTCCGTAAATATATTATAAATATAATAATATGGTGTATAAAGAGTTATTGGAGTGCGATTATATCCATTATTAAATAAAGAAGAAAAATCAAATTTATTAAATCCATTTTTAAGGATGAATTCATTAATCTATGTTTAACAGATTTGCAATTAACAGAAGAACAAATAAAAAAATCTAGCTTTGTTAAAAATTGAAAAGTTAATTGCTGTAAATTCTATAAGGTTTGACTTTTCTCTGGAATGCCGGTATCGCGTGAAGTTTTAACGTCTGAAACAGAGAATCTACTAATATTAGAAGATTCATATTATAATAAGAACAAAATAACGACAGATCATACTAAGCTATTACCTTTGTTGATTGATGAGGAAAAAATATTTATAATAAGATAATGTCTGCAGTTGATAGTGGTGAGGGTGGATTCTTTTTTCTTTACGTGGTGGAACTGACAATACATTTATTTGGAAACCATTATGTTCAGCACTTCGTGGAGGCATGATATCTTGTAGCATCTAATGGAATAGCATCACTACTTCTTCCAAGAGATAGGACTGCACATTCTAGATTTGGTATTCCACTAGATTGTGATAAGAATTCTATTTAACCTCTTTTCTAATTAAAACAAAGCTCATTATTTGGGATAAAAATTCTTGATTGGTATTATGATTATGAGTCCATCTGATTTAACCAAATTTCTCAGTCGATTTCAGAGGAGAAAACTCTCATGTGCAGTTTGTTTTTCTATGACTATAAATCGAAGTCATTGTCAATTTTTAAAAAATTTGGACTCTATCTTCCGAACCAATTTTTAAAGGGGCCTCGAAGCATTAATATGTAATTAAGATGGATTAACTCAAGATACAATAAGAAATGTTGTCTACTGAAACTTTTGACATGTTTGCATGACACGAGTATTTTCCAAAATTTCTTACTGGTTTATTGCTCGAGGAGGAAACTGTGATTTCAAATGGCACCTCGAGAATCCCCGGCAACGGCGCCATGAAACTTTTGACAATTTCCTACCACGAGTAAATTTTCTGAAATATCAGGTTTGGATTTATTAAATGAAAGGAGTTATGATTTAGGGAAGGGGTTTAAGGATATATTAAGATTTCCCTTTTTATTACTCATGTGGGGTGCTTTAATTTCAAATGGCGTTGTGGTCCTTCCTACCATGAAACTTTTGACAAATATCACGGTGCAACCGGGATTGACCTTCAGTCTGTCACCCTGAGAGTCCTCGGTATCTGCGTCATGATACTTTTCATAATTTCATGTCACAGAAGTTCCTGCCATGAAACCTTTGGCATTTTCCCACTGCATGAGTATTTTCTAAAATGTTGTATTTTTATTTACTCGTGTCAAGAAACTGTGCCCCCGAAAGCGCACGGAGTCAAAAATTGCAGTAATTTATAGTAAGTACCGGATCGTTCACTGGAGGATGTGCGATGGAAGCAGGGCCCACGTCGTTTACTAAGATTTTCCACTCGGTTACTCGATTCAAGTTTTGCAAGGGTTTCTAACAACTACTTGACATAATTTAAATCAGATTAAGAAAGCAGTAAAGATTATTCTACAAAGCGTGGTAAACTAGATCGAGGAAAGCAATTAAAGTTACACTAAGAAAGCGGTTAAAATTATGCTACACTATCTAGAAAGCAGATTTAAATATGACAGAAGGGACAGGGAGGAAATAATAAAGATTGGACAAGATTCAGATGAAACACAATTCAACTTCCATTTTTAATACACAGATCTCAGCTTGGGATAATCCTCTAGTTAGCTAACTCTCATGCTTTCTACACCATGTTCCCTCTAACAGACAGGTACTTGCAGTGAGAATTTACATGCTCTTAAGACAGCAATTTCTAAGATACCATAAACTCTTAAATCCCCTTGCAATGCCTTGCAAAAGTATGTTAATTATTTACGGTGGATGAGCAACACCTGTCAAATCATTAGTTGACATGCCAAGTACTGCTATCATTCCCCCATGTCACACCCAAAGTTTCAAATCAAGCCCCAAACCATTCCATAACTCTCAAACCTTTTAACAGATGGACATCCCCTAATTCTTCCGAGTGACCTCTATGAAAGCATTTTAAAGGAAAGCAGTAAGAAAGCGGTAAAGAAAGCATTTAAATCTATCACTCGGAATCGTTAAAAACGTCTCTTTCCGTTAGTATAAAAGAGCCCCTGGTCTTGGTGACCAGATGCAGATCAAGAACCCCCGAGATATCAATAAGCCACAGGGCTTACAACATCTGGGTAGTTATGAGATACAAACTAAATGAAACAGATCCATAAATGAACCTATTCCGGATGTACTCACTCAAGACTCAATTCTAGACTTTGGCAGAAGAGATAGTAGTCGAAGGAATACTCAACCATACCTTAGAAATTCACCAAGGCCTATATGTTGTTCCTCTAGTATTATTTATCACATCTCATCTACACCCAAGTGGATATTGACTTAATGCGATATCTAATATCAGATTTCCAACACACAGCAATTTTGAGAAGCAAATGAATATTTGAAAATCATTCCCTAGACAGGTACTAAACTCTCAATTAAAACACAGATCCTTTCAGTCTAGATGAGACCTAATCGCTGACTCTGCTTCTAAGCTCTCAAAATCAACCCCCAGTAGAATGTGAATTAGTCATAACTGTTGAATTTTATCCCTTACTCAGATCCGGATTTTATAAAGGAATTTTTGTTGGAAATTTATTATGCAGCATCTGATTTAAATCAAGACTTCTGTGTCCAAGGCGAAGGATCCCCAAAATAATGATATGACTGGAACATCTACATAATAGTATCATGCATACAAGTATATGAAAAGGAAAATAAAATGCCCCAAAATATATGGTGGGGTTAGACAGAATGCGATACACAAAGGTGGATTAGCCTGAGATGAGAAGAAATCGGCTAAAAAGGA
The DNA here is from genome assembly GCA_030278955.1 of Hygrophila difformis. Lineage (NCBI taxonomy): Eukaryota > Viridiplantae > Streptophyta > Magnoliopsida > Lamiales > Acanthaceae > Hygrophila > Hygrophila difformis. The sequence goes on along the minus strand of JAOANR010000001.1, from coordinate 26,421,810 downwards.
TGCCAGAGATAGTTGGGGTTTTCCGGACTGCAAACATCTGCTGTCCAGTTCCCAATTATCCCAGATGAATGATTTTAGACAGAAAGAATTCCAAATGACGGTGACCGCCGTCATTCAGTTTTCTTTTGTCTGTGAGTGGAAGAAAAACCCACATATTTCTTGCTGTAATATTTCTCAACTGATGTTGGTCGACATCAGTTGCTACTATTGCAACTTGAATTTGGGTTGAGAAATTAAGATAAGGAGAAGTAAAACTGTATCTGATTAGGAATTGGCTGAGTGACTAATCGAATCTCTGGTAAAGAGAACGCTCGCCGGAGCTTCCACCAACCACTAACCAGATCATGCAAAATAACAGATAATGATTGACACACAGAAGACGGGTTAATCGATATCCCTGTGAAGGGACCTTTCACCAACATTAATCTGTGGTGTTTCTCATTATCCGTTCATACACACAATGAAAGAGAAAACATGAAAGTAAGAAAATGTTTTTGGTATTGTGTGGGTGTTAAACACACAATAAGTGGACACTAATGGGTTGAAATGTGTAATGGGTAAAAGTTAGGTGAAATGGGCCTAGGCCCAATACACCCATGCAACTTACACAGATCTTGAAAGAAAATGTTTTTGGGGTTTTCAAAATAGAAGGATAGTTCAATTCGAATTATTGGGGTAATTCGAATTGAGAATGCATGAAGGACGAAGTATTACTTTACCCAATTGATCATTGCCAGAAATTGGAACATCATCTAATTTGAATTATTGACCAATTCGAATTAATTCGAATTGGACAACTCGAATTGGCGAAGTCCTCTTCTTGCTCAAATTGACTAAGGCATTTTCCTCAAGAGGAAGGTGAATTCGAATTGTTCAGCAATTCGAATTAATTCGAATTGCACAATTCGAATTGGTTAGAGATGGAGAAATAAACCAAGGCATGAATGGGTGGTATGCAATACAATGTGATTTCTCATGCCAATTCGAATTGTATGAACCAATTCGAATTAATTCGAATTAGAGAATTCGAATTGGTTGGAAACCACATGAAGAAATTTTTGGTTGTGCAATTCGAATTTCTTAGGCAATTCGAGATAATTCGAATTGCCTCAATTCGAATTAGACATTTTCGAACAATAACAATTTTTGTTCTCACAAGTATGGGTTAGGTGCACACTGTGCGGTTAATGACGGGTTTAGATTTACCAAATCCCTCATCTCACATCAATGTCACTTCACAGCCACCCTAGTGAGGTTTTCAAGAAATAAACAAACACATGTCCAGTGGGTATTGGCAAAATTTAAACCCTATTTCTACAAACAAAGGATTCAAAGATCAAGAACCTAAAACATCTAGAAAATCAAGAACTGCATGAATAAAGCTAAGAACACCTATGTTATCTAAGGCATCAAGAAAACAGAACCAAGGCAGAAAAATAAGACATAAAAGTAAATTCTAACAAACCCTAAAAACATCCAAAACCTAAGAACGCCTATTTGAAGCTCTAAGGCACAAAATCAAACCAAAAACCCACCAAACATGCATTTATTAAGTTCGAATGTCAACTAGGACATAATAAATGTAACCTAGTTGAAACAAACAAACATTCTACACATTTATTTCTAAGGAAAGCATTAAAGAGTGTCAAAACACGTGAATAACACCATTTTTGGAAATTTTTCTTGTATTGACACTTTGAAAGCAAAATAAAGAACCCAAATCCATCATTAACTTGAAGGTAGGGTTTATTCTAACTAGAAAGCATGTAAAAATTCTGGAAATGGCTACTCTAAGGGTTACAAGAACTGCTTCTGTACTAAACTAAGATTAAAGCATGTAAAACTATACTACTTGCAAGAAAAATAAACTAAACTAAACTAAACTACCTACCTAACCCTTAAGGGGTGTGGAACCTCCTGCTATTCTTTTTGTCCCCAGCTGCTTTTTGGCAAAATTCTTGATCTCCTCATTCTGTTGTGGAGGGTCTGCTTTTATAGACAAATTTCGAAACCCTAGGCCCACCAGTGTTGTGCTCATGCTCCACAGCTTTCTTTGGATGAATTTTTGATGAAGTTCGAATTATCTCAACCAATTCGAATTAATTCGAATTGTGAGATTTCTTCCTTGAGCTGGAAATGTGGCCTTCAGTTATCAATTCGAATTGTTGTGAAGAATTCGAATTGGTCTTTTCTCGAATTAGATGAGGGTTTCTGCTTGGCTTCCTTGCATCTGTTGGCAATTCGAATTGTTTGTGCCAATTCGAATTAATTCGAATTGGACAATTCGAATTGCATCTTCTTCTTTTTTGCCTTTGGGTTCCTTCTCTTCATTGCCTAATTCGAATTATTCAAGCCAATTCGAATTAATTCGAATTGGCCATAGTAATTCGAATTAGCTCTGCTGCATCCCTTCCCAACACAACCATTTCTTTGTTCTCTACAGCAATTCGAATTAATTCGAATTGCACAATTCGAATTGTGCTTCAACACTTAACCAAGTTCAGTTGTGGGATTTTCAATCTTTTTCCCATCTTTTTGATTTTTTCGTGGGCTCTTTTATTCTTTTGCCCATTTTTCTTCCTTTTTCTTTTCTTTTTCCTTTTTTCATGTTTTTGGATTTTTCTAACACAAATACTATTAAAAATTGCATATTTTGTGTCTTTTTATTACCGGCTCAATGTTCTTACAAACTCGCATTAATCTGTCGAATTCAACTGCTTTCTTATTAAAATAAGATGGAAACACGATCAAAATGTCCGTCCCAGACACGGAAATGGATTGGAAATAATGGTCAATTTTGGCCATTATCAACATCCTCACATTTAATACTGATCGTCCCCGAGCAGTCAGAGTCAGTGCTCCTAGGAGCATGGACTATGCACATTCAATCCATTTGCGTGGCCTCAAAAATTTCATTCTTTTTATATTGGGATAACACGATCAAAATTACAAGTATTAAACTCTCTTGGTTGCAGTGTTTAATGGAATGATACTTCTCACTTGAGTGAACACACAAACCAATCATTATTGTTAATTCTTCTTGAATAAATGTTTAGAAGATTCCATTGGCTTACTTCTTGAATTCAAGCATGACATGATCATTGATCAATAAAATGCAGAGCCTCACATATAGTAGAATCGGAAAGTTCACTCACTCTCAAGGTTGGCTTTTATTATTAACGCTCATAATCAAATTCAATTAAATTCTCCCATAAGCTTGCAATTGGACCAACTCGCCACCTACTCATTTCCTCAAATCGAGATCCCGAGGTCTTATTCAAGGTTATAACGGGGCATACGGTTGTAACATTTGGTAGGAAAAGGAATTATTGGGCTAAGAGTGACACGACACCATTCCACCATAACTTGGCATATTTTAAAATTTATGATCATCATTATTTCTTTCTTTCTTTTGCTTTTCTTTTCTTATTGCATGACATTAGACTATGTCTAATTTGCTTTGTCATTTGCAATTTATTCTTGTTGAATAGATCTCAACTTTTTTTTTTTTGAATCGGTTTATATCATACCGATTGATACATATTTGATGATCAAAAATTACAATGCCTTGATGGGATGGCTCATGTACACTTGGGTTTGATTTTCTTGGTCTTTTTGTAAGGTTGGGGAAAATATAGTGGCTTCAAAGAAAAATTAGGCTTAAAGGCTCAACTTGGTTAATCCTAAAGGAAGAAAATATTTTTGGGTTTGGATTTCAAACGAAGGCCAAAAATTTGGTTTTTCTAAGTGCCTCGATCATATGCTCGATTTTGGGAATATGGCATGGTCTTGAATCGATCCCAATTGCAAGTTCTAGTGTCCTTTAACTAAAATGATTTTCACACAACAAAGAGATAATGAGTAAAAGTGACTCATGGCTCAGATCTCACAAGGTATGGTTTGATCATGTCATACATTTATTCTCAAACTTAGCCTTTGAAAAATTCTTACAACTTATTCAATCAAATTCTCAACATGAGAGTTTGTTAGTCTTTTCAAGTGATCATATCATTGGATTTTTATAGCTCAAAACTTCGAGACTTCATATCATGCATAGTTTTAATTGTTTTATCCCAATCTAATAGTCTGAAAATTTCATCATCAGCCTAAATTCAACATGTGAATTTAGGTGACAGATTTATGCTTGTTTTATGCCGGTTGTTTAATTGAAAGCAGTAAAAAGACAATGTGAACATGCAAGCATGTCACAGCTTGTTTTTGGCGTGACAGTCACTTATTCATCTTGGACTGCCACACATCTTTTTTCAAATAATAGAGAACTCAAGGCGAAATTCTCTTTTGGAAAGCAGTAATGTACATCAGTTACAATAGATTTCCATGGTGAGGATCGAAAGTGCACTGAATGAATGGAAAATCTAATGCATGATGTTTACAATGGAGCTCGCACGAATGTGATCACTTAGCTTAGTCCTTCTCCGTGGGCTGTGTGGAGGATCTGGTGGCATCTCCTGGAGGTGATGGGAACTTGCTGAGGATGGTCTTCATCATTTCGTGTTGGTTGTTGTACAGCATCTCGAACATTTTTCTATTCTTATCATCAGCCGCCAATCTTTCTTGATGTTGCCTCGCCTCCCGTTCATCTTGTCTTTTCTCGCGTTCAGCTTGCCTTTCTTCGCGCTCACTCTCTTTCCTTTTGAACTCTTCTTCTCTTGCGAGCATCATCAGTCTGAACTCTTCCTCCTTTTGAAATTGCTTTTCTTGATTTGAAACAATGACGAAGAGTCTTGACACTCTATACCATTGATTCTCCCATTCGGCTCACAATCTCAATTGTCTGAGAATCAGCTGGAAATTGCGAGACATTTTGGCTTCTGTGAGAGGGTCTACTAGGATGTGCTCTTGATTGGCTTGGGGCGGAAGCATCAGTTGCAGGATGACTGGGAGTGGGAGCAGGTTCTGTTGGTGTGACTGCAGCTTCTTCTGCTGAAGGTACCGCTTCAGTACGGTCCTTTTTCTTGCGTCCTTTGCGTCCGATTGTTGGTGTCCTAGGAGTGTATCTGGATTGAGCGTCAGATTCTTCCGGCATAATGTATGTAACTGGTTCAGTTATCCTTGTCTTCGGGACTGGGATCGGCCGGCTCATATCAATAAGATCGCTCTCTGCAAAAACTGTAAGATCTACTCCTTGGGCCTCGCAAATCCTCCTGATGAGGTTGGGATAGCATAAAGCAGCAGCTCTGGTGCCTGTGACTTTTGTGGTCATGACGTGGAAAATCTGCTCCCCCACGTTGATCTTCAGTCCATGCCAAATCTTGGCAAAACCCTTCAACATTCGACCAGATGTTTCATGTGCGTGAGGGTTTGGCCTAATCTTCGACATGTAGAAGTCATATGAGGGTTGAAACTCCAGCTTCAGGTGCTTTGCTTTGAAGGGGATTTCACCAGTGTAGCTCTCAGCAGTAAGGGATCTAGTGATGTTGTCATGGTATTGCCTGTCAGCTGCCCTGCTTGCTCCCTTCTCAAAATGCTCAGATGTCGGAATTTCTGACCTCCAGTTGGGTGTGCCAAGGAAGTTGTTCAAGTATTCTCCAGAGATGTTTACGTCAACTCCTCGTACCCAACTTGTTTTCCGTGCGACATTGATGTTGCAATAGAATTCCCGAACCAATTCTGCTATCCCAGGTTCAGCGTTATGCTTGAGGAACTCAGTCCATCCGTGGTTTTCTTTCAATGTGAGTAGCATTGGATGATATATCAATTCTGGACTGAACCCTTTATCAGGGACAAATACTCCACTTAGTGCCATGTATCGTCCCGCATTCTGCTCATTCTCGTTGAACCTCCTCATTATATCAGCATCATCCCTGATGCGGAATTTTCTGCACTTCTTAGTGGATACACCCAGTCTGCCCCTTGAAGTTGAGTTGGCCCAATAATCAGCCGATCGCACTGATCCGGTTGATTCTTGGGTTCCTTCAGTTCCTGCTTGTTACCACCTGTCTCACTTGAGGTACACTATGAAGGTCCAAGGGGTCAGATTATCAAATCTACTCTTATTGCAGCAAAAATAAGGAAAGCAAGAGAGATATAAGGATCTTGGATCCTTAAAATTTTTCTTGGACTATAAATAGTTTAAGATGTTTTTGGGTGGTCGAAGGACCAAAAAAAGATGAGATTTCATAGGTTGTTGAGCCTACGAAAGGAAGTTTGATTTTTTTATCACTTAAAAAGTGATTTAAATCATGTGAGTTAGGGGAGATAAGAAATTAATGATGTACGGCATCTGCAAGAGATGAATTATGTAATCACCAGTATGCATAAATGGACCATAAAAATGAAAATAAAAACAAACATGCATGCATAAAAGGTAATTTTTGGATTTTTATGAAAAAAGTGTTGATTTATTTATTTAGTAAAATTGGGGGTGTAAGTGGTCCCCCATTTGGATTTTGTTTTGGAAAGTGGGTTTTTAAGGAATAGAACAAAACATTCCTCATGAATATTCCCCACTTGTCCCAAAGTGACAAAGATCAAACACTTTAAAGCAAAGAACATCCTACTATTTGTCTTTTTATAAATAAATGCCATCCCAAAGTGTTGGAAAAATTTTGGCATGGTTTCGCCTGTACCCTGTGTCCCGGATGTGCAAACATCAACTTCTAGAGTTGAGTTTGCAAAGTGTGGGCAACATGTACCCGACAAAAGCATTTATTACCAATTTACTCATATAATATAATACATGCAAACATCAAATAAGCAACACAATTGGTCCAAGAACACTACTGTAATGCAACACTTAACATCAACATGCATTATCAATCATCATCATCAAATATACGTCAAAACTAACAACACAGTGACTAATAAACAAAAACACTGTGTTACCCCTATCTTCACAGAATCACAAAAACAAGAGTAAAACATCTAAACACTACAAAAACAAACAAAAACAGATTTTTGGGGTTTTGCAACCCCTATTTTCAAAATGAACAACCTAAAAACACAGAAACTTTCGAACCCTAGAAATGGCAGTTTCAACAAAAAACTCTAGAAACCTAGGTTCTGCCCTAAGCGGTTCTACCCCATAACCGACTAAACCCAGTCATCTCCGACCACTTTCTGACCATCCCCGACGCTAAAACAGAGCACATTCCCCTCCCCATCCCCGATTTCACAAGGAAGATGAAAAGACGAAAACTGAAATCTACGAAAACAGAGTGCGAAAATGAAAAAGAACCACTTACCCCCGACTCCCACTCGGATTAGACGACGAAGAAGCCATTTCCAAGCAGTTTGAACGGAGGAAAGGTCGAGAAGATGAGACTGGTTTCGCGAGAGAAGACAGTTTCGCGAGAGAGAACACGGGGGTTTTGGGATGTGAAAAGTGAAAGTGAGGGAAATGAGAGGGAAAGGGGGGTATAAAAAGGATTCGGAAAAGAGGTTCGAATTATTTCATCAATTCGAATTAATTCGAATTGATGGTTTCTGTGAGAGATGCGAGTTATTCAGGCCAATTCGAATTAATTCGAATTGGCTTGAAAGACAAAGAAACAAAGCAAGTTCGAATTATGAGATCAATTCGAATTATTTCGAATTGACTCACAATTCGAACTTGAGGTTGTGAGCAAAATCTGCACAAGGTGCCTAAGCGAGCTAATTCGAATTATTGTGGCCAATTCGAATTAATTCGAATTGCTTGAATAACTCGAATTGCTCACTTGCTGAGGAAAATGCCTTTTGTATGCCAATTCGAATTAGTCAGGCAATTCGAATTCGAATTGCCTGACTAATTCGAATTGCAATACTTGGCCAAATAAAACATCCGAAAGTTCTGCCTTGGGTGCCAATTCGAATTTGCATGTCAATTCGAATTAATTCGAATTGCCTGCATAATTCGAATTAACTAATCCGAGAGTGAAAATTTCCAAGGCAAAATGTCTTATGTGGTTTGTTCCAAGCAATTCGAATTAATTCGAATTTTCTTGAAATGAAAAATAAACCACATTCAAGACTTAGGAAAATTTTTAGGTTTTCAAAAATTATAGAATCTAAATTAAATTAAATTGCCTGCATAAATTAGGTTGGGTTAACATTTTTATTTTATGAATTTATTCTGGAATTTAGATTTCTCTAGATTCCAAAATTAACTTCCATTAAATATAATGTTAACCCAACCGGGAACCTGGTTTTTGGAAGCTTTATCTTTCTTTTTGTTGGTTCATCGAATTCCTGCAAAACAATTATAAGAAAGCATTAGGTTTTCTCCAAATATCAACATCCTCACATTTAGAGTCTTAGTACTCTAAATGTTCAATTGATTTTTGGATACTTTTTCCCAATAAAAATAGGTGGAGCAAGTAATAAATAAGTAAGTAGGTATATGTATAATATTTATTGAGCATAAGCCGGTTCTGTTGTCATTTGAGCTTCTTTTTCGGGGTCGAACTGCCCAAGATACTCCTTCAATCTGTGTCCATTCACTACCAGCTCTCCTTTGTCAGTTCGGATCCTGACAGCTCCACTGTCAAACACGTGCACCACTTCGTATGGCCCTTCCCATCTGGAATTAAGCTTTCCAAGGAACAGCTTCAACCTAGAATTGAATAACAAGACATTCTGGCCAACATAGAAGTGTTTAGACTTAATACGACGATCGTGTAACTTCTGGGTCCGCTCTTTATAAATCCTCGAGCTTTCATAAGCTTGCGCACGTATTTCCTCAATTTCATTGAGGTCCAACTTGCGCTTACTCTGAGCAACTCGTGAGTCAAAATTAAGCGTTCGTACGGCCCAGTAAGCCTTATGCTCTAGTTCTACGGGCAAATGACAGGCCTTTCGAAAGACAAGTCTGTATGGAGACATCCCAACGGGAGTCTTGAATGCAGTGCGGTATGCCCATAAAGCATCATTGAGCTTACGTGACCAATCTTTGCGGGTTGTCCCCACAGTGGCCTCGAGTATGTGTTTGATTTCGCGGTTTGAAACCTCGACTTGACCACTGGTTTGGGGATGGTAAGGCGTGCTGATCTTGTGGAGAATCCCATTTTTGCTCATGAGATTTACAAATGCTTTATTAACAAAATGGGTTCCTCCATCTGATATGATCACCCTGGGTACACCAAATCTGTTGAAGATGTTATTTTTCAAAAATTTTATGACCTGGTTGCCATCATTGGTTGGCAGTGCAACGGCCTCAACCCATTTGGAAACGTAATCGACAGCTACCAAGATGTAATGGTTCCCATCAGATGTCAGGAATGGCCCCATGAAGTCAATACCCCATACATCGAAAATCTCGAGAGTGAGAATTCCTTGCTGGGGCATCTCATCCCTTTTGGAGATATTCCCTAGTCTTTGGCATCTGTCGCAGGCTTTAACAAACGCTTTGCAATCCTCGTAGATGGTAGGCCAATAGAAACTGCACATCGTCTAAGCCTCGTGACATGGTGACCTCCATATTCCGACTCATGACATTTCTTAGCGATTTGATAAGCCTCATGCTCAGTTGCACATCGTCTAATAATCGAATCTGCACAATGCTTGAAGAGATAAGGATCTTCCCAGAAGTAGTTAACTACATCTCGGTTGAACCTCTCTTTGTGGCCCCTGCTTTGAAATGATGGAATTATTCCGCATGCTAAAAAGTTAGCAATATCGGAAAACCACAGACAAGCTTGATCATGAAGATGCAAGGCAAACAGTTGCTCGTCCGGAAAATTCTCATTTACGGCTAGCTCATTTTTATCATTTTCTAGTCGAGACAAATGGTCAGCAGCACCATTGTCTCTGCCTTTTCTATCTTTATTATAATGTTGAATTCTTGCAACAAAAGTACCCACCTGATTAATCGAGGTTTGGCGTCTTGTTTGCTAAACAAGTATCTCAGTGCAGAGTGATCTGTGTACACTGTGGTTTTCGTACCAATAAGATACTGTCTGAATTTATCAAACGCAAAAACCACAGCATACATCTCCTTCTCCGTGGTGGTGTAGTTAATTTGGGCCTCATTCAAGGCATGACTTGCGTAATGAATTACACAATGCTTCCCTTCCTTATGTTGCCCAAGAACTGCACCCACGGCGAGATCACTTGCATCACACATTACCTCGAAAGGCATTGACCAATCGGGTGGTTGCACTATTGGAGCATAAATCAACATCTCTTTGAGCGTGTCAAAGGCTTGAACACACGCTTCATTTATTACGAAAGGATTTTCTTTACAAAGCAAGTTAATGAGCGGCTTGGCAATTTTAGAGAAGTCTTTAATGAATCTCCGGTAGAAACTGGCATGCCCTAAGAAACTCCTAACTGCTTTTATTGAATTAGGCAATGGTAGGTTTGAGATGACTGAGACCTTAGCCCTGTCGACTTCGATACCTGCGCGCGAGATGCGGTGACCTAACACTATTCCTTCGGTGACCATGAAATGGCACTTCTCCCAGTTCAAAACTAGGTTGGTGTCCTCACATCTTTTCAAAATTTGTGCAAGATTAGTCAAACATTCATCAAAAGTATCTCCATACACAGAGAAGTCATCCATGAAAACTTCAATGCATTTTTCGATAAATTCTGAGAAAATTGACATCATGCATCTTTGAAATGTGGCAGGCGCGTTACAAAGTCCAAAAGGCATGCGCCTGTACGCAAAAGTTCCATATGGGCACGTGAATGTGGTCTTATCGTGATCCTCGCTAGCTATTACAATCTGATTATAGCCAGAGTACCCATCCAAAAAGCAATAGAACTCCCTCCCAGCCAACCGCTCCAGCATCTGATCAATGAATGGCAAGGGGAAATGGTCCTTCCTGGTAGCGGTATTGAGCTTCCGGTAGTCGATGCAAACTCTCCAACCGGTCACTGGACGCGTCGCCACTTCTTCTCCTTGCTCATTAGTCGTTACACAGATCCCCCCACGTTTCGGTACGACCTGCACTGGGCTAACCCATAGATGATACCAGCATCTAAGAGCTTGATAACTTCTTTCCTTACCACTTCCTGCATATGGGGGTTCAGACGCCTTTGTGGTTGCCTTGAGGGCTTGTACTCCTCTTCCATTAAAATTCTGTACATGCAAACAGAGGGGCTTATTCCTTTTATATCAGAAATGGTCCATCCGATTGCATGTACATATTTCTTTAGAATGTCTACCAGAGCTTTTTCTTGTTCTTGTGTTAGCTTGGCTGACACAATCACCGGCAATCTTTTATGTTCAGCGAGAAAGACGTACTTAAGATGGTCCGGAAGTATTTTAAGTTCAAGCTCTGGTGGGCATTCAATGGAAGGCAGTAATTTGCGAGAAATGGATGGAAGAGAGATATCAAATTTACCTTCAGGATCCTGTGTCAGTACAAGATCCACTTCCTCCTCCGTGGTGCTTTCCTCTTCCTCCGGGATGAACTCAACCCCATCGAATTCTTCAAGGTCCCCAGAGATAGGGTCCTCGAAGTGGACAGCGTTGCAGCTTCTTGGTTGCTCCGCACCTTCAGGCTTCAGTACCTGTTTTGAAACTTTGTTTGGCTCATCAGTCACAGAGTTTACGCTCTCATCCTCACTCCTACCATCTATTACAGAAAATGTGGAACAAGTTTCCTCAGACGGAAACTTCTGCAGCTTTCCCATGTTGAAATTCAGCTCTTCTTCTCCAACTCGGAGTTTGATGTGATTTGATCGCGCATCGATGAGTGCACCACCTGTTGAGAGGAAGGGGCGGCCTAAGATCAGTGGCATCTCGCAGTCTTCTTCTATGTCCAGAATAATGAAATCGACAGGAAAGAGGGTCCCTCCCGTCTTGACAATTACGTCCTTCAGGATTCCGATTGGATGGGCGATTGATCGATCTGCCAGCTGCAATTTCATTGTAACTGGTTCAATTACTCCCAAATGAAGACGTTTAGCCATGGCGAGTGGCATAACGTTGATGCTCGATTCCAGATCACACAATCCCTTTCCAACATTGGTTTTCCCGATGTGGACTGGTAGTGTAATACAGCCTGGATCTCCCTTCTTCTCCGGCAGCACTCTTTGGATAATGGCACTGCAGCTGCTGCTCAAGATCACCACTTCTTCCTGCTCAATTTTTCTCCTCCCTGAAATCATTTCTTTAAGAAATTTAGCATAGACGGGCATTTCTGAAATTATTTCAACCAGTGGGATAGTGATCTCGACAGCTTTCAGTCTTTCTAAAAACTTTTTGAATTTTGCATCTTGTTCCTTATTTTTAAGACGTGCTGGGTATGGCACCCTTGGCATGTACTTATTATTATTATTTTTTGGTGGTAAAGAGAAGGGAGTTGTACCTTCAACCCTACCCTTTTCAGCTTCATGTGCAGCTTCAGCCTGCGAAATAGCTGTTTCTAATTTGTCCTCGACCAGTCCAATACCGTCTCCTCCTTCAATCCTTTCATTTTCTTTTTCACCCTCCGCTGGATCCTTTTTCTCCTCGGCCGTCTCTTTTCCATGTCCAACAATTCCTTGTAGAGTCTTGCCTCCCCGCAATGTGATTGCTTTACACTGCGGGTTAGCTTCAGTACTGCTTGGAAGTGTTCCTTTCCCCCTGTTCTGCAGTTCCTTGGCCAATTGGGTGACTTGCGTCTCCACATTCTTGATTGACGACTGCAGTTGTTGGTTTATATCCTTCTGATTGGCTATAAACTCGGTCATCAGATTCTCCAAACGAGATGGTGGCCTTTGGTTATACTGCTGATTCTGATCAGGTTGGGGTTGGAAATTCTGGAAATTCTGGCCTTGGTTCTGATTAGGCCTCTGTTGGATCTGAGGTTGGAAATTCTGATTCTGATTTTGGAAGTTCTGCACTCTTTGCTGGACGAATCCTTGATTCTGGGGTCTGAAGTTTTGCTGTGGGTTTTGATTTGCGAACTGGTTGGGCTGGTTTGGCTGCAACAAATGCGCATTAAGTGCATTGTTGTTGGAATAGGAGAGATTGGGATGGCGATTTTGGTAGTTCCCGGCATAATTACAACTCTCGCTAGCTATCTGTTGGCATGTATCAGTTGGATGAGGTCCCTGACACAGTCCACAGACAACTCCCGATTGCTGTGTTTGAACTTGGTTTGATGAGGCTCCTGCCTGGGACGTGTCTCTTCCCTTCCCTTTATCTTGGCCCAGCTGTATCGCAGCTACCTGTTCTTGCAGTTTTTCGAAATCTGTTTTACCTTCACTTACAACAAAGACTTTTCTAGGAGGATCCTCCTTCCTATCGTTTGTGTTTAGGATGGATCTGTTGACAGACATTGTCTCAATCTTCTCCCAAGCTTGGTCCATAGGTAAGTGGAGTAAATGGCGTCCGCCAGCAGCGTCTAACATTGTTCTCCATGGATGGGTGAGTCCTCCGTAGAATTTCCTCAATTGCTCCCATGGTGCGTACCCGTGTTGGGGGCATCGCCTGATGAGGCCCAAGAATCTTTCTTTCGCATCATATAATGACTCGTCTGGCTTCATTTTAAAATATCCAATTTTAGCTCTTCCTTCCTCAATCTTTGATTCCGGAAAATACTTCAGCAAAAAGCTCCTCACCAAGTCTGCCCAAGTGCTCCTCTGATTAATAGGCAAAGACTTATACCAGTCCCTGGCACCACTATACAAAGAAAATGGAAACAACATTAGCCTTATAGCATCAGGAGAGACTCCCTGATTTTTGATCGTGTCGCAGAGCTCCAGGAAGGTCTGGAGATGATCATGAGGGTCCTCATGATTTGCACCGCAGAACTGATTGTTTTGCACCAAATTAATGAGTGCTGGTTTGAGCTCGAAATTGCGTGCAGGAAAGTGTTCTCTCCCAGGTCCATCCAGATAAGGCTCTACTATTGGTTGCATGAAGTCTGCTGCTGCTTGCTGCTGTTGTTGATTTCCTTGTTCAGCTTGGTTCTGGTACTGTTGGTGGTAGTTGGGAAACTGCTGGAAGTTATGTGGATCCTGTGGGTTATTCTGAAACTGATCTGGATTGAAAGCTTGGTTCTGGTATTGTTGGTTTGGTATGTTTTGATTTTGGTGAAATTGGTTTAGGGGTGGTGGCGGTTGTTGGTGGAATTGCTGGTATTGTTGCTGATTGAGATTTGGTAGATTCTCCTCCTCATTGGCATGATTAGGATGTTCTACCATTCCTCCGTCAGCTCCGTTACCAGGATTATTTGGTGGTTGGTCTATGGGTAAGATCGGGGGAATGTTCTGGTTATCTGCCATGTCTGATAGATCGCTGCTCGATGTTACAGGTGAAGTGCGGGTCCGACGCTCCTGCTCTTTCCGTCTTCTGGCTTCTGCCCTCAGTTGGCGAGCGGTCCTTTTTATTTCTAGATCGAACGGTAGCTCCGGCAATGTGCTCCTCCTCCGTTGCATAAGCAGTTGGTATCAAGATTTTGACAGTACCTGCACAATTCCCAGGTTAGTAATGGTTTGATAGTATATACAAAAACTATCTATGAGTAAATCAGGAGTGTAATTCTCCTAGCAAACGGCGCTGCATCCTCCCCGGCAACGGCGCCATGAAACTTTTGACATGTTTGCATGAAACGAGTATTTTCCAAAATTTCTTACTGGTTTATTACTCGAGGAGGAAACTGTGATTTCAAATGGCACCTCGAGAATCCCCGGCAACGGCGCCATGAAACTTTTGACAATTTCCTACCACGAGTAAATTTTCTGAAATATCAGGTTTGGATTTATTAAATGAAAGGAGTTATGATTTAGGGAAGGGGTTTAAGGATATATTAAGATTTCCCTTTTTATTACTCATGTGGGGTGCTTTAATTTCAAATGGCGTTGTGGTCCTTCCCGCCATGAAACTTTTGACAAATATCACGGTGCAACCGGGATTGACCTTCAGTCTGTCACCCTGAGAGTCCCCGGTATCTGCGTCATGATACTTTTCATAATTTCATGTCACAGAAGTTCCTGCCATGAAACCTTTGGCATTTTCCCACTGCATGAGTATTTTCTAAAATGTTGTATTTTTATTTACTCGTGTCAAGAAACTGTGCCCCCGAAAGCGCACGGAGTCAAAAATTGCAGTAATTTATAGTAAGTACCGGATCGTTCACTGGAGGATGTGCGATGGAAGCAGGGCCCACGTCGTTTACTAAGATTTTCCACTCGGTTACTCGATTCAAGTTTTGCAAGGGTTTCTAACAACTACTTGACATAATTTAAATCAGATTAAGAAAGCAGTAAAGATTATTCTACAAAGCGTGGTAAACTAGATCGAGGAAAGCAATTAAAGTTACACTAAGAAAGCGGTTAAAATTATGCTACACTATCTAGAAAGCAGATTTAAATATGACAGAAGGGACAGGGAGGAAATAATAAAGATTGGACAAGATTCAGATGAAACACAATTCAACTTCTATTTTTAATACACAGATCTCAGCTTGGGATAATCCTCTAGTTAGCTAACTCTCATGCTTTCTACACCATGTTCCCTCTAACAGACAGGTACTTGCAGTGAGAATTTACATGCTCTTAAGACAGCAATTTCTAAGATACCATAAACTCTTAACTCCCCTTGCAATGCCTTGCAAAAGTATGTTAATTATTTACGGTGGATGAGCAACACCTGTCAAATCATTAGTTGACATGCCAAATACTGCTATCATTCCCCCATGTCACACCCAAAGTTTCAAATCAAGCCCCAAACCATTCCATAACTCTCAAACCTTTTAACAGATGGACAACCCCTAATTCTTCCGAGTGACCTCTATGAAAGCATTTTAAAGGAAAGCAGTAAGAAAGCGGTAAAGAAAGCATTTAAATCTATCACTCGGAATCGTTAAAAACGTCTCTTTCCGTTAGTATAAAAGAGCCCCTGGTCTTGGTGACCAGATGCAGATCAAGAACCCCCGAGATATCAATAAGCCACAGGGCTTACAACATCTGGGTAGTTATGAGATACAAACTAAATGAAACAGATCCATAAATGAACCTATTCCGGATGTACTCACTCAAGACTCAATTCTAGACTTTGGCAGAAGAGATAGTAGTCGAAGGAATACTCAACCATACCTTAGAAATTCACCAAGGCCTATATGTTGTTCCTCTAGTATTATTTATCACATCTCATCTACACCCAAGTGGATATTGACTTAATGCGATATCTAATATCAGATTTCCAACACACAGCAATTTTGAGAAGCAAATGAATATTTGAAAATCATTCCCTAGACAGGTACTAAACTCTCAATTAAAACACAGATCCTTTCAGTCTAGATGAGACCTAATCGCTGACTCTGCTTCTAAGCTCTCAAAATCAACCCCCAGTAGAATGTGAATTAGTCATAACTGTTGAATTTTATCCCTTACTCAGATCCGGATTTTATAAAGGAATTTTTGTTGGAAATTTATTATGCAGCATCTGATTTAAATCAAGACTTCTGTGTCCAAGGCGAAGGATCCCCAAAATAATGATATGACTGGAACATCTACATAATAGTATCATGCATACAAGTATATGAAAAGGAAAATAAAATGCCCCAAAATATATGGTGGGGTTAGACAGAATGCGATACACAAAGGTGGATTAGCCTGAGATGAGAAGAAATCGGCTGAAAAGGATGCCAGAGATAGTTGGGGTTTTCCGGACTGCAAACATCTGCTGTCCAGGTTCCCAATTATCCCAGATGAATGATTTTAGACAGAAAGAATTCCAAACGACGGTGACCGCCGTCATTCAGTTTTCTTTTGTCTGTGAGTGGAAGAAAAACCCACATATTTCTTGCTGTAATATTTCTCAACTGATGTTGGTCGACATCAGTTGATACTATTGAAACTTGAATTCAGGTTGAGAAATTAAGATAAGGAGAAGTAAAACTGTATCTGATTAGGAATTGGCTGAGTGACTAATCGAATCTCTGGTAAAGAGAACGCTCGCCGGAGTTCCACCAACCACTAACCAGATCATGCAAAATAACAGATAATGATTGACACACAGAAGACGGGTTAATCGATATCCCTGTGAAGGGACCTTTCACCAACATTAATCTGTGGTGTTTCTCATTATCCGTTCATACACACAATGAAAGAGAAAACATGAAAGTAAGAAAATGTTTTTGGTATTGTGTTGGTGTTAAGCACACAATAAGTGGACACTAATGGGTTGAAATGTGTAATGGGTAAAAGTTAGGTGAAATGGGCCTAGGCCCAATACACCCATGCAACTTACACAGATCTTGAAAGAAAATGTTTTTGGGGTTTTCAAAATAGAAGGATAGTTCAATTCGAATTATTGGGGTAATTCGAATTGAGAATGCATGAAGGACGAAGTATTACTTTACCCAATTGATCATTGCCAGAAATTGGAACATCATCTAATTCGAATTATTGACCAATTCGAATTAATTCGAATTGGACAACTCGAATTGGCGAAGTCCTCTTCTTCCTCAAATTGACTAAGGCATTTTCCTCAAGAGGAAGGTGAATTCGAATTGTTCAGCAATTCGAATTAATTCGAATTGCACAATTCGAATTGGTTAGAGATGGAGAAATAAACCAAGGCATGAATGGGTGGTATGCAATACAATGTGATTTCTCATGCCAATTCGAATTGTATGAACCAATTCGAATTAATTCGAATTAGAGAATTCGAATTGGTTGGAAACCACATGAAGAAATTTTTGGTTGTGCAATTCGAATTTCTTAGGCAATTCGAGATAATTCGAATTGCCTCAATTCGAATTAGACATTTTCGAACAATAACAATTTTTGTTCTCACAAGTATGGGTTAGGTGCACACTGTGCGGTTAATGATGGGTTTAGATTTACCAAATCCCTCATCTCACATCAATGTCACTTCACAGCCACCCTAGTGAGGTTTTCAAGAAATAAACAAACACATGTCCAGTGGGTATTGGCAAGATTTAAACCCTATTTCTACAAACAAAGGATTCAAAGATCAAGAACCTAAAACATCTAGAAAATCAAGAACTGCATGAATAAAGCTAAGAACACCTATGTTATCTAAGGCATCAAGAAAACAGAACCAAGGCAGAAAAATAAGACATAAAAGTAAATTCTAACAAACCCTAAAAACATCCAAAACCTAAGAACGCCTATTTGAAGCTCTAAGGCACAAAATCAAACCAAAAACCCACCAAACATGCATTTATTAAGTTCGAATGTCAACTAGGACATAATAAATGTAACCTAGTTGAAACAAACAAACATTCTACACATTTATTTCTAAGGAAAGCATTAAAGAGTGTCAAAACACGTGAATAACACCATTTCTGGAAATTTTTCTTGTATTGACACTTTGAAAGCAAAATAAAGAACCCAAATCCATCATTAACTTGAAGGTAGGGTTTATTCTAACTAGAAAGCATGTAAAAATTCTGGAAATGGCTACTCTAAGGGTTACAAGAACTGCTTCTGTACTAAACTAAGATTAAAGCATGTAAAACTATACTACTTGCAAGAAAAATAAACTAAACTAAACTAAACTACCTACCTAACCCTTAAGGGGTGTGGAACCTCCTGCTATTCTTTTTGTCCCCAGCTGCTTTTTTGGCAAAATTCTTGATCTCCTCATTCTGTTGTGGAGGGTCTGCTTTTATAGACAAATTTCGAAACCCTAGGCCCACCAGTGTTGTGCTCATGCTCCACAGCTTTCTTTGGATGAATTTTTGAGTGAAGTTTGAATTATCTCAACCAATTCGAATTAATTCGAATTGTGAGATTTCTTCATTGAGCTGGAAATGAGGCCTTCAGTTATCAATTCGAATTGTTGTGAAGAATTTGAATTGGTCTTTTCTCGAATTAGATGAGGGTTTCTTCTTGGCTTCCTTGCATCTGTTGGCAATTCGAATTGTTTGTGCCAATTCGAATTAATTCGAATTGGACAATTCGAATTGCATCT
Source organism: Hygrophila difformis (assembly GCA_030278955.1). Classification (NCBI taxonomy): domain Eukaryota; kingdom Viridiplantae; phylum Streptophyta; class Magnoliopsida; order Lamiales; family Acanthaceae; genus Hygrophila; species Hygrophila difformis. Next base: position 26,402,990 of record JAOANR010000001.1, on the reverse strand, counting down.
TCTTTTTTTTGCCTTTGGGTTCCTTCTCTTCATTGCCTAATTCGAATTATTCAAGCCAATTCGAATTAATTCGAATTGGCCATAGTAATTCGAATTAGCTCTGCTGCATCCCTTCCCAACACAACCATTTCTTTGTTCTCTACAGCAATTCGAATTGTGTGCAATTCGAATTAATTCGAATTGCACAATTCGAATTGTGCTTCAACACTTAACCAAATTCAGTTGTGGGATTTTCAATCTTTTTCCCATCTTTTTGATTTTTTCGTGGGCTCTTTTATTCTTTTGCCCATTTTTCTTCCTTTTCTTTTTCCTTTTTTCATGTTTTTGGATTTTTCTAACACAAATACAATTAAAAATTGCATATTTTGTGTCTTTTTATTACCGGCTCAATGTTCTTACAAACTCGCATTAATCTGTCGAATTCAACTGCTTTCTTATTAAAATAAGATGGAAACACGATCAAAATGTCCGTCTCAGACACGGAAATGGATTGGAAATAATGGTCAATTTTGGCCATTATCATCTACAATGAAATTCACATATGCCAAAAAAAATTCCAAAACGAATACTTCATGCAGGTGATGGTAATTAGTAAAACTGGTATTGATCTGGAGATATACATTAGGTTTGACATTTCAAGATGATTTTCTTATGAATTCTACGGGTCGACTATTGTTGAGATTATATATACAAATATAAATTGTACCACTTCAAATCTAGACATTTTTAAAGATGTTGCTAGACTGGCCCCTACAAATGAGACATTAATACGATCAATGATTACATCATGGAACATATGTCTGCAAATGAAAAGATATATCTCAGTTCTAACAATATTTGTCAAGATGATGAAAGTATATATAATGAAATAAAGTTGAAGGAGGGCTGCATAGTCAGGCTTCTTAGGAATATAGATCCATCAAATAAATTATGCAATGGAAGCACGTTGAAAGTAAACAAGATCGGACCCATACAATTAAGGCTAACTAATTTTGGGAAACCATGAAAGTAGAAAATTCTTGATAGAATGATTATAAGCCTGTCGGATTTAACCAAATTTCCATTCGATTTAAAGGAGAAAATTCCCACTTTGTTTTACTATGATTATAAAAATAATGTCAATCTTTAAAAAAGGTTGAACTCTATTTTTCAAAACCAATTTTTAGCTTTGAACAATTATATGTTGTGATATCTCGTGTCACTAGCAAGAGAGGAATCAAAGTATTATTATTTAATTAAGATGGATTAACTCAAGATACTACAAGAAATATTGTTTACAATGAAATTTATATATATAAAAAAATTGCAATATGGATACTAGATGTAGGTCATGGTAAAACCGGTATTGATCTGGAAGATGTAGTCAGATGTGATATTTCCGGATAATATTCTTATAAACTCTACGGGTGATCCTATATAAGCATTTTTTTAGTGTATATATACAAATATAAACTGCATCACTTCAAATATAAGCATTTTTAAAGATGGGTGCTATACTAGCCCTTCCAATGAGATGTGTTGATACAATTAATGATTACATCATGGAATTTCAGTCTGCAAAAGAAAATGTATATCTCAGTTCTAAAAATATTTGTCAAGGGGAAAAGCATGGATAATGAAAATTAAAATATTTTCATTAGAATATCTAAGCACGATCAAGTGTACTGGACTACTGAATCATAAAATAAACTTGAATGAGGGTTGTATAGTCATTCTTTTTAATTTTAGGTATATATATCCATCAAATAAATTATGCAATGGAAACAGGTTGATAAGTACGAGAAAAGCTCGAAATGAGGCTGATGGATGTTGTTACTGCTTACTTATATGGCTCATTGGAGAATGATATTTATATGAAAATACCTGAAGGGTTTAAATTACCTGAATCTCATAACTCAAAGCCCAGAGAAGTTTATTCCATCAAATTACAAAAATCACTTTATGGGCTCAAGCAATCGGGTCGAATGTGGTATAATCGCCTCAGCGAAAGTTTAATAAATGAAGGTTATATAAATGACCCTATATGCCCATGTGTTTTTATAAAGAAAAATGGGCCAGAATTTGTAATCGTTGCAGTCTATGTTGACGATTTAAATTTAATTGGAACTCCTGATGAGCTGGAAAAGGCAGTTGAATATCTTAAAAAGGAGTTCGAAATCAAGGATTTCGGAAAAACGAAATTTTGCCTTGGCTTGCAAATCGAGCATTTGGAAAAGGGCATATTTGTTCATCAATCAACTTATACCCAAAAGGTATTGAAGCAATTTCGAATGGATTATGCTCATCCGCTAAGTAATCCAATGGTCGTTCGGGCACTTGATCCTACAAAGGATCCATTTAGGCCAAAAGAAGATAATGAAGAACAACTTGGCCCAGAAGTGCCATATTTAAGCGCAATTGGCGCATTGATGTATCTGGCAAATAGCACGCGACCTGATATCGCGTTTGCTGTTAATTTACTCGCAAGATTTAGTTCTTGCCCCACTCAACGACATTGGAAAGGCATAAAGCACACCTTTCGCTATCTTCAGGGAACAATTGATCTTGGGTTATTTTACCCAAAAGATTCTCGACATGAGTTGATCGGATATGGCGATGTAGGATATTTATCAGATCCACACAAAGCCAAATCTCAAACAGGCTATATTTTTGTGTGTGGAGGAACTGCTATCTCATGGAGATCTATGAAACAAACATTAACGGCTACTTCATCAAATCATGCCGAAATATTAGCAATCCATGAGGCTAGTCGAGAATGTGTTTGGTTGAGGTCAATGACTAATCATATATTGAAAAATTGTGGTTTGGTCACTGAACCAAAAATACCCCCAACAATTTTATTTGAAGATAATTCGGCTTGTATAGCTCAATTGAAAGGGGGTTATATTAAAGGAGATAGGACTAAACACATTTCACCAAAAATTTTCTATACACATGATCTTCAAAAGAGTGGTGAAATTGATGTGCAACAAATTCGATCAGATGAGAACTTAGCGGATCTATTGACAAAGGCATTGCCGACTGCAACGTTTGAGAAGCTCGTAAAGAAAATCGGAATGCGACGGCTTCAAGATTTAAAGTGATGTTCAAATCAGGGGGAGCGATCAATACAAGAATATTGTACTCTTTTTCCTTCACTAGGATTTTTTTTCCCACTGGGTTTTTTCCTAGTAAAGTTTTAACGAGGCATATTCTTTGTATAAATGACAGCCAAGGGGGAGTGTTATAACCTACTCGTGTAGGCTTGATGTCTGTCACTAGGCTTGAATATCTGTGTTTGGCTTGGGTTGAGCCAAGGACCTTTTTCTCCTCAAGGGAGGCTATCGGAAAAGGATCAAACCGATTACGGGTCCGGATCACAATAATGCGCCCACAATTGACTGAATCTTCTTTAAATTGATCAAAAACAACAAGCTACAACGGGGAATCTACCTGTTGTTAAGAAACAACGGCGGAATTCACCAAGAACAAGGAACCAAACTACCAGTTGCTAAGAAACAACGGTGGATTTGGAAAAGGTAACCGCTACAAACTAAGCTAGATTCTAAGGAAAGCTGTAAAGGAAAGCAGTAAAGATAACAAGGAATTAAATTTGATAAAAGGAATTTGGGGGTTGGATTGATCTCTCCGATTTTGTGTGTGTCGACCCCTATTTATAGTCGGAGCTGAAATAACCGCTCTCCGGCCGACTCCCTTAAGCCGATTCCACTGTTTACTTCAATCGGCTGAATTGATGTCATTTCGGCCGAAATCCTTCCCTCTGAAGCTTTCTTCCTTTCGGGCTTCTTCTGCCGCTCCGGGTCGTTCTCTTTTCATTCTTCGGCCCAATGGATCTCCAACTCGATCTTCTTTGAAAGTCTCTTTCGGCCCATCTTTTATGGCCCAATAGCTCTTCGCGGCCCATCATTTCGTATGGCCCCAACAGATGCCCTCCTTACTTGGGCGAATTTCTTTTCTAGGAGAAGGAGCCCAAGTAATCTCCCTTTCTTCTTTTTGTTTCGGCGGTTATTTTCTTCTTCTCGAGGGTACTCTCCATCATTCCTCTATTTACGTAGCCTACCACGTCTTTAGAGTGAACTGCCTTTCTAACTTCTCCTCTTTCTTTCTCTCTTTCCGCCTTCTCCAATGGAGGATCTCCCTGCCCCTGTTACTGCTCTTTCTGCTGATCTTCTCAAAGTTGAAAACTCTTTTGCTCCTCACTCCGCAGTTCGTCTCCTGCCTGAGGGCTTCTACTCCTTAGGTCCGTTGGGCATTCCTGAGGATATTGATGAATGTACTGCTCGGATTTTTGATAACCGTTCTGTTCTTCTGTATGAACCTTGTTTCTCTTCCAAGCTTTTCCCTTCATCTTTCGCTAATTGGTCTTCGGCCTCTCCCGATTATATGGCGTGGTACCATCATCTTGAACCCCACTGTTACGACTCTTGGAATAAATCGTATATTCATCGTATGATTTCTCTTAGTACCTTGCCACTTCCCACAGATCTTCGTCCTATTCAAGCCCTTCTTTGTTTTTGGAATCCTTCCGTAAACTGTTTTTGCTTCCCTTGGGGGATGATGACCCCCACTATTCAGGATGTGAAACTCCTCCTAGGCCTCTCTGTTCGTGGGGATAACCTTGCCATCATGTCGCTGCCCAAGGAGAAGAATATCGGCTTTTCTTCTGGCGATTCTTTTGCCAATTGGATCATTTCTCATCAGAGTGATCCTGTTTCGCCTGCTCCACATCCTTCAGAACCTCTAGCTTTCATGATGTACTTCCTTACGAAATTCTTCTGGTGTGTTCCTTCTAAGGGTGTTCTCCTCGAAACGCACTCTCTGGCTTCGGCGCTTATTAACCATGTGACTCTGCCCTTAGCCGATTTCTTCCTTGCTCATTTATATGCAGGTATTTCGGCTACTGTGTCGGGTTGGGAAAAAGGTTCGTCCGATAAAGCCCGTGGTCCTTTATGGTTCCTCCATTTGTGGTTGGTTTGGCACTTTCGTGACATTTCTCACTTTCCTCCCCATGATATTTGTCCTAATCGTTTTATCGCTCCTGATCTCCTTAGAGCATCCCTTCCTCCCTTGTCGATTCCTCATTGGATCAACTATTTCTTGGGTCGAACTGCTGAACAATCCTTTTCCCATTATCATTATCGGAAAACTGACTTTGCTTGGGTTAGGGAGATTGCTACTTCCCCCTTCGGGGCTTCCCTTCCTTTAGCTCTTGCCCAAATATGGAATAGGTGTATATTACCCCGTCCGATCTTTAATGGTTCCACATTTGTATCTGCTAAGTCTGCTATTCCTTTCGAAGTCTACAATCCCCATTTGGTCAGCCGTCAATTCGGCTTCGGTCAAGACTTAGTGGAAGCTCTTAGAGCCGGTAAACGCCTTTCTGCTTCTGCCAGCCGTCAGCAATGCTCCCTTTATCATAAACGTTTAATCTCTTTTAAGGTTTGGAAATTTGCTGTTCGTCCGGGATGCGTTACCTCCCGCTTTCAGTCTTGGTGGGACGGTGTTGCTGGTGCCTTCTTCAGTGCTAATCTTGATTCGGTTCTGCGGAGGGGTGGTTTTTCTCCTATTCTGGCGTTCTCTTCTTTCCCTTCATCATCTCCGGGTTCCACTCCTCAGCGCATCCTCGGTTCGCCTTCCACTTCTCGCCCAGGTATGTTTTTTTTTCCTTTTTCCTTTGGTCGTTGCTTGTCTCTTTGTTTTTCATCTTACTCATTCGATTTCTCCAGATGTTCCTCGATCTTCTACTTCTAATCCTGGTCGAAAGAGGCCTGTTTCACCTTCAGCTTCCCTTATTGGCTCTCTCCCTCCTACTCAGACCAGAAGGCGTTCATCTCGTTCACCGCTTGGCCGAATCCCTACCACTCTTTTTGCGGTTTGTTACACTACTCTTTTTCTTTTCCAGGATCCTTTCCTTCGACTAATTTCTTTTTCTTACTCTTGCCAGGTCCCACCCGTTTTGTCACCATCCGATGTTCCTCCACTTCCCACTGTGGTTTCGGCTCCTCCTGTAACCGAATTTCGCACATCGGGTGGTACCAGTAATTTGGCTGTTTGTGCTGGTTCTTCTTCTGTTAACCCCCGGGGTTTGATTGAAAGTTCTACTCTTGCCGACCCTTTCGTCCCTCCTTCGGTTGATCCTTCTCAACCTATTACGGACTCTGTCACACCCTCGTCTTCGGTTATTCCGAAACCGACTGGCCCTTCATCTAGTGGTATGATTGTTGATGAAGCCCCCGCCGATCAGGTCCCTTTATCACCATTTCCTGATCGGCATGTTTTGGACGATTTCTTTTCTCCTGTCTCTCTAGTTTCTCGTCCGTCGGATCTTTCTGTTCACCTTGGCGATTGTTTGGCCAGGCTGTGTAATCTAATCGGTCGGCAATCTGATGTGGAGTTTGTCAATCCTAAACCGATCCTCATTCTCTTGTCTCATCTTGAGCAACAATTTCATGACGAGATGGTGTCTCTGAATCTAAATGGCACTCTTCAGATGATTACGAAGTCTGTCCTCTCAATGGATCAGGAACTCATGGCTCATTTGACAATGCGGAACAAACTTGCCGCCGAGCGTGAAGCTGCGGCTTCTTCACGAGCCATTTTTGATAATTATTCTGTAGAGTATCGGACTCAGATGAATAAGCTATCCGAGGTGGAATCTCAGGAACATAAACAGTCCGAGGACCTTTCTTCGATTCGGTCTGAAATAGCCAAGCTCCAACGACAAGAGAAGGATTTGGAATTGATTTTAGCTCAAACTAAGCGAAAATCGGCCGATCTGAAACGGTCAATCAAAGCCCTTCGTCAATCGGCCGAGGCTCCCAAGGCCAAAATCTTGGATTCTCAGCAGGATGCTTCTTATCTAGCCATGCGGATCAGTTTCAACGATTTCATTCTTGGTACTTTCCAAGAAAAATGGGCCGAAACCCAGTCTCTAGTCGGTCAGCTGGATTCGGCCATCAAAAGCCTTGGTGGGCAAAGTGTTGTTCATGTCTCTTCTCCACATGTTTTATTTCCTTTGGATCCTTCCGAGATAGAGTCCTCCCCTTCGGGCGATAACCCACCTTTGTTAACCATTCCTTCAGGTACTCCGTTCTCCTTCATTTCTTGTTGTGATTCTTCTTTATGCTCTCTTACTTATTATTCCCCTCTTTTTTTTTTCTCCCCTAGGGAAACCTGGTACTTCCTGTGGTGCTGGTTCATCCACCGTTCGCCTCCCTTCGGGTGACGTCGCTGGTCCTTCTTCTTCAGCAAGTCCGAATCTGATGACATCTTCGGTTAATTCCACTATCGCTGCTTCGCGAGGCTTGGATGATGCTGTTCCTTTTGATGACCAGGAAGACCATTAATTTGCTTTTGTATATCAACTTTGTGTTTTGACTTATCTTTTGTCAAGTGTGAATTTCGGTCACTTTTTTTTTTTGACAGCTGTAATCGGCCCTTTTTGAACTATGTTGGCCGATACATTGTACTTGGATTCGTATCTTTTGTATCCTCTGCAATGCGATTCGTATCCCGTTAATTCCATTATTTTCGGTCTCCTTTATTGCTAATTTCTGAATGTTAGCAGCTTTTTCCGGGAATCAGCTGTAACGTTTTCCCATAAATAACATTTAACATTGACCATTTCTTTTGCCGAGCACTTATCCCTTCCTATAAATACCCGGCATTGTTGATGCTTATCTATCACTTCTTTCTTCCTTATAACAATATGGCTTTCTTTTTTCCCTTGCTCGACTCCCTGTCTCCAGTTCCTCCATGGTCTTTGACAAGCATTCTTATGCAAGGATTTCCAGACGTGGTACGAAAACCTTTCGCTTGTGCGACACGAGTTCAACTAATGCCCTTTCCACCATGTTCGTATGGGCGAGGATCTTTATCTGTTATTCCAAATGAAGGTCTCGACGGCTACGCGGGCATATCTCTTTTCGACTTTGCGGTTGCATATCCTGTCGGACCTTGTCTAATGGGGGGAATAACTACCCTTAGTTATTCCTCCATCCTTTCCCCCTTCCACCGTCTTTGGGTGACTGCCTCGCTGCACTCCTCCTTCTTCTGTCTGAGGTCGTGCGGATGCTGTACCCGAGTTTGACTTCTACCTCTGGGACGTTGTACTCTTCGTTCTATCATATCCAAGAGTAGAAGTTCGGTGGTCGGACCTAAATCGGCAATACTGTTCTGGGGCAAGCAACTGTGCCCTGTTTCTGTCTTGCCGATAGTTTTAGCGGCATTTCTACAAGGCTGAGTGTCTTTCAAGGACCTTTCCCTTGTATATGCCTGCTTAGTATAGGACGTTTCCCTTGTATATTGTAATTTCGGGCTATCGACGCCGCTTTCGGCCGAAGTAGCACCCTCTTTGTACTTATTCGTTCATGCAATAAAATCTTTATTTTCTGCTTACTTATCGTTTAATCCCAAACTGATGGATAATATTTCTTCATGTATCTTGCATTTACTGGATTTGACATCTGCTCACCATTTTCGTCCACCAATATGTATGCTCCATTCGGTAATTTCGTCTGAACAATAAACGGTCCCTCCCAATTGGGACTCCACTTACCTAATCGGCCATCCTTCTGCTTGGGTGGCCATATAACTTTCCAAACTAAGTCTCCAACTTCAAACCGCTTAAGACGAATTCGCTTATTGTACCAATCGGCCACTATATCTTTGTTTTTCTGCAAATTCTCAAAGGCTTGCATCCGATTGGAGTTAATTTCCAATAACTCATCTTTCATCGCACAATCGTACTGTTCGGCCGACATCGAATCTGCTTGGTTTGTTCTCAAAGTCGGCACTGTTATTTCGGCTGGCAACACTGCGTCCATTCCATAAGTCAGTCGAAATGGTGTAAACCCAGTGGCTGAAGTTTTAGCATTTCGATAAGCCCATAATGCCTCTGACAGCTTTTCATGCCACTTTCTTGGTTGGTCTTCGATCATTTTCTTTATAATTCCTATTAGCTGTTTGTTTGTGGCCTCTGCTTGTCCATTTCCTTGTGGGTAATATGGTGACGAATGCACGATTTTTATTCCGTATTCATTTGCAAAGGCCTTGACTTTTTCTCCCACAAATACAGTTCCTCTATCTGTTAGAATCGTCTGTGGGATCCCGAATCTATAAATCAATTGTCTCTTGATAAACTCGATCACCTCTTCTTGTGAAATACTGACATACGCCTGAGCTTCGGCCCATTTCGTGAAATAATCTGTTGCCACTAGCATGAACTCATGTCTTTTAGACGAAGAGGGATGAACTTTTCCTATGATGTCCATGGCCCATCCTCAAAACGGCCATGGTTTGATCATTATGTGTAATTCTTCGGCCGGCAACTTCTGAATCGGCCCATGTTTCTGACATTCGCTGCATCCTCTCGCATATTTTTCACAATCAATACCCATATTCGGCCAATAATATCCCAGCCGAATAATACTCCACTTCATCGATTTTCCTGCCCGATGTGCGCCACATATTCCTTCATGAACCTCTCCCATTACCCTTCTGGCATCTTCTTCTCCGACACATCTAAGCAATACCCCATCAATCGCACGCTTGAATAATAATCCTCCTACTATGACGTAATCCATTGCTTTCCGCTTTTCAGCTGGATTGGCCTCCGAAGGATCTTCTAGTGTCTGTGCTATCTTCTTTATCCATTCGGCCTTCTCTGTTTCGGCCAAATGTACTTCCACATTTCCTGCTATCGGCATTAGCCGATATCTAGCTGCGTGTTGAGCCAATTCATTGGCTACTTCGTTCTTTTCCCTTGGGATATATTCAATATATACCTCATCGAATTCTTCTAACAAATTAACCGCTTCTTCGTACAATCTAATCAACTGAGAACTCTTAACCGAAAAATCGCCTAATAGTTGCTGAACAACTACTTGTGAGTCCCCTCTGATAATGATTGCCTTGACTCCTTCCTCTATCAACCGTTGTAATCCCGAAATCAACGCTTTGTATTCAGCTTGATTATTCGTATATGACTCTGGCAATTGCACGAAATACTTGTATACCTTGCCTTCCGGTGTTTGTAGGGTAAACCCTGCTCCAACTCCTGAAGCGGCTTTAGAACCATCAAACATCATCACCCATGGTTGCAAGTATACAATTCCTATCTTACCGACTTCTTTCGGCCGATCTTGATGATCGATGTCATCGGTCATCGGATGTATCGCATGATCAGCCAGAAAATCGGCTACAATCTGTCCTTTCATAGCCCTCAAAGGTTGATACCTCAAATCGTATGCATTTAACTTCATGGCCCATTTGGCCATTCTTCGGCTACTGACCGGATCATTCATCATAATCTTGACTATGTCAACCGAAGCCACCACTATCACTTGCCTCGGTTGAATATAATATTCTAATTTCTGGCATGCATGATAAAGACTTAAACATAATTTATGAATCGGCGAGTACCTTACTTCGGCGTCCCTTAGGATTCGGCTTAGATAGTAAATCGCCCGATCTCTTCCTTCATCGTCTTCTTGTGCTAATAATGCTCCAATAGACTCTTCGGCCGCTGCTATATACAACTTCAATGGCCGTCCTAAAATCGGAGGAACCAACACAGGTGGATTCATCAAATCCTGTTTTAGCTGTTCGAAGGCTTTTTGTTGGTCGACTCCCCATTTGAACTCCTCTTCCTTTTTCAACCTTAATAAATCGGTTAGTGGTTTCGACTTTCCGGCCGCATTTGCCAAGAATCGTCTCAAGAAACCGATCTTTCCGAGAAATTTCTGCAAACTCTTCTTATCATGAGGAGGTTTGGCTTCTTGAATGGCCCTGGTCTTGTTTGCATCAACTTCTATACCTTTGTTATGTACCAGGAACCCGAGAAAATTTCCTGCCTGTACTCCGAAAGCACACTTGGCTGGATTCATCTTGACTCCGTGCAGTCTCATCCTCATGAACACCTTTCGCAAATCGTTCAAGTGGCTTTCGATATCTTTGGATCTGACCATGACGTCGTTGATATAAACTTCAACACAATCCCCTATGAGGTCATGGAAAACATAGTTCATGGCTCTCTGGTATGTAGCTCCTGCATTCTTCAAACCGAATGGCATTACTACCCATTCGTATATCCCTATAGCACCAGGGCACCGAAATGCAGTCTTGTGAATATCTTCTTCGGCCATAAAAATTTGGTTGTATCCTGAATATCCATCCATGAAGGACAACATTCCCTGTTTTGCGGCCGAATCAATCAACAAGTCAACAATAGGCATCATATACTCATCTTTAGGAGTGGCTATATTAAGATTTCTGAAATCGATGCAAACTCTCAACTTCCCATTCTTTTTTATTACAGGAACAATATTCGATAACCACTCTACATATTTAGCTGGCCTCACAAACCCGGCCGCTAATAATTTTTCTATTTCCTCTTTTATTCTAGGAACTATTTCGGGCGCTGCCCTCCTGGCCGGCTGTTTATGCGGCCTGAACCCTTCTTTGATAGGCAATCTGTGCTCCACAATCGATCGCTCCAATCCTGGCATCTCTGTATAGTCACATGCGAAACAATCCTTGAACTCGATTAGGACCTCCTTGAATCGGCTTGTCATCTGCTGATCTAAATTTGCACTCAACGGGATCTCCCTCGGGTGCTCGTCTGTACCAACATTGACCATTTTCAAGGGGTCTTGAGCTTTGAAATCCGGTGTTCGTTTTGGAATTGCATCTATTAAGTCGCTCCATCCTGCTTTGTCGTCTGAAACTCCGAGTTCGGCCGATTCGAACTCGATCGCTTGATTCGGTTGTGCATCCATCATTTACTTTCTTTTTCGACTGGCCGTTCATCGGCCTGATATCTGATCTCAAACCCCAAATCTGTCCAATCACACTCGACCACCTGCGGGTACCGATCGCCTACCACCGCTAGGAATGGTTGTATGAGTTCTTCGTATAACACCGCATCAATTCGGCCGGCTGAGCTGACTGGAAATGGAGGTTGGTCTCCTTCCACTTCTTCAACTGAGCCATCCTTTTTCCAGAACCATACTTTCTGGTGCAGCGTTGACGGCAAACAACGAGACGTATGTATCCAGCATCGGCCTAAAAGGGCCGCATACGGAACTTCTGCATCTACCACAAAGAACATGGTCGGAATCAAAATCGTTCCGACCGTTACGTCCACGAGAATACATCCTTCGGCCGCGGTTTGAGCTCCCACAAAACTCAATACTTTCATCCGTGTAGGGAGTAGATCTTCCTTCGAACGGCCTATCTTTGTCAATGTGGATAACGGCATGATATTAACAGTGGCTCCACCGTCGATAAACATTCTTCTGAGTGGTCTTCCATTGACCCAACCTCTGACGTATAAAGGCCTCACATGCTGAGACATTTTCGCAGTTGGAGGCAAAATCGTGCCTGGTTGAGCTTCTGGAACAAATGCTTTATATCCTTCTTCAATTGATTTCTCTATTTCGGCTTCCGGCCGAAATACCTCAAGTTTATCGAAACAAAAATCCACTATAGGTTCTTCATCACCATAGTATTCCCCTTCCTTCTGACAGAAGACCATAGCTGGTTCAAAATCTGACCAGTATTCCTCCTTTTCTTCTGTGGTTACCGTCACCATATTCGCGCTAGACCCAAAGTCGAACTTAAACTGCCCGACAGGGAGTGAATCGTTATTCGGGATGATAGTTGTCTTTGGTTTCCATTCCCTTGTTCGGACTGGTCTAGGCTTCCATTCTTCTTTCGATTTCGGCTGCTCACTTTCAGCTTTTATCTGAGCTGTTTTCGGCCGAAATTCGGTCTTGTTTTTCATTCGATCTCGTTCTTCTTTCGGTTGCTTCTCTTTCTTCCCTTCAGCTGTCTTCATCCTAGCCAAAAATACTTTTTCCAGAATTCTTCCTTCGTCCGAAGAACAGTCATCTGGAAAATCTCCTTCCATGTGCATCGTCTCATACTCCTCTTCTTCATATGCAGCAGCAGCTTTAAGCCGTTGCATTCTTCGTTTGTAAGTCCGATAGGATCCCTTCCCCTTTGGGACCTTCTTGTCTTCTGCCCTCCAGGCTGCATTTTCGAATCGGTGTTGGTCGAAATGCCTCGCCTTCGGGGAATTTTGCACCCATTGGCCCACCTGAGTATTTGCGGGTGGCCTTCTGAACCTCTTCATCTTTGGGGAAACAGCTTCTTCAGGGACAGTAATCTGGATTACTGTTTTCCCATTTCTTTTATCAGCTGTTAGCTTCATCTCGGAATCCCAACCGTTAGTTATGATCTTTAAAGTTGGCCTTTCGCTCTTATCTCCAACCTCGATCTCCTGATGTTTCTCCGATTGCTTGATCCACTCCTTTACCTCATAATGCCCCAATCGGTCAAAAACATTTGTAACTTTCTCTTTTCCCTTCGGAGATCCTAATCTTTTCCATACTCCTGACTTCTGAGCCGATGGCCGATCTCCAAGCCGATCGTGCACAGAACTCTTGCTAGATGATGTTTGATCCCCCAATCGGTCATGCACAGATCTATTCTGGTCAGGATGCACCATCACCATGTTGGCAACAGGGAACGGATTCTTATCGATCGCCATAAGCCTCTCTGGGAACTTCAGCTTCCCATCATCGACATGCTTCTGAATCAGCTTCCTAAAATGTCCACAAACCGCCGTGGAATGAGTAGCCGATCCATGAAATCTGCACCATCCGGCTTCCAACTGATCCTTGGTAGGCTGTGGATGGTTTCCTTTAAACTCTAGCAATCCGTTCTTCTGGCAATAATCAAATATTTCGTCCATTTGTGACAAATCGAAAGAGTAAAACCTTTGAGATTCATCTCCTCCTTCTTTTTCCTTGCCTCTGGCTGGCCGAAGTGCTGGACAAGTCATAGGCTTTTTTATGATTAACTCTGCCCTTGCAACTTCGGCTAATGCGGGAACGTCATCCGTGTTGTACTCTTCCTGGACTTCACATCTATCCAGAGACTCAGCAAATGAGGCAGCTGACTGGATAGGTTGTGATCTTCCACTTTGACTTCGGCTTGATTTGAAAGCCGCTTGTTCTGCCAAATAAGTCTCCATCCTTATAGCTTCAGCCGTTAATTCGGCCACAGTCCTTGGTCTTGTTACCATCAATCTGTCCTTGATAGCAAACTTCAAATTCTGCTTCAAGATTTGAATATATTCATGCTCAGGTAGCATTGTTTTCATCTGAGCCTTGACTGCATAAAACCTTTCAATGAATTCAGTAACTGATTCGGACGCCTTCTGTTTGGTTGACGTCAGATCAACTACCGAAACTTCAGGACTGGTATTATAGAATCGGTCATGGAATAACCGCTCCATTTCGACCCATGTATTGACCGATCCCGCTGGCAAATTGATATACCACTCAAATGCTGGACCAGTTAACGACAAACTGAACAATATCAGCTTGTGAAAATCATTTTGCGCGATTCTGGTGCATTGAGCTGTAAATCGGCCAATATGCTCAATTGTAGAGCGACCGACTTCTCCAGAAAAAGTGTTAAAATCTGGAACCTTTACTCCTCTAGGCAGTGGATACTGCTCCTCAATGTAATCTGGATAAGGCTCCCGATACATCGGCCTATTCTCCTGGCCGATGATATTTCCAAATTGAGTACGAATAATCTCAGCAATTAACTCCCTGTCAACCAGTTGTGGTGGATTCTGCTGATGTGGTGCGTATTGTTGTTGAACCACTGGAGCAGGTGGTTGAACAGCTGGTTGAGGCGGTTGATTCTGTTGCTGATCGTACCTTTGCTGCGGAGGAACAAAAGGCCGAGCTCCGTGCCCTCCTGGCGGCCGAAAGGCCTGCTGTTGAAAATTATGAGGATTTTGCATCGCAGGTGGTGGATTTTGCGCCACTGGAGCTTGCTGCATTCCCATCGGATACATATTCCTCGCTATTTCGGCTCTGAACATAGCTGGCATCGCTGCCAGGATATTTCCTTCAATCTGGCGAACCGAATTAGTAACCGCCGCCTCCACCATAAATTGAACCTGATCTCGGAATCGCGGGGTTAAATCATCGTTTGAAAACTCCGGATTATGGAAGTGTGATGGTCCGGGGAACCCTGGGGGGAATTCTCCGGCTTCTGCTGCTCGTTCTTCCTGAATCGGCGGCAAATCAGTCCTCGCCGCCGTGTTTACTGCCGGAGTTGCTTGTTCGAATGCCATTTCGCGTCCCACTGGGCGTGCCACTGTTTGGCTTGGGTTGAGCCAAGGACCTTTTTCTCCTCAAGGGAGGCTATCGGAAAAGGATCAAACCGATTACGGGTCCGGATCAATAATAATGCGCCCACAATTGACTGAATCTTCTTTAAATTGATCAAAAACAACAAGCTACAACGGGGAATCTACCTGTTGTTAAGAAACAACGGCGGAATTCACCAAGAACAAGGAACCAAACTACCAGTTGCTAAGAAACAACGGTGGATTTGGAAAAGGTAACCGCTACAAACTAAGCTAGATTCTAAGGAAAGCTGTAAAGGAAAGCAGTAAAGATAACAAGGAATTAAATTTGATAAAAGGAATTTGGGGGTTGGATTGATCTCTCCGATTTTGTGTGTGTCGACCCCTATTTATAGCCGGAGCTGAAATAACCGCTCTCCGGCCGACTCCCTTAAGCCGATTCCACTGTTTACTTCAATCGGCTGAATTGATGTCATTTCGGCCGAAATCCTTCCCTCTGAAGCTTTCTTCCTTTCGGGCTTCTTCTGCCGCTCCGGGTCGTTCTCTTTTCATTCTTCGGCCCAATGGATCTCCAACTCGATCTTCTTTGAAAGTATCTTTTCGGCCCATCTTTTATGGCCCAATAGCTCTTCGCGGCCCATCATTTCGTATGGCCCCAACAATCTGTCCGTTGTAGAAGCCTGCCACCTTTTGTATGTGTGTGACTCATCATTTCATTGCAATTGTATAAATACTCCCTGTTCGAATGAAAGAGATATACAATTTCAGATCAATCTAAGTCATCATTACATCTACATCATCATTACTCCTACCCATACGCCCACCTCCTTGTTTTATTAAAAAATCTGCTATCTAGATAACTATTACTGTTTGTATTATTTTTAGTATATATTTTAAAAGCTAAAGGATAAACGTTGTGAATTTTTACCGACCGTAGTATAGTATAGTAGGGACGACACATTGAAGACTGCATTAAAGAGTATTAAATGGACATGTGAAATGGGTCTACGCTGTCTGTCTGCTCAGTGCTCACCACTTGATATATGCGATGCGACTGCCTCATTGTGATCATGTTTATGATTTGTTATAGTTTTGTGAATGAATAGCGGATCGAAACTTAACCCTTATTACAATTTACTTCCCTTTCCATTTTTTTATTATTATTATTATTATTATTATTGATATCATTAAAATTGATGAAATTCATATTTTAAGATTAAAAATTTTAGATTTAGTTTGGTAGTATCACTCTTATCATTTTCAATATAATTAGCTAGTTTCTGGATACTTTTTATGTTGTCGCTCCTATCAACAATTTAAACTTAGTTTTAGTTATGATTGTGACATAAAACAATCATGTTTATTCATGAAGTCTGATTGTGACATCAACAATTTCTTATCAATCATGTTTTAATCATGATTGATCAATGTTTGTGTTGTAAGTAAAAAGTTGAGGTGTGAGACCTCTATTCGATTTATGAGAATGTTGACGTTACAGAGTTGCAGAAAGCAAAAGACTGTAAAAACAAGTAAAACTTGCAGAATGAAAGAACGGAAAAGAACGAAAATTGCAGAAAGTAATTGCAAAATGAAAGAAATTAAATGCGGTTTCTCTGTGGAGAGTTGAAGGTCCTTTCAAAATGAGTCTTCTCAGGGTTTATGTAGTCGAGGCTGTATAGAACGGTTGACGCCACGATCTCTCCCTCAACTGCTTGGATTGACTCCGTCTGTTGAATGCCACGAGTTAGTCTCGTTGTCTCACTGCAGGATGGGCTCAATAATTTGGATCACCGCGTAATGGGCCTTCAATTTAATGGGCCAACGAAATGTTGGGTTAACAGATGCCCCCCTCGCGCAATTTGTCTGTTAGGGTTTCCTAAGACTAATTTGCGCGTTTGACCTAGGCCTGGCCCATTAAAGTTCTATAAAAGGGCATGGTCACTAGGAGGCAAGATTTTTTGCGTCATTTTTTTTTTCTCTCAAATTTTTTCTCAGCCGCCACCAAGTTCCCTCTGGCCGCCGTCCTCCACCTGCACCTCCCCCGTACCCACCGCCTGCACCTCCTCCGTAACCACCCCTAGTCCTCCGCCGCCACCGAGCCCCCCGCCACCACCATATCCACCACCAAGACCACCTCCTCGCCAAGCCCACCGCCGCCACCAAATCCACCTCCCTTACCATACCCACCACCAAGACCTCCACCATGGCCAATCCCACCTCCTAACCCTCCACCATGACCGAACCCACCACCACCACCAAGGCCGCCGCCTCCGCCAAGTCCACCGCCGCCACCAAATCCACCTCCTTTACCATACCCACCACCTAGTCCACCTCCTTTACCATACCCACCACCAAAACCTCCACCATGGCCAATGCCACCTCCTAACCCTCCTCCATGACCAAACCCACCGCCACCACCAAGGCCACCTCCTCCGCCAAGTCCACCGCCGCCACCAAATCCACCTCCTTTACCATATCCACCACCTAATCCACCTCCTTTGCCATACCCACCACCAAAACCTCCACCATGGCCAATCCCACCTCCTAACCCTCCACCATGACCGAACCCACCGCCACCACCGAGCCCACCTCCACCACCGAGTCCGCCACCACCACCAAGCCCACCACCACCACCATACCTTATTATTATTATTATTTTGCCAAGCCGCTATTATTATATTGACTAAATACACAATTCTCAATAGCTAAATTTTCACGCTTAAATAATTTACTACTACAGTATTAAAGTAGCCAATAATGTAGTATAATGGAAGTGTGGAACGATGAGTACCATTTATAATGGCAATTATTCCTTGTGAGGAATGAGGATTGCAGCAACAAAAGAAGAATGATAGCATGACCTTAGCTATGGGTTGCCAACTCAATACTATAGTTTCTATTGTAAATAAATATGTGTGCGCGCGCACATGAAAATTATAACGTTTACAATCCAACGAGTCGGTTAACCACGCCCAGCACCAAAAATTATAGGGTTTACGATCCAATGAAAATATAATTGTTATAGCTATGCTAATGACAACTCATTCAACCCACTAATAACGATTAATGTGAAAAGTAATACCTATTTGGTTCCATAACATATGTCTAATGTCAATTTGGTTCATATACTTTTAACGGATATGGACCAAATTGGTATTATGTATAAGTTGTGGGACCAAATAATATGCCATCGAATAATATAGGGAAAATGACCCATTTGGTCCGACAATGTTGAAAAATTTTCCAAACTGTCCAAAAAAGTTCGAATTAAATGAACCCGTCCATTAAATACCTTAATCATTGCCGAACCCATCCATTAAACTACCAACGTGATGTTGAGGCGAATAATTGAAAATTCCAGTGGCCATAAATTAAACCATAAAATGGTTTTGAATCCAAATGAGTTTACATGTGCTGCTTACTATCAAGGAAAATTAATTACAAGGCCATCTCCAGCTAAAGTGGGAACTGAATCCCCTGCATTTTTGGAAAGAATTCAAGGCGATATATGTGGGCCAATAGATCCACCTTGTGGACCATTCAAGTACTTTATGGTACTAATTGATGCATCAACAAGATGGTCCCATGTCTGTTTATTGTCAACTCGCAACCTGGCCTTTGCTAGGCTACTTGCACAAATTAGTAAATTGCGAGCACAATTTCCTGATTATCCAATAAAGAAAATACGCCTTGACAATGCAGGAGAATACACATTAAATGCTTTTGATGATTTTTGCACATCTGTTGGTATCACTGTAGAACATCCATTCCCGTATGTGCATACCCAAAATGGTCTGGCTGAATCATTAATCAAAAGACTGCAATTAATTGCACGGCCTTTATTGATGAAATCAAAACTCCCCGTTAGCATTAATAAAAATCAGGCCGACAAGCTATCATAGCTACTCCCCTACTCAAATTATAACGGGAAAAGAGCCCAATATTTCCCATCTACGAATTTTTGGGTGTGCTGTCTATGTACCAATTGCACCACCCCAGCGGACAAAAATGGGACCTCAAAGAAGGATGGGCATATATGTCGGGTATGAATCACCCTCAATTATTAAATATCTTGAACCAACAACGGGTGATTTATTTACTGCAAGATTTGCAGATTGTCATTTTGACGAATCACATTTCCCGACATTAGGGGGAGGAAGTAATCAACTGAAAAATGAAATTTCGTGGAAAATCCCACTTGATATCACTGATCCTCGTACTAAACAATGTGAATTAGAAGTCCAAAGAATTGTGCATTTGCAAAGGATTGCAAATCAATTGCCTGATGCCTTCAATGATGCTGCAAGAGTCACAAAATCCTATATTGAAGCAGCAAATGCACCAGCTAAAATAGATATATCCGAAGGGCAAATTTCAAGTGCTAATGAATCTAATCCACGACAAAAGCGTGGTAGATCATTGGGTTCCAAAGATAAAAATCCACGAAAGAAAAGAATTATAAACGTGGATGATGAAAAACCTGAAAAGGTAACAAATTCAACTTTTGAAGAAGTTGATGCTGAAAATGCTAATCGAGAAGAAAGCGAAACTATTGAAACAGCTTTCAATTATATCACTTCTGGAAAATATTGGAACCGGAAAGAAACTAAAGTTGATCAAGCATTTGCATACAATGTAGCACTTGAGATGATGAAAAATGACGAGGATCCTGAACCAAAATCAGTTGATGAATGTCGGCAAAGGGATGATTGGCCAAAATGGAAAGATGCAATTAAATCAGAATTGGATTCACTGAACAAAAGAAAAATATTCGGCCCTATAGTCCAAACACCTGAAAATGTAAAACCAGTTGGTTACAGGTGGGTGTTTGTGAGAAAAAGAAATGAAAATAATGAAATTGCAAGATACAAAGCAAGGCTTGTAGCCCAAGGATTTTCCCAAAGACCGGGAATTGATTTTGAGGAAACATATTCCCCGGTTATGGATGGAATAACTTTTAGGTATCTCATGAGCCTGGCACGGATGTCCAAGCCTTTCATGCCAGGTTATAAATTCACTAGTAGCCTTTAGGCTTACTAGGTTATGTACTTCTCCGGCATAAATTTTTGTATAATATAATCCGGATGTCAAACATGGCAGCCTTTCATGAACAAACTTTTCACCATTGATGGTTTGAGTAATTAAAACATACTCACTTCCTGCCTCATTTAAAGTTTCAATGTGATATCCATTTTTTCGAATATCACCAAAACTTAGCAAGTTTCTCCGAGCCTTGCTTGAATATAGGGCATTTTCAACTGCCAATTTTGTCCCTTTGGGGAGAAATATAACGGCCCTTCCAGATCCTTCAATACAATTTTCATCACCGCTTATAGTTTTCACTGCGGTCTTTCCCAATTTTAAATGGGAGAAAAAGCTTTTGCTTTTTAAGATACTGTGCGTTGTAGCACTGTCAATGAGGCAGATTTCATTTTCGACTTGGCCATCCATTTCTTTTCAGAAGGTAATAAAAACAAAATCAGTAATATAATATAACCACCGCAAAATACATTATAACTGGGGGGATACAAAATGGGGAGTAAAATACTAAAATACAAAATATCATAAGGCAAAATATATCATCCGCAAAATACAAAATGTAAAGCCGATCTTTTCACTTTTCTTTCAGTTTGTGCCACCAATAAAGTCATCAGTGTCCAAGTGGGTAATATCATCATTCAGGACATCATCAAAGGTATCATCGTGGGTGGCATGATGTGTCTCGGGATCAGATCTTTCTTGCCTTTTTGAGGCCTGGTACAGTTCAGCTAAATGACTAGCTGTTCGGCAAACTCGGGCCCAGTGACCCTTGATTCCGCAGCGATCACACGGTTGATCATTATTTCTGTCCCTTTTAGGCTTTGGCTGCGATTTATAGGGCCTCCTGTTATCACTTCTGCGGTTGGATTCATATCGATGTTTATTTCGATATTTGTTTCTCCCAGATGATTCAGGCCTACCACGACCGCGATCCCGATTTCTGTCACGATTGAAATTTTGATTTCTTTGATTCCCACGATCCCGCACTTGGTTTTCTGCTTCTGTGGTATTTGCTTCAGAAAATGGGGCAGCACCTGTTGGCCTGGATTCATGATTTTTTAGCAATAATTCTTTATTCTGCTCGGCCAAAAGTAGACAGGTGATGAGCTCAGAATATTTTTGAAAACCCCGCTCACGGTACTGCTGCTGTAAAACCAGATTTGTGGCATGAAATGTGGAGAATGTTTTTTCCAGCATATCAGATTCAGTTATTTTTTCCCCACAAAGTGTCAGTTGCGATGTAATACGAAACATCGCTGAATTATATTCACGGACTGATTTGAAGTCCTGGAGCCTCAGATTGTGCCATTCGCTCCGAGCTTTTGGCAGCACCGTCATTTTGAGATGATCATATCTCTCTTTTAATTTCAGCCACAGTTCAAGTGGTGATTCCAGTGTCACATATTGAAGTTTCAGAGATTCATCAATATGGTGGCACAGAAAGATCATGGCTTTTGCCTTATCCTGGCTGGATGGTTTTTTGTCAGGGGCGATAGTATCTTCCAACCCCATAGATGCCAGATGCATTTTTACGTCCCGTGCCCAGGACATGTAATTATCTCCAGAAACCCATAACGGGAGAAATTCCTGCTTTGAGAGATTAGCCATTATTATATTGAAAAGTAACGATAGAAAATTATACCTAAGACAGAACTCCGGTAAAGACTCATCGTGCTGATAACGTGTTATAAGTGTAATACAAACAGTAATAGTTATCTAGATAGCAGATTTTTTAATAAAACAAGGAGGTGGGCGTATGGGTAGGAGTAATGATGATGTAGATGTAATGATGACTTAGATTGATCTGAAATTGTATATCTCTTTCATTCGAACAGGGAGTATTTATACAATTGCAATGAAATGATGAGTCACACACATACAAAAGGTGGCAGGCTTCTACAAAGGACAGATATTCAAGCCTAGTGACAGACATCAAGCCTACACGAGTAGGCTATAACAAAATTCTATATATAGTAAATATTATTTTTAGTAATCGGTAAATTTTCACCTGTAAACTCTAAAGGCTGAAAGCTCTACTTCCCCAACGTTTAGAATTTCAAACTCCAAACTCTAAACTCTAAACTCTATTTTTTAACTCAATCACCTAACACCATAATTCTCAAAATTATCTCAATTAAAACTATTTTTCACCACTTATTCCAAACTCTAAACTTTAAACTGCCAGACTCTAAACTCTAGTTATTTCCCAAACAGAGCCTACATTATGTGTGGCTTATTCGTCTATTTTGAGATACAACTACTTTAAAAAATTTCAAAACCTAATTTTTTTAAGTAAACAAGGAAGCGATTAAAGTAAAAAAGCGATGTTATTGGAAATGTGCTTTTGTCTTTTGCTTATGTCAGCACTTTTGATACAAAATGGGCGTTTGGATGTGCTTTTTAAAAAAAACAAAAGCACCTCGAAAAAAAAAAGAACTTTTAGGAGAAGCAGCCCAAGGGTTCTCCCAAAAGCACCTAATAATGTGTCCAAAGTCTTAAATGCCCCTACTAATTTATTTAAACTACACTATAAATATATACTATTCCCATTATCTCATATAAATAACATTCCCTTTTGTAATTATTACATTCTAAAAGCACTTTTCATTTTTATACATCCAAACATATTTCTAAAAAAAAGCTGCTTTTAAAAAATCTCATCCAAACACAGAAGTTACTTGTTTCAAAAGCAAAAACAGCTCAAATTATTGTTTGGATGAATATTATTAAAATTGTTTTTCAACGGAAACATGTTTGGATGAATTGTGGGTAGAATGACTTTTGATATATTATTAAAATTACTAAAACGGATATAAATATTATAAAGATATTTAAAATTTATTTTATTTCCTTTTTAAAATAGGGATATTTTATATTTTTATTAATAAAATGACTTCTACTTTTTTTAGAAGTAACCCCCTAGCTACTTTGAAAAAAGAGTGAGATTTTAACTTTTTCTTTTCCTTTTCATATTAAAAAAAAGTCAAAATAAACAACTAAAAAAAAATGAAATGACTTTTAGGTGAAACAAAATCCAAAAGAAGGAAAAAAAAGTTCAAACAAACAGACTAATTTGTTTCTGCTTCTACTTTTGACTTTTATGTTTTTGTTTTTTAATTAATAGCACATGAGCCCTAAGTAAATGAGGGAGCCGGGCAATTAAAGTCAAAAACGGCATTAAGGCATGCATTCCATTTTTAGGTCATCAAATTTTGAATATCCACTTCCGAATTTCCATAAGGAATTTTGGCGAAATGGATGCGACGGACGCAACTATCAGCTGCATGATTGGCCCCATGGCCCAAAAAGGGCATATATGTCTCTACCTTCTTGTGTTGGCCATGTCCATTTGACCTAAGAACCGGGTCTGTGGTTTAGCTAAAATTTCTAGCCATTTAAATGCATTATGTAATTAATTATCCAAAAGGGATATTCAACTCTTGCTGCACGTGAAAAAAAACCCATTTATTCCCAAAATTTGGTCGGATCTCTACTTCAATCAGACAATCACCATATTCAATTGAATTTGTACAAAAGTATCATAATTTCCTTAATTGTATCCCATTATGTCCTACCGTTACTTAATCATCATCATAAACGCTGATGTGGCATTGTAATAAAAGCACTTTCGTCTTTCTGCACCCATTATATGTGGTATATATAGTGTTAAGGTAGATGAACTCCAAACGCAGACAGCACCACACCAATAGTGAAGACGGAATCTGGACGTCCGTCAATCAAGAAATGATAGATCAGAACGGGTGGCCCGAGCAAGGAAACTCTCACACCGATATAAATACCCCGAGCAGGGCCGTCTAATCATTTTTAGTGGCCCCGTTCTAATAAAAAAATTTAGGCCCTTCTCAAATCTTATAAATTACAGTATAAGAATTTTCGGTTCTAGTGACCGAATTTTTTTGTAAAATTTGGACGGTAAAGAGGTTAGCATTCAAAATTCTTTAGCTACTATATTTAGCGATCGAATCCGTAATTTTTCTAGTAGTGTTAATTACAAATTTTAAAACTTATTAGTGAAACTAAAACTATAATATTAAAAAAAAAGTTTGAAACATAAACAAATGAATAAAAGTAAAAGAAAATACAAAGAAAAAACAAATAATAATATTCTAGTTGGAAAGAGCAATCACTTTAATATTTTTAATTCGAAGCAAATTTATCAACTAAATCCACTATATTTATTTTACAACACTAGTAAGTAACCCGTCGAGACTCGACGGGTATAATTATATATTTTATATATAATAGAGAATATAGGATAGTTATAATTTAATTATTTTAAAACTAATAGAGAAATCATATTAAACCGTCTTCTTGTGGTTTTTCCTGTACAAACCCAGCAGATCAATAAAAATAAATAATAAAATATATTTTATTTAATTTGAAATTTTATTTAAAATTAAATGAATTCAAAATAAGTATTAAGCACGATATGAAATTTTTCTTTACAATTTGTTGAAAAAATCACTAAACAATATTTATTGTAGTATCTTAAATTAATCCATCTTAACTAAATATTAATACTCTAAGTCTCATCTTGCTTATGACACGAGATATCGCAACATATAACTGTTTATTGCTAAAAAAATGGTTTTAGAAGATAAAATTCAACCTTCTTTAATGATTGACATTGACTTTTCATGGAGAATTTGGTTAAATCAGACGGGCTCATAATCATTCTACCAATCAAGAATTTTCTACTTTCATGGTTTCCCAAAATTAGTTTAACCTCAATTATATGGTTCGCATCTTAGTTCGCCGCACCAGCCGCCATCCGGAGCCTCTTGGCCGCCCTTGGAAGGCTTCCTTCCGCCATGGATGCTATTTGGAGCGTTCTTGATTTGTCGCCGAGCAGCCGCCATCGAAACCTCTTGGGCCGCCATCTGACGCTCCTTGGCCGCCATCAGCGACGCCCTGGCCGCCACTTTGCTTGTCCTCCGTGCCGCCAAGAGACCTTTTACGTACGCCGTGTTGAGAATCTGGCCGCCACTTTGCACCTTCAAGCCGCCATCTTTGGGAGTCCTGGTCGCCACTTCACGCTGCCCGGCCGCCATATGTAGCTCGTCAGCTGCCTTTTTGCGTTGTCTGGGTCGCCATCGCTGCCCAACGTCATGACCTCCTCAATGCGAGTCTCCGAATCAGTTGAAGACTCGGCCGCCGCCCAAGGCCTTCAGGCCGCCACCCAGGACACCCTGGCCGCCATGAATCCATCCTCAGCCGCCACGAATCCATCCTCAGCTGCCATCACAGGCACTTCGGCCGCCACTGTCGCCATGACCACCCAGGTTTGCTTCGTTTCTTGTTTTGTTCGATTCCTTTTACTGTATTGAGGATTGATCCATGTGCCTCATTGTTCATATAATTCTGCCTTGCTTGTTATTCGATGGTTTAGGATAGGATCGCCAAACCACGCTTTTTCTTGATCTACTTAAGGCTTAATAGACACTTCTAAGTATCTCATGGTGTAGTCTTAGATTGCTTTGATGACTTAGGATTTTAGCAATACAACTTATCCTACCCGCTGAACCACAAAACTGCGAGCTCAGCCGCCACTCTGGGCCCTAGGGCCGCCATCTAAGGTGCTTCGGCTGCCACAAGTAGGCTCTCAGCCGCCACTCACCCTTTCTTGGCCGCCACTTGTGCTTGTAATGGCGTCTCGTTTGAATCTTTTTGTCTAATAACTTAGATAATCTTAGGCTCATCAACTTGCTTTGGCCGCCACCTGAGACACTCCGACCGCCATGAAGAGGGCATCGGCCGCCCTAATGCGCTTCTTGGCCGCCACCTGTACTCGCAGACATTTGGCGTTTTTAATCTTAGGCTCATAAACCCTATGTTGTTGGCCGCCATTTGGCGAAACCACCCACACCATTTGTCCAGGCCACAGGCCGCCCTAGCAGAAGCCTCAGTCGCCTTGAAGAGTGCTCCGGCCGCCACTTAGTACCTTTTGGCCGCCACTCGTGCTTGTAATGGTGTCTTGTGTTTCAATCTTGTGGTGTTATCTGTTTGGGTCTTGTTATTTAATAACTTAGACAACCTAGGCTCACCACCTTCGTTATTTGATGATTTAGGACTCGGCGAAACGACTTACATCTATTCAGGCCTCCACTGAGGCTGCCCATGGAGAGACCTTGGCCGCCACTAGGGAAGCCTCAGTCGCCACTCTCTGCGCCCCGGCCGCCTATAAGGGTGTGCCAGCCGCCATTCTCCCCAGTCAGGCCGCCACTGGATTGCCTTCTGGCCGCGTTACTTCGTGTTCGGCTGTTACTCAGGTTCGTCTCCTTGCACGACACTTTCTTAGCTTTTCTTGATTTTATTGACCTGCTCTACGACATAAGTTCTCATGGAAATTCCATGCAGGCCGCCACTTCATCAGCCCAGGCCGCCATTGGGAGACCCTCAGCCGCCACTTCGCAGCCTTTTGGGACTGTGGCCCCGCGTTCGACCAATGTTCAGGTTTGTTTCGACCCATAGTATATCCTTTGTTTTGCCATCTAAACTTTTCAGCAACATCCACACTCTTAAGACTTAATGAAATCATCCTATAGGCTGCCTCGTTGCAAACTCGGGTCGTCACTACACCATTTTTCGGCCACGGTATGGGGAAGGAACCTCGATCTTTATTTCGAGATCCAGCTGCCACCTCTGGAGTATCAGCCTCCACATGTGGAGGATCGGCCGCCACATCAGGGGCGCAGGCCGCCACTTTGCCACCTGCAGGCTCAGGTTTCGCAGCCTTGTCCTCTCGCACACCGGCTTTTCAGGTTTGACTGAAATCCTTTAGCATTCAATTTTCTTTTCCTTAATGTGGTTCCCAATAGATGAGGATTTAATCTGTTTCGTAATGTAGGCTTTGGTGAGTTCCACTGGTAAAGATTCTGTCGTACAGCCCTCGGATGTTGTAGCTTCGACATTGCCTGCCCCTATAGGGACGTCAGCTGCCAGAAATGAGTTGCCAGACACTGTACTCAGGCTGAAAGCAGCCGGTCAGGCATACATTGCGTCCCAGCATGGTCGCACGCCCGGATTCGCTGGTTCCGTGCATCCTCGTGTTCCGTCTCCCCAGGTTAGTGCATGAATTTTCCTTATCACTTATTTAATTTGATTTTTTCCTCATATAACTTCTTAGCCTCTCTTCAATGTGTAGGATATGGAGGACCTCCCTTCATCTGACGATGAGGCCTATGACTTTGATAGGGAGGAGCTGGTGCCTGTCCTCCGCCCTTTTTATCGTACTGGTGCACATGGAGCGACTGCCCATGACTTCCTATCTTGCTCACTCCCTATTACTCAGGCGGCCTTTACCAGAGCCTTCATCTCCTGCACTAAAGTCATTCGGTCCTATCCATCATGTGCTACCAAGTCAGCCCCCAAGCGCAAAAAGAAAAACCCGACGCTTTCGACGGAAAGGAACAGCACAGAGCGATACATTGACTGGGCCCGCAGAATGCGGAGATCATATTCCAGAGAAGGGGATGAACGGGGAATTGGAGACGCCATACTCTTGTCTATGAAGACTATTGTACTTGACCATCGTATGCTCTACTACTTTATGGGCTTCTGGAATTCTTCAGTCAACGCCTTCCAGCTTCTATGTGGTTTCGTAGGTCCCACCCTCTTGGATGTCATGATGATTACGGGACTGTCTGTTGTTGGCTCGGAGTTGACCCAGTCCATTGATGCTGAGGATTCTCATCTTGGTGACATGATCTGCCCCGCAGGCAAAGAATCCAAATGGTATACAGCTTTCATTAATCACAACCGAGTGAATGGACCCCCTACACACAATGAGCATGTTGCATTCCTCTTGATGTGGTTCAGCCGGTTCATTGTTTGCTCTAGTGCCCGCACCGTGCTACGTACTGCTTTGCCTTATGTTCTGGCCATTGTTGATAGTGACCTCCGTGATACTTTGGCGATTGGCTCATACCTTTTTGCTACTTTGTTCAATGGGATGTCGAAGGTAGCCAATTCGCTCGCCCAAGGGACAGATCCTGCTGGCCAGGCTTCAGGCCCTTTATGGTTTATACAGCTATGGATTCAGCTGTACTTCCCGTGCTTATTTCATGGTGTGGCTCACCCTGATCCGAAAGATTGCCTGCCGAAAACACCGTTGTGCTTTCCTTTAGCTAATCAGTCTGTGGCTACTCGGGATGGCAAGCTATTAGACAGAGACGGATTGCAGATCTTGCGTTGGTGAAACTTTTGACAATTTCCCGCACGAGTATTTTCTAAAATATCCCAGGTTAAATTTATTAAATGAAAAGAGTTATGATTCATGGGAAAGGGGTTTAAGGATATATTTCACTTTTTACTACTCATGTGGGGTACTCTGATTTCAAACTGCGCTGTGGACCTCCCTGGCATGAAACTCTTGACAACTTTCACGGTGCAGCCGAGATAGATAGTTTAATCTTGACCTTCAGTCTATCACACTGAAGGTCCCTGGCAATTTGCATCATGAAATTTATCATAATTTCATGTCATGAAGATTCGCGCCATGAAACTTTTGACACATTCCCACTGTATGAGTATTTTCTGAAAATTCATAATCCTGGTTTTCGATTTTATTTAATGAAACCAATTTATGATGGCGGAGTTGTGAGTAGGGATATATTTATAGGTTGTCACGTTTTTATTACTCGTGTTTAAGAAACTGTGGCCCGAAAGCACACGGTGTCAAAAATTGCAGTAATTTATAGTAAGACCGGATCGTTCACTGGAGGATGTGCGATAGAAGCAGGGCCCACGTCGTTTTACTAGATTTTCCATTCGTATTGCTCCAATGGTTTGAAAAGTGATTAATCATCTACTGACATGAATTTAAACTAAACTATAAAAGCGTTTAAATCTATTCTACAAGCAAATGAGTCTATTCTAGAAAGCGGGTAGAATTACTCTAAAAATGCGATAAACACTATCTATGAAAACAATGAATAATTACACTATGCCAGCTGTGAAGCTGAATCATAATGTGGACAGAAGGGACAGGAAGAAAAGAATGAAAATTGGACAAGATTTAGATACAACAGTATTAAACTTCCATTTTTATACACAGATCTTGGCTTGGGATAATTCTATCAGATAGCTAATTCTCATGCTCTCAATAATGCTTTCCCTTTAACAGACAGGTACTTACAATATGAGTTTACATGTTCTTAAGACCACATATTCTAAGATACTACAAATTTGTAACTGCCCTGGCCTGGGTATGTTACTTCATCCGCGGTGGAAAAGCAACACCCGACAAATCATTTATTGAAATGCCAAGTACTACTATCACTCCCCCATGTCACACCCAAAGATTCTAATTAAGCCCTGAACTATCCCTTAACTCTCAGTCCTAGTGGCAGTTACGCAACTCTCAATACAACTGAGTGACCTCTAGAGATGGCAGTTAAAAGAAAGCGGTAAAAGGAAGCGTTAAAGAAAGCATTTAAAACCTATCACTCGGAGGTTTTGAAGGTCTGACCCTGGTAATAAAGGAAAGCCTCCAGTCAGAATGACCGGATGTGGATCAAGAATTCCCTATTCTCGGTGAACCGCTCGCAGTGTTCACTTCCCGTCGGGTGGTTATGAGATACAAACTAATGAAACGAACTAATAAATTAGTTCGTTCCGGATGCACTCACTCAGGACTCAAAAATAGGCTCTGGCAGAAGAGGATAGCAGTTGAAAGAATACTCAACCCTATCTTAGAAAATAACCAAGGCCTAGATAATGTTCCTCTAAAATTATTTACCACACTGTATTTGAATCCAAGTGGACCCCATCTCGGTGTAATATTTAATCTTAGATTCCCAACAAACAGCAATTTTGGAAAATAATGGATTTGAAAATCATTCCCTAAACAGGTACTAGACTCTCAGTTAAAGCACAGATCCTTTCAGCCTAGATGAGACCTAATCGCTGACTCTGCTTCTAATTTCCCAAAATCAACCCCCAGTCGGATATGAATTAGTCATAACTGTGGAATTCATCCCTTACTTAGATCCGGATTTTATAAAGAGATTTTTGTCGGAAGTTAATAAGCAATATCTGTTTAAGATCTAGACTTCTATTGTCCAAGGGAAGGATCCCAAAATAATTACAGACCACAATAGTACATAATAATAACATGCATAAGGATATATGGAAGTGTAAAATTAATTGACCCAAAATATAGATGCGGGTCTAGACAGAAGGTGAAACACAGGTATGAAGTGGTCAGGAGACCAAAGTAGTGGCCGAATAATTGGGTGGACTGTAAACATCTACTGTCCAATTTCCCAATCACTCGGATGGAGTGAATTTAGATAGCTTAGACCCTAAAATGGTAGTGTCAATACCAGTTGGGCCTCCACTATCTGTGAATTCGGATAAAAACCTACATGCTTCCTCTCTGTAGTACTTATCAGCTAATGTTGACAGACATTAGCAGAGTTTTACTACAGATTGGAATTTGGGTTTGGAAATAATATAAGTAAAATAAAACTGTATCTGGATAGGAGTCAGTTGAGCAGCTATTATAGTCCAGGATGGACAAACCGCCAAGGCTTCCACTGATTTCTATACAAACCATGCAAAATAACATTTAGTAATTAATACCCAGAATACGAGCTAGTTATCCATGAGGGAATACCCGCCAAAATTAGTCTGATGTATTCTTTACTAATTGTTACACACAATACACAAAAGACAAAATGAAATGAAATGAGAGGAAGAACTTGCATGAGAGACATTGGTTTCTCATGCAAGGTGATGGAATCAATCCATAATTGATGGCTTGAATAATCCCTCCTACCGTAATTAATTACAGTCCGGATTATCTGTTTAAGACATCATGATTTTGTTTATAGAAAATTATTTTAATGGCAATTGAACAAAGGTCCTCTAATCATAATAATTGATGATTTAATTATTGCTAATTAGACTCATGAATCATTAATGACTAGAGGGTTCAATTAATTAGTGATGAACATGGAGAATGGAAAATCTGCATGAAGATGCTGATTACGACGCTAGACAGATGTGACGGCGCTATCCTAGGATAACGTCGTGAGGGTAGCGTCGTCATGGGTTGGTGCAAGAGAGAAAATAAATTTGGATTAAAAGGGGTAATTACGGCGCTATACACTACTACGGCGCTATACTAATATAGCGTCGTAGGTGTAGCGTCGTAGGTGATTTGAGAAATTAGAAGTTTTTGGAAAAAGAAGGGATACTACGGCGCTAAACGTTAAATGACGGCGCTGTCCTCGGATAGCGTCGTGAGGATAGTGCCGTAGGTGGGTTCTGAGAGATAGAGAAATTAGGGGACCTACGGCGCTAAACAGAAATTACGACGCTATCTGAGGATAGCGCCGTTGGTTTAGTGCCGTAGGGCAATATTTTGTTTAAGTTCTGGGCAACTACGGCGCTATACCTCACCTACGACGCTATCCTAGGATAGAGGATAGCGCCGTAGGGCGGTTAGCGTCGTAGCTAGCCCAGAAGCATGTTGTTGTTCGGGTAATGCAATCTCTGCGATTGCAAGCCCTATTCTTGAGTTCATGATTCACAAATGCATTAAAATGAAATAACAAGCTAAAAACAGTGAAAATAAGATGCAAGAAATGTAAAACAGTGGATAAAACTATACTAAACTACACACTCATGAACCACAAACCCAAATGAGGGTTTTCAACCAACATTCATGCATGAATCCCAAAAAAAATGAAAAGAAAACAGAAAACCCACATGAAACAGTAAGCCAAAATGACCAAATGGTCATGAAACCAAAAATAAAGCATTAAATCCATAGACCCATGTCCATTTCATGTTTTTCGGATACTTTCAAAGATTAACTTCCCGTTTTTCATAAAATGGTTTGATATTACCCATCATTTGGGTATTTCAAACCTAAATAAAGGTTTAACAAAACTGTAAAGAGGGGGAGACAGTGGCTATCCTACTGGAAACCCTAAAATAACACTAATCTATGCATTATTTAACTAATCTAGGTGCAGAAATTAAATAATACATAAAAATAAAACTAACTAATCTAACTAACCTACACTACTCTCAAGAACAGCCTCTTGTCTTCAAGTTTGAGAATGTGGTGAAGTGACAAGACCAGGGAGTCAACACCTCTATTTATAGGTGGGAAACCCTAGGCACATGGGCCCCCAGGCCTTGAAATTTGAATTCTGGCAAGGCTTACGACGCTATAGGTGGCTTACGGCGCTATCCTTGCTACGGCGCTACAGGTGTAGCGTCGTAGTCTTCCATCCCAAAGACACTCTTGCTTCTGAATGGACAGCCTACGGCGCTATCCTTCTTCTACGGCGCTATGCTTGATTACGGCGCTATCCCTGTTTAACGCCGTCCGCTCCTCTTCAGACTGCTGCTTTGATTACCTCCTACGGCGCTAGACCAAGCTACGGCGCTATCCATGTTTAGCGCCGTAGTTGCGTCTAGCGTCGTAATATCCTGAAAATTCGACTTTTTGTGGGTTTTTCATTTCTTTTCCCATCTTTTTGTTTCCCTTTCTTTTTCTCATGTTTTTGGATTTTTCTAACATAAATGTGTAATAAAATTACACATATATGCATTTTTCATACCAGCTCAACATTTTTACAATTATGCATAAATCAGTCCAATTCTACTGCTTTCTTATTTAATATAAGACCGGAATGCGATCAAATGCCCGTTTCAGACACGGAAATGGATTGAAAATAATGGTCATTTCTGGCCATTATCAACATCCTCACATTTAATACTGATCGACCCCGAGCAGTCAGAGTCAATGTTCCTAAGAACACGGACTCTTCATATTCAATTCATTTTCGTGGCTTCATAAATCACATTCTTTTTGGATTGGGATAAGACAACCAAAAACTACAAGTATTAAGTTCCCTTGATTGCAGTGTTTAATGAAATGATACTTGCTCACTACATCGGGCCTACAAATCAAACATTATTATCAATCCTTCATGAATATCATGTTTGAAAGATGCAAAGATTAAGGATGAGAATTAGAGGATGACATGAACATTTTTAATGAAACAGAGCCTCACTTATAAGAGAATCGGAAAATTCACTCACTCTCAATTGGGGTTTAATCATGAACGCTCAAAATCAATTTTAATTAAATTATCCCATAAGCTTGCAATCAGACCAACTCGCCGCCGGCTCATTTCCTCAAATCGAGATCCCGAGGTCTTATTTAAGGTTATAACAGGGCAAACGGTTGTAACATTTGGTAAGAAAGGAAATTTATTGGGCTAAGATGTGGCAAGAGTTTATTCCATCATAACTTGGCATTATTTTTATTTAAAAATTTATGGTCATCAATATTTTTCTTTTCTTTTACTTTTCTTTTGCATGACATTAGACTAAGTCTAATTTGCTTTGTCATTTGCAATTTATTGATGTTGAATGGAATTCAACATTCTCTTTCTTTCTTCTTCTTCTTTTTTTTTTTTTGAATCAGTTTATTGAATACCGATTTGATGAGTTGATGATCATAACTTTAATGCCTTTGATAGAATTTATCCTTGCGCACTTGGGTTTGAATTTCTTGGTCTTTTTATAAGGCTATGAATAGTATAGTGGGTTTCAAAGAAAAATTAGGCTTAAGAGGTTCAACTTGGTTAATCCTAAAGGGAAAATATTTTTGGGTTTGGATTTCAAAAGAAGGCCAAAAATTCGGGTTTCTAGGTGCCTCGATCATATGCTCGATTTCGGGAATATGGCATGGTCTTGAATCGGTCCCAATTGCAAGTTCTAGTTTCCTTTAATCAAATTGATTCACACATCAAAGAAAATGAATGAGTAAAAGTGACTCACGGCTCAAACCTCACAAGGTTGGGTTGATTCATGTCATACAATATTCTCAAATTTAATCAAAGCTTAATTCTAACAATTTATTCAATCCAAATCTCTAACATGCAGATTTATTACCCAATAAGCTGATCGCATCATTAAATTTTTATAGCTCAAAACCTTAGGAATTCATTTCATGCATGTTTTCAATTATATTATCCCAGTTTAAAAGTTTGAAAATTTAATCACAAGCCTAAATTCAACATGTGAATTTAGAGCAGGTTTATGCACATTTTTGCTGGTTATTTAATTTAAAGCAATAAAGAGGTACTGCTGACACACGGAGTGTGTCAACAGCATATTTTTGGTCTGACAGTCACTTATTCATCTCGGACTGCCAGACATCTTTTCAAAAGAAGCAAATGAAGATTGTTGCAGATCTCAATCATGAGTTCAATTTTGTGGAAAGCGGTAAAGTACAATAATTTTAAGGGATTCCTATGCAGTTAGTGCAAACCTGCATGCAAAAGAGGAAATCCCTTATATAATGCCAATACTAGGGCATAAAAAGGAACTAGGGCATACTAGGATTCGTCTTTCCTTCTTCCTCTCCTCAGAACATGTATCGGAGCCAGTGGACGTAGCTGGTCAGCTCACAGCGCAGGCACCAGTCGCGGTTTCTCAGGGGTGCATGCATTCTTCTGCAGAAAACTCTGGGTGGTTGCCCTGCAAACAGGTAAGGGGCATCATTGTCTGCCATCCACGCGAGGGTGTTGGTGGATGTGTAGTTGAAAACCTCTCGGCTGGTCACCATCTTCTCGATCATTGCGATCCCCTGATTGACCTGACTTTCATCCATCTTGCTCATGAGCATCAGTCCGCGGGTGAGGATTGACGCTTTATGATTGTCTTCGATGCCTGGCCGTAGCAGCTCGCATGCTCGCTCTTCGTCCCCTTCTACAAGTGCCATGAGTGCTGGAACAATTTGGAGATTGAAGTTTCCAGCCTCAGTGCATGTGTGCCGAAATCTTTCTTTCTGCCATCGTATCTCCTCCTGCCAGTGCCTCACCCGAGCCGCATCCAACTCGCATCGCCTGTAGACGATGGCGAGGTTTCCTGCGTCCCTCAGCTTTGTGCAAGTTCTCCTAGCTCTGAACACTTCTTTCATTTCATCCTCCCCGATTCGGGAGAGAATTTCTCCTAAAAGCTCTAGCGGAAGGTCCATCAGCTGGGTTCCTCTGGGCACTGGGTCTGGGTTTGGAAGGTTGCCCCTGAAAAGATAAGAAGTGATGAATCCAATTTTTATATAATTTTCAGAAATTATTCAAGTTCAGAAACCAACATCCTCACATTTAGAGCTTTGCTCTAGATGTGAGGTTATTAAATTTCCAACTTGAATTTTTAATTTAAAGCATAGGTAAAATAAATTTTTATGAAATGATAGGGGTCATTGGGCCCCTATATATTTTTAATGGGCCATTGGGCCCAAAAGTTTGAATTTCAATTTTATTAAACAAGTCCGAGGCACTTGTTCAAAAATGGGATGGGATGGAATGATGGAGATGAAATGCTCGAATTTGGAAAGTGCAATGGAGGAGTGGCGTAATGGATCTGCTATTTCTGGATTGCCTGGACTGTTTTGGACAGTTAAAACATCCTAGAATTGCAAACACTATTTTTTTAGTTTTTAAAGGGTTGACTTATTTTATTTAATGAAGGTGGGATGTGAGTGGTCCCATTTTGGATTTTTGAAAAAGATAGCAGTTGGGTGACAAACATACTGCTATTTACTCACACTGCAGTTCCATTGGGAACAAAAAGAACATAAGTCAAATATTAAATCTAATACTCTTTTTGTCTTTTTCATAAGGTCACTTTCTTGTGAAAAAGTGGCAAGTCCCTATTGGGTGCTTGTACCATGTTTCCAAAAATAAGGTGACACTTATTCCAAAAGATTTTTAGACAGTAGGGGTAGGTATCCCAAAGAGGGTCCTCCACCTTAATATTTCAAAACAACACTACAGGAATACAAAACAAGATCAAAAACAAGGTTTTGAACAAAAACACCAAAAACTCAATTTTTCTTTGTCAAGAACTCAAAGATAGAAAAACTAAAGATATCATGGTGCTTGAAATCACACCCTAACATTTATCAGTTTATCCCTTCAAGTTTTGAACTTTTTAGAAAATTTCTAACCTTGAGCAGTTTTTTTTTTTAAAAAAACCGTTTGAAAACAAGATTTAAGGGTTTCCAAAAAGGTTTCAATTGGATTCTTCAAAACCGAGAGCAACATTTACCCGAAACAAAAAAAAAAAAAAAACAAGAGTGAACACACCCCACATTGTGTTATTTTTAACCAAAAGGTTTTAAAAGAAAACAAGGGTTGAAACGGAGGCCATGAACAGGGATGGGAAAATATGGGTTTTACCCTTCCCTCCATGGTCTTGGTCTGGGTAAAGGTTCCAAGTTTGGAAGGATTCTGTGGAACCTGTCCATGGTGTCTCCTTGGATTTGCGGAGAAGAATGTTGTACGAGAACTCTGCGTTCTGCGTAAGGATTTTGAGAGTGGTTTTCTGGAAATGGGAGTGCGACAGTATGGGAGTGAAGAAGAAGACTGGTGGGGGGGGGGGGTATTTATAAGTGAGAAAAAGGGTTTCTACGGCACTATACTTAGCATACGGCGCTATACTAGCGCCGTAGCCATGTTCAGCGTCGTAGATGGAAATGAGGGAGAAGGGGTGTTACGGCGCTATGTCTTTAGTACGGCGCTATCCAAGGATAGCGTCGTTCTAAGGGACTGCGTCGTAGATGGACTCAGATGGGAAAGATCCCTACGACGCTACCCTATTACTACGGCGCTATCCAAGGATAGCGTCGTAGGTGGGGATAACGTCGTAGTTGTACTTTGGATTTTGAAACTTTCAAAATTCATGCGAACTGGGCCAGGGTAGATGAAATTGGGCCTCAGTTGGTTTTATTTGTTTTGGACTTGGGAAATTTTAGTCCAAAGCATTTTTGTGCTGTAAATGGGCTAACTTAATTAAATTAAACTTGCATAAATAGGTTGGATTAATTCCACTTGTTTGCAAAAATTATTTCGGATTTTAAATTGCTTTAATTTCCGAAATCATTTTCTTAAATTCATGGACTTAATCCAACCGGGAACCTGGTTTTCCTCTTCATTTTCTGCTCCTTCTTTTTGGTTGTTCGAATTTCCTGCAAGTCAGATAGATACCCAATAGGTTAAGTTTTCTCCAAATATCAACATCCTCACATTTAGAGTCTTAGTACTCTAAATGTTTAATTGATTTTTGGATATTTCCTGACAAAGTAATGCGTACATAAATAGGTAATATGAAACGAAATTTTTATGATTTAAATGTTGTTTCTTATTGAGTGTAAGCCGGGTCTGCCACTGTTTGGCTTTCTTTCTCCGGATCGAACTGTCCGAGGTACTCCTTCAATCGATGTCCATTCACCACTATGTTGCCCTTGTCAGTTCGGATCCTGACGGCTCCATTTTGAAACACTTCCAGCACTTCATGTGGTCCTTCCCATCTGGATTTAAGCTTTCCAGGAAACAGCTTCAACCTAGAATTGAACAATAATACATTTTGACCAACATAGAAATGCTTAGGCTTAATCCTGCGATCGTGCAACTTCTGGGTCCGTTCCTTATAAATTCGAGAGCTTTCATAAGCTAGCGCTCGTATTTCCTCAATTTCATTGAGGTCCAACTTGCGTTTGCTTTGAGCAACTTTCGGATCAAAGTTAAGCGTTTTGACGGCCCAGTAAGCTTTATGCTCTAACTCTACAGGCAGATGACAGGCTTTTCCGAAGACAAGTCTGTAAGGGGACATCCCAATGGGAGTCTTAAATGCTGTGCGATATGCCCATAGAGCATCATTGAGCTTACGTGCCCAATCCTTACGGGTTATCCCGACTGTGGCTTCGAGTATATGTTTGATTTCGCGGTTGGACACTTCGACTTGACCACTAGTCTGGGGATGATAAGGCGTGCCTATCTTATGGAGGATCCCATTTTTACTCATTAAAGTTTCAAAAGCCTTATTAATGAAGTGTGTTCCTCCATCAGATATCACCACCCTAGGTACGCCAAATCGACTGAAAATGTTGTTCTTGAGGAACTTGATGACTTGGCTACCATCACTGGTCGGTAATGCGACAGCCTCAACCCATTTGGACACGTAATCGACAGCTACCAAGATATAGTAGTTTCCACCGGATGGTGGAAACGGTCCCATGAAGTCAATGCCCCATACATCGAAAATCTCAAGTGTGAGAATTCCCTTTTGAGGCATCTCATCCCTCTTGGAGAGGTTTCCTAATCTTTGGCGTTTGTCACAACCTTTCACAAATGTCCTGCAATCCTCATAGATGTGAGGCCAATTAAATCCACATTCGAGGACCTTGTGGGCCGTTCGAGCGGGACCATGGTGACCTCCGTATTCTGATTCATGGCATTTTCTGACAATTTGATAGGCTTCATGCTCGGTCACACATCGCCTGATTATAGAATCAGCGCAGTGTTTGAAGAGATAAGGTTCTTCCCAGAAGTAACTTAATACATCTCGTTAGAACTTATTCTTCTGATGATAGTTCGAAAACTGTGGGGTTATTCCGCATGCCAAGAAGTTAGCGATGTCGGAAAACCATGGACAAGCTTGATTATGCAGATGTAGTGCGAACAACTGTTCGTCCGGAAACTCTTCATTAACGGCTTTTTCCTTTTTATCATTATCTAATCGAGATAAGTGGTCAGCAGCACCATTGTCTCGACCTCGCCTATCTTTTATTATGATGTCGAATTCTTGCAACAGAAGTACCCACCTGATTAATCGAGGTTTGGCATCTTGCTTGCTAAACAAGTATCTCAATGCAGAGTGATCGGTGTATACTATAGTCTTCGTACCTATGAGATACTGTCTGAATTTATCAAATGCGAAGATTACAGCATACATCTCTTTCTCCGTTGTGGTGTAGTTAATTTGGGCCTCATTCAGGGCATGACTTGCGTAATGAATTACGCAATGTCTCCCGTCCTTATGTTGTCCAAGAACTGCGCCCACGGCGAGACCACTAGCATCGCACATTACCTCGAAAGGTATTGACCAATCGGGTGGTTGCACTATCGGTGCAGAAACCAACATCTTCTTGAGCGTGTCAAAGGCTTGGACACACGCTTCATTTATTAAGAAGGGATTTTCTTTACAAAGCAAGTTAGTGAGCGGCTTGGCAATTTTAGAGAAATCCTTAATGAACCTTCGGTAAAAACCGGCATGCCCTAAGAAGCTCCTAACTGATTTGATAGAATTGGGGAGAGGGAGATTGGAAATGGCGGAAACTTTGGCTGGATCAACTTCAATGCCTGCACGAGAAATACGATGACCTAACACTATGCCCTCAGTGACCATAAAATGGCACTTTTCCCAATTTAAAACAAGGTTAGTGTCCTCACACCTCTTTAAAATCTTAGCAAGATTAGTCAAACATTCATCAAACGTATCTCCATATACAGAGAAGTCACCCATGAAGACCTCAATGCATTTTTCGATAAATTCCGAGAATATAGACATCATGCATCTTTGAAAAGTAGCTGGTGCATTGCAAAGACCAAAAGGCATGCGCCTATAGGCAAAAGTGCCATAAGGGCAAGTAAAAGTAGTTTTTTCGTGATCTTCACTGGCGATCACTATTTGATTGTATCCAGAATAGCCATCTAAAAAACAATAAAATGCCCTTCCCGCCAATCGTTCCAACATTTGATCGATAAAAGGTAAAGGGAAATGGTCCTTGCGAGTTGCCTCGTTCAACTTCCGGTAGTCTATGCAGACTCTCCATCCGGTGACTGGGCGCGTGGCAATTTCCTCCCCTTGTTCATTCTGCGTAATGCACATCCCACCCCGCTTCGGAACAACCTGCACAGGGCTGACCCATTTGCTATCAGAAATCGGGTATATAATACCGGCGTCTAACAGCTTGATCACTTCCTTTCTTACCACTTCTTGCATGGGTGGGTTCAATCTTCGTTGGGGCTGGCGAGAGGCCTTGAAATTCTCCTCCATTAAAATCCTGTGCATACAAACAGAAGGGCTTATTCCTTTGATATCAGAAATGGTCCAACCGATTGCACGCACATAAGTTTTAAGAACGGCCACCAGAGCATTTTCTTGCTCTTGGGAGAGCTTAGCCGAAACAATCACAGGTAATTTTTTTATGTTCTGCGAGAAACGCGTACTTGAGATGATCGGGTAATGTTTTAAGTTCAAGCTCTGGTGGGCATTCAACGGAAGGGAGTAATTTGCGAGAATTAGACGGGAGAAGATCAATTTTACCTTCCGGACCCTGCATCAGTACAGGATCCGCCTCCTCTTGGTCGGCGTCGTCATGGAAGTCTGTGCCGTCAAACTCCTCCAAATCCCCTGTTTCGGGATCGGCAAAGTGAACGGCTTTGCATCCTTTGTGCTCCACGCCAGCAGGCTTCAATACCTGCTTTGAAATTTCATCCAGCATCATTTCATGATCAAATCCAGAGTCAAGCTCTCTCTCCTCACCATCAGTTTCCTCTCCACTATCTATTACAGAAAACATGGAACAAGCTCCTTCATTTGGAAACTTCTGCAGCTGCTCCATATCAAAGGTGATTTCCTCGCCATCGACCCTCAATGTGACCTTTCCAGATTTAGCGTCAATTAATGCACCACCAGTGGCCAGGAATGGGCGTCCAAGAATAAGTGGCATTTCAGAATCTTCTTCAATGTCGAGGATAATGAAGTCAACCGGGAAGAGAACCTGGCCGGTTTTGACCACAACATCCTTGAGGATTCCTACGGGCTGAGTGATTGATCTGTCTGCGAGCTGCAGTCTCATCTTGATTGGTTGAATCTCTCCAAGCTTAAGGCGGATTGCCATAGCTAGTGGCATCACATTGATGCTCGATCCTAAATCACAAAGCCCCATACTCACTTTGGCCTTTCCGAATTGTACTGGAAGTGTGCAGCATCTGGGGTCCTCTTTCTTTTCGGGCAATCTCCTCTGAACTATGGCACTGCATGTGCTGTTGAGAATAATCACCTCCTC
The DNA here is from genome assembly GCA_030278955.1 of Hygrophila difformis. NCBI lineage: Eukaryota > Viridiplantae > Streptophyta > Magnoliopsida > Lamiales > Acanthaceae > Hygrophila > Hygrophila difformis. The sequence goes on along the minus strand of JAOANR010000001.1, from coordinate 26,361,873 downwards.
TTGCTCGACCTGCCTTTTTCCTGAAATCAATTCTTTCAAGAACTTAGCATAGATGGGCATTTCGGAAATCATTTCTGTGAGAGGAATGGTTATCTCTACAGACTTTAATCGTTCCAGAAATTTCTTGAATTTAAGATCATGTTCCTTATTTTTAAGACGTGCAGGATAAGGAATCCTAGGCATGTACTTGTTATTATCTACTTGTTTTTGTGGTAAAGGGAAGGAAGTTGTACCTCCACCTGTACCCTTATCTTTTTCAGCCGTTTCAGGTGCAGCGTCAGTCTGCAGATTGGCTGTTTCTTTTTCGGCTTCCTTTTCATTCTCCTCAACGTCACTTTCCAGTTCATTTCCTTGTACCAGTTTCTCTTTGCCCTTGGGTCCTTCCAGAACTTTACCAGACTTAAGTGTGATGGCCTTACACTGAGGATTTTTCTCAGCAGCACTGGGTAGAGTTCCTTGGTCTCTTTTCTGCATTTCCTTGGCCATTTGCGTGACCTGCGTTTCCATATTCCGGATAGAGGACTGCAACTGAGTGTTGATTTCCTTTTGACTGGTGATAAAGTCAGTCATGAGGGTCTCCAATCTGGAAGGGGGTTTCTGCTGGTTCTGGTTCCAATTCTGGTTCTGACCTTGGTTTTGACCAAACTGATTCTGATTTGGGACAAACTGATTCTGTGGCTGCTGAAAGTTTTGGAAATTTTGGTTTTGGGGTGGCCTAACTAGAATCTGAGGCTGTAAGCCTGGGTTAAAGTGCTGGGGCCTTGGTTGGTTGAACTGTTGTGGCTGGGTCAACAGGTGGGAATTCAAAGCATTGTTGTTGGAATATGAAAGGTTCGGGTGCCGGTTTTGGAATCCACCTGCATAGTTACAGCTTTCGCTTGCCACTTGCTGACAGGATTCAGTGGAATGCGGGCCTTGGCAAGTCCCGCAAACAGCTTCAGCATTTTGAGCCTGTGTAGAGCTCCCAGCTTCCTGATTCAAGGCCAAGACGGCCACTTGGTCTTTCAGTTTGTCCAGTTCAGATTTCCCTACTGTACCTACAGCACATAAACCACGAGGGGGAGGGGAATTAACATCATCAGAAAGTACAGTTCTGTTTACACTCATTGCTTCAATCTTGGCCCAAGCTTGGTCCATGGGGATGTATAGCAGGTGTTGACCGCCGGCAGCATCAAGCATGTTCTTCCATGCTGGGGTCAAACCGCTATAGAACTTTCTTAATTTCTCCCACTCATGGAAACCATGCTGGGGACATTTCTTGAGCAGGTTGAAGAACCGTTCGGGATTCGTCTGGTTTCATCTTGAATTCCGCAATCTTAGAGCGGCATTCATCCACCTTGGATTCCGGGAAGTACTTTGTCAAGAAGTTTCTGATCACGTCTTCCCATGCAGACTTCTGATTCACGGGCAGTGATTTGTACCATGTTCTCGCCCCGCTAGTCAGAGAGAAAGGAAACAGCCTCAATCGAATGGTGTTAGCAGATACATTCTGGTTTTTAATGGTGTCACATAGCTCCAAGAATGTTTGCAAATGATCATGCGGATCTTCATGATTTGCTCCTGCGAACTGGTTGCTCTGAACAAGATTGATGAGGGCCGGCTTTAATTCGAAATTCCTGGCCAAGAATGGGGCTTGTACAGGAATGTTCAAATATGGTTCTAGAATGGGCTGCATATAGTCAGCTGCGGCTGCCTGTTGATTGTTCCCTGGCCCTCCTTGGTATTGCTGTGGTTAAAAGTTCTGATTCGGAAAGTAATTTCTGGGATCATTGAAATCGTTCGGGTTGGGGTGATTCTGGTTTTGGTTAAACTGGGGGTCTGGAAATTGAGGGTTCTGAAAATTTTGGTTATTAGGGTTATTCTGGTTAAGTGGGTTGTTTTGGGGGTTTTGGTGGTTTGGGTTGGGTGGAGGCATCTCGAAGGGTTGCTGCTCGAGATTTGGGGGATTCTCACCTCCCTGAATGACCTGAGGTGGGAGATCCTCCAAGTTCTCAACGTCAACGTCTTCTGGATCCTCTTGGATATTTTGGAGTGGTGGGTTAAGTGGAATGTTTGGGGGATTGCCATGGTTATCCGCCATGTCTGAGATGTCACTGCTTGTGCTCGGAGAGAGGAGAGCTTGTCTTTCCCGTTCCTTTCTTTGTCTAGCTTCCGCCCTCAGACGACGAGTTGTTTTCTCAATCTCTGCGTTGAACGGGATCTCGGCTAGAGTCTCCTTCCTCTTTTGCATAGAACAGAGGTCTTAGCTATGACAGTACCTGCACATTCCCCAGGTTAGAATCGGTTTTGGGGTGAATATTTATATTTATATGTATAAGCTAACTAGGAGCAATGAGGAATGTAATTCTCTAATAAAACGGCGCTGCATCCTCCCCGGCAACGGCGCCATGAAACTTTTGACAATTTCCCGCACGAGTATTTTCTAAAATATCCCAGGTTAAATTTATTAAATGAAAAGAGTTATGATTCATGGGAAAGGGGTTTAAGGATATATTTCACTTTTTACTACTCATGTGGGGTACTCTGATTTCAAACTGCGCTGTGGACCTCCCTGGCATGAAACTCTTGACAACTTTCACGGTGCAGCCGAGATAGATAGTTCAATCTTGACCTTCAGTCTGTCACACTGAAGGTCCCTGGCAATTTGCATCATGAAATTTATCATAATTTCATGTCATGAAGATTCGCGCCATGAAACTTTTGACACATTCCCACTGTATGAGTATTTTCTGAAAATTCATAATCCTGGTTTTCGATTTTATTTAATGAAACCAATTTATGATGGCGGAGTTGTGAGTAGGGATATATTTATAGGTTGTCACGTTTTTATTACTCGTGTTTAAGAAACTGTGGCCCGAAAGCGCACGGTGTCAAAAATTGCAGTAATTTATAGTAAGACCGGATCGTTCACTGGAGGATGTGCGATAGAAGCAGGGCCCACGTCGTTTTACTAGATTTTCCATTCGTATTGCTCCAATGGTTTGAAAAGTGATTAATCATCTACTGACATGAATTTAAACTAAACTATAAAAGCGTTTAAATCTATTCTACAAGCAAATGAGTCTATTCTAGAAAGCGGGTAGAATTACTCTAAAAATGCGATAAACACTATCTATGAAAACAATGAATAATTACACTATGCCAGCTGTGAAGCTGAATCATAATGTGGACAGAAGGGACAGGAAGAAAAGAATGAAAATTGGACAAGATTTAGATACAGCAGTATTAAACTTCCATTTTTATACACAGATCTTGGCTTGGGATAATTCTATCAGATAGCTAATTCTCATGCTCTCAATAATGCTTTCCCTTTAACAGACAGGTACTTACAATATGAGTTTACATGTTCTTAAGACCACAGATTCTAAGATACCACAAATTTGTAACAGCCCTGGCCTGGGTATGTTACTTCATCCGCGGTGGAAAAGCAACACCCGACAAATCATTTATTGAAATGCCAAGTACTACTATCATTCCCCCATGTCACACCCAAAGATTCTAATTAAGCCCTGAACTATCCCTTAACTCTCAGTCCTAGTGGCAGTTACGCAACTCTCAATACAACCAAGTGACCTCTAGAGATGGCAGTTAAAAGAAAGCGGTAAAAGGAAGCGTTAAAGAAAGCATTTAAAACCTATCACTCGGAGGTTTTGAAGGTCTGACCCTGGTAGTAAAGGAAAGCCTCCAGTCAGAATGACCGGATGTGGATCAAGAATTCCCTATTCTAGGTGAACCGCTCGCAGTGTTCACTTCCCGTCGGGTGGTTATGAGATACAAACTAATGAAACGAACTAATAAATTAGTTCGTTCCGGATGCACTCACTCAGGACTCAAAAATAGGCTCTGGCAGAAGAGGATAGCAGTTGAAAGAATACTCAACCCTATCTTAGAAAATAACCAAGGCCTAGATAATGTTCCTCTAAAATTATTTACCACACTGTATTTGAATCCAAGTGGACCCCATCTCGGTGTAATATTTAATCTTAGATTCCCAACAAACAGCAATTTTGGAAAATAATGGATTTGAAAATCATTCCCTAAACAGGTACTAGACTCTCAGTTAAAGCACAGATCCTTTCAGCCTAGATGAGACCTAATCGCTGACTCTGCTTCTAATTTTCCAAAATCAACCCCCAGTCGGATATGAATTAGTCATAACTGTGGAATTCATCCCTTACTTAGATCCGGATTTTATAAAGAGATTTTTGTCGGAAGTTAATAAGCAATATCTGTTTAAGATCTAGACTTCTATTGTCCAAGGGAAGGATCCCAAAATAATTACAGACCACAATAGTACATAATAATAACATGCATAAGGATATATGGAAGTGTAAAATTAATTGACCCAAAATATAGATGCGGGTCTAGACAGAAGGTGAAACACAGGTATGAAGTGGTCAGGAGACCAAAGTAGTGGCCGAATAATTGGGTGGACTGTAAACATCTACTGTCCAATTTCCCAATCACTCGGATGGAGTGAATTTAGATAGCTTAGACCCTAAAATGGTAGTGTCAATACCAGTTGGGCCTCCACTATCTGTGAATTCGGATAAAAACCTACATGCTTCCTCTCTGTAGTACTTATCAGCTAATGTTGACAGACATTAGCAGAGTTTTACTACAGATTGGAATTTGGGTTTGGAAATAATATAAGTAAAATAAAACTGTATCTGGATAGGAGTCAGTTGAGCAGCTATTATAGTCCAGGATGGACGAACCGCCAAGGCTTCCACTGATTTCTATACAAACCATGCAAAATAACATTTAGTAATTAATACCCAGAATACGAGCTAGTTATCCATGAGGGAATACCCGCCAACATTAGTCTGATGTATTCTTTACTAATTGTTACACACAATACACAAAAGACAAAATGAAATGAAATGAGAGGAAGAACTTGCATGAGAGACATTGGTTTCTCATGCAAGGTGATGGAATCAATCCATAATTGATGGCTTGAATAATCCCTCCTACCGTAATTAATTACAGTCCGGATTATCTGTTTAAGACATCATGATTTTGTTTATAGAAAATTATTTTAATGGCAATTGAACAAAGGTCCTCTAATCATAATAATTGATGATTTAATTATTGCTAATTAGACTCTTGAATCATTAATGACTAGAGGGTTCAATTAATTAGTGATGAACATGGAGAATGGAAAATCTGCATGAAGATGCTGATTACGACGCTAGACAGATGTGACGGCGCTATCCTAGGATAACGTCGTGAGGGTAGCGTCGTCATGGGTTGGTGCAAGAGAGAAAATAAATTTGGATTAAAAGGGGTAATTACGGCGCTATACACTACTACGGCGCTATACTAATATAGCGTCGTAGGTGTAGCGTCGTAGGTGGTTTGAGAAATTAGAAGTTTTTGGAAAAAGAAGGGATACTACGGCGCTAAACGTTAAATGACGGCGCTGTCCTAGGATAGCGTCGTGAGGATAGTGCCGTAGGTGGGTTCTGAGAGATAGAGAAATTAGGGGACCTACGGCGCTAAACAGAAATTACGACGCTATCTGAGGATAGCACCGTTGGTTTCGTGCCGTAGGGCAATATTTTGTTTAAGTTCTGGGCAACTACGGCGCTATACCTCACCTACGACGCTATCCTAGGATAGCGCCGTAGGGCGGTTAGCGTCGTAGCTAGCCCAGAAGCATGTTGTTGTTCGGGTAATGCAATCTCTGCGATTGCAAGCCCTATTCTTGAGTTCATGATTCACAAATGCATTAAAATGAAATAACAAGCTAAAAACAGTGAAAATAAGATGCAAGAAATGCAAAACAGTGGATAAAACTATACTAAACTACACACTCATGAACCACAAACCCAAATGAGGGTTTTCAACCAACATTCATGCATGAATCCCAAAAAAAATGAAAAGAAAACAGAAAACCCACATGAAACAGTAAGCCAAAATGACCAAATGGTCATGAAACCAAAAATAAAGCATTAAATCCATGGACCCATGTCCATTTCATGTTTTTGGGATACTTTCAAAGATTAACTTCCCGTTTTTCATAAAATGGTTTGATATTACCCATCATTTGGGTATTTCAAACCTAAATAAAGGTTTAACAAAACTGTAAAGAGGGGGAGACAGTGGCTATCCTACTGGAAACCCTAAAATAACACTAATCTATGCATTATTTAACTAATCTAGGTGCAGAAATTAAATAATACATAAAAATAAAACTAACTAATCTAACTAACCTACACTACTCTCAAGAACAGCCTCTTGTCTTCAAGTTTGAGAATGTGGTGAAGTGACAAGACCAGGGAGTCAACACCTCTATTTATAGGTGGGAAACCCTAGGCCCATGGGCCCCCAGGCCTTGAAATTTGAATTCTGGCAAGGCTTACGACGCTATAGGTGGCTTACGGCGCTATCCTTGCTACGGCGCTACAGGTGTAGCGTCGTAGTCTTCCATCCCAAAGACACTCTTGCTTCTGAATGGACAGCCTACGGCGCTATCCTTCTTCTACGGCGCTATGCTTGATTACGGCGCTATCCCTGTTTAACGCCGTCCGCTCCTCTTCAGACTGCTGCTTTGATTACCTCCTACGGCGCTAGACCAAGCTACGGCGCTATCCATGTTTAGCGCCGTAGTTGCGTCTAGCGTCGTAATATCCTGAAAATTCGACTTTTTGTGGGTCTTTCATTTCTTTTCCCATCTTTTTGTTTCCCTTTCTTTTTCTCATGTTTTTGGATTTTTCTAACATAAATGTGTAATAAAATTACACATTTATGCATTTTTCATACCAGCTCAACATTTTTACAATTATGCATAAATCAGTCCAATTCTACTGCTTTCTTATTTAATATAAGACCGGAATGCGATCAAATGCCCGTTTCAGACACGGAAATGGATTGAAAATAATGGTCATTTCTGGCCATTATCAGTTGGCTTATGTCTTATAGGCCTGGTTCCCTTGGTTTGTTCCCTTACGCCCGGCGGGGTACATTGTTAGCTGAGCTCCTATGCTCACCTTCTGCCCCACATGCCAACTTTGGCGAGGACACATGGAACACCGCCATGAAGCCGCACCTACTTTTGAGTGGCCAGCTACCAGAGTCTCGGGATTGACCGATGCAGATCTCTATGCTATCCTTGCTCTGTTGGGTCGCCTGCCGACTTCATCTTATCTGCCTTTCACTCCTGCTGGGACACTTGCCACTCAGTTTATGGCTTGGTGGACCCCGTACATTACCTCACTCTTGCCGACTGAGGCTAGTCTTATAGAGCGTTTCGGAGATGCGTCTTCTCAGCGGGCTCCTGGCACAGCAGGACTGTCTTCCTCTCAGCCCTCAGCTCTCCCGCCGGGTGATCCGGCTTCTAGTGTTCGCGGTGCTGCCATATGGTCAGCCCCCATTCCTGCATCTCAGAGTGTTGTCCCGAAGACCTCGGCTGCGCCTCCTCCATCTCGCAAATGTCCGCGAGGTAATTTTTTGATTTATGTTCGCATGTGCCCTTATAATTCTCTTTCTGTCGTCTAACATCTATCAACTTTTACATGTTCCTATTATAGGTCTCGTGGGGCATCCGCCGGTAGTAGTTCGAGCTCTTTAGCTCGGGATGAGGACATGGCCGATGGTGCCACTGATGGCACTGGAGATCGTGATGACGTCGGAGATGAGTCTGCAGATTCAAGTGAGGAGGATGAGATGTGCGACGATGACGATGGTGATGACGTTCACATGGAGGCAGATTCAGTTGACCCTGACGATGGCCTTGTGAGTACGATTGATGACGAGGTTGATCATGATGGCTACGCAGGTGCGGGTGTTGATACTGGCAACCATGATGCCGTAGACGAGCTGCAGGCTCGAGCCGACTACATCTGTGCTCATGGTGTGGATGATCCTAGATACCACACTGATGCCCAGGAGACCGCGACTGAGGATCCCCCACAGGTATGTTTTGCTACCTCGTACTCGTTAGTTTGTCCCTATCTTGATAATCTATTGCAACAATTCTTTATTTTTTACTTTCAGGCCCACGTGGATCCATCTCTCCCCTCGACTGATGATATCTCCACTAGCATCGATCGGGCCTCTCAGGTATTTATTGATTATGTCGCTTTTAATTTCAACTTATTTCTAGAAACATAACGAGTCCTCACGTCTTCTTCTTCCAGGTCCCCTCGGATCAGAGGGATTGTCCGCCTTCAGCTCTGGCTGCATCTCATACCTCTGCAGTTAAGCCGCCTCCCATGCTGGCCTCTCAGGTATTTCTAGCCTCATACTATTTTCATTCCTCTGTTTTGCCTCCATCTTGTGGAGGAACATATGCTAAGGAATGTTCGCTTGTTTCAACCATAGGCCCCTACTGGTCAGACGCCACTTTCAGTTATCGACTCTGTCGTACCTTCAGCTGATTTAGTCGACCACGCCCCGACTCCTCAGGTATTATTCTTTCTTGTCTTCATTATGGTTAGCTCTCCATGTTGCAAATTTTAATATGTTCTCACTTGCAGGTGCCCCCAGGTTCCCTCCATAGATCCTATGACTTCGAGCACCCACACTCCTATCAGTGGCGATGTCGCTAGTGCATGTGAGGCGCTTGACCGCCTTCTTACTTCCCATACTGGCCCCTTGACCGCCGAGATGGTCTCCGGTCTCGACGACTTGCTCATTGCTATCAGCTCGGTCTCCACCTTTGTTGAGGATGCCGACTTCCAGGATTTTTCATATCTTATCTCTGAGTTGTCTGTCTCTTTCCCCAGTTACAGGAGTATTGCAGACGAGTCTGCTGAGGCTTTGACCCTTATTGGCGATCTTGAGTCACGACATCGTGAGACTCTTTCTCAGTTGGAGGCGATTCGTCCTCAGCGTGAGCAGTTGTCTCAGGCTCGTGTGGCTCAAGAGAACCAAAAATCACAGCTGGAGAGTGCCATCACACATGCAGAGGGCGATATCAGAGAGTCAGAGCGGATTATTGCAGAGGCAGAGCGTGTTATCGCAGACCAGAGACGCTCCATTGCAGATAGGAAGCGTACTATTCAGGAGGCCAAGGATGGGCTTACTTCTCTCGAGTCTAGCTTGACCGAGACATCTACACAGGCCGTTGCTTTGCAGACCACCCACGTCCGCTTAGCCGCCGACCAGCGCGACCTATCAGCTGAGTTGTCGAAGGGTCTTCGACCCCGGGCAGATGCTCGCGCTCGTGTTGCTGACGCTGCTTTTCGTCGTATTACCGACACCTTTGGGCGTACATGCGATCGTTGGACATTCATGCGAGGTCGCATACTTGGTAGTAGGATGCCGCCTCCCTCTCAGTAGCTTCAGGACTCGCACGCTACTTTCTTTTGGTATGTTTTTTTTTTTTAGCTAGCCCACCGGCTTGTGGTGGGAAACTGTTAGTCGCATACTTGGTATTTTTTGCTAGATTTGGCCCCTGACATGGCCACTTTTGACTTGATGCATTTATATTTTACTTACTCCGATTCCCAAACTGATGGATAATACTTTTTAAGATATTTTGCGTTGATACTTTGTGTATGCTCTTGTCCATCAATATCCATCAATCTGTATGCACCATTTATCAACTTCTGAGTAACAATGAAAGGTCCTTCCCAGTTTGGAGACCACTTCCCAGTTTCATTATTGCGCACACCCGAAGGTAAAATCACCTTCCACACTAGGTCCCCTTCACTGAACACCTTGCCTCGAACCTTCTTGTCATAATACTTTGCAATTTTAGCTTTATGACGTCGGATGTTCTTCAAAGCTACCAGCTTGTCACCATCCGCGATCTCCAACTCTTGCAACATGGCCTCCTCATACTTAGCTAACTCTAAGTGATGTTGCTGGGCCACCCTCAGCGATGGAACCGTGATCTCTAAAGGTAAGACAGCGTCATGTCCATACGTCAGGTAGTATGGTGTGAATCCATTGGCGGTAGACTTAGAATTTCTATACGCCCACAGGACCTCTGATAAAGCCTCATGCCACTTCCTTGGCTTGTCTCCCACTGCCTTCTTGATCATGCTTACCAAGATCTTGTTAGTAGCCTCGGCTTGACCATTCGCTTGGGGATAGTATGGGGTAGAATGATATATATGAATCCCAAATTGCTTAGCGAAAGCCATAAACTTCTCACATGTGAATACCGTTCCTTGGTCGGCAGTGATAGTTTGAGGTATCCCAAATCGATGTATCAGCTCAGTCACAAATTTAATAACATCGCTTTGATCAATCTTTCTCATTGGCCATGCCTCTACCCACTTGGTAAAATAATCAGTGGCCACAAGTATGAACGCATGGTTCTTAGATGAAGGCGGATGAATCTTCCCAATGATGTCCATCCCCCAGCCACGGAATGGCCAAGGCTTCACGACTGAATGCAATTCTTCCGCCGGCACCCTTTGAATGGGACCATGTTTCTGGCAAGCTTCGCAACCTCGAGCATACGTGATACAATCCTCCATGATTGTTGGCCAGAAATACCCATACCGGTGAATACTCCATCTCATGCTGGGTCCCGCTCTATGAGAGCCACAAATTCCTTCATGGACTTCTCCCATCACTAGCTTAGCTTCCTCAAGACCGATGCACTTAAGTAACAAACCGTCGAGTGCCCTTCGGAACAACTCACCATCAATCAACGTATACCTTAGAACTTTTACCTTCATAGAGCTATCTCCTCCAGACGATGGGTTCTCAAGATATTGCACAATATCTGTCCTCCAATCGTCAAATGGGTTTTGAGGTTGAGTCTCTTCTTGACCGTCAGACTCATTAGCGATAACAGCGATGCGTGTTGCCCCCCTAGGGCAACCAGTCTGCCAGCCTGAAGCTAGTTGAGCCGCTTCGTTGGCCTCCTTATTTTGGTCTCTAGGTACATGACTGATAGTAGCCTCCGAGAATTTACCTAACAGTTCTAGCGCAGCTTCATAACATTTAATCAACCTCGGACTTTTGCACTCATACTCTCCTGTCAATTGTTTTAAGATAACTTGAGAGTCTCCAAAAACTACAATGGATCTGGCACCCTTCATCAATGCTGTCTCCAGGCCGGAAATTAAAGCCTCATACTCAGCTTGATTATTGGTCGTACCCGGCTCCAACTCACGAGCCAACTTCCAATGTTCCCCGAAAGGACTAGTAATTGTAATACCAAATCCTATGAATGATTCTTCGGGTTCTTCGGGCAACATCACTGAAGGATGCTGAGCTAAGAAGCCCGCTAGGGCCTGTCCCTTGACCGCCTTCTGATGAACGTGTACGAGAGCAAAAGGACTAATTTTCATAGCCCACTTGGCTTGGCGGCCTTTCAAGGCTGGCCTATGCAACAATGTCTTAACTAAATCGAAAGGAGCCACCACATGGACGGTTCGCGGTAACATGTAATGTTCCAGCTTGTTGCAAGAGTACACAACGCGTAGCATAGCTTCTCTAAGGCTGTGTACCTTACTTCTGGACCTTGTAGTGTCTTACTAAGGTCGTAGATGGCTCTTTCCTTGCCATACTCATCATCTTGTGCGAGCAAACATCCAATGGACTCCTCGGCGGCAGACACATACAGCTTCAACGGCGCCTCAGGCCTGGGTGGCATCAATACTGGAGGGTTGGCTAACACTCCTTTAATTTCGTCAAAGGCCGCCTGATGGTCAGCCGTCCAAATGAATACCTCGTTCTTCCTTCCCTTGAGTAAGGTGGTGAACGCTTTCATTTTTCCTGCAGCGTTGGCAATGAATCTTCTTAGGAAATTGATCTTGCCCATCAATTACTGAAGCTCCTTTAAGTTTGATGGTGCCCGAGCCTCCAATATAGCCTTGGCTTTATTTTGATCAACCTCGATGCCTCTCTCATGTACCAGGAAGCCTAAAAAATTACCAGCTGCCACTCCAAAGGCACACTTGGCGGGGTTAATCTTCAGCCCGTGTTGCCTCATTCTGACAAAAGCTTGCTCAAGGTGGTCCAAGTGGTCGCCAAATTCACATGATTTAACCACAATGTCATCAATATATACTTCAAGTATATGTCCAATTAAATCATGAAATATCATATTCATGGCCCTTTGGTAGGTCGCCCCAGCATTCTTCAGACCAAATGGCATCACTGCCGATTCGAAGATGCCAACTGGTCCTGGACAACGAAACGCTGTTTTGTGTACATCGTTTTCAGAAATAAAGATTTGATTGTATCCAGAATAACCATCCATTAATGATAAAAATTTATGACCGGCGGCCGCATCGACAAGCATGTCGGCCATTGGCATTACATATTCGTCCTTGGGCGTAGCCAAGTTTAAATTTCTAAAGTCTATACAGACTCTCAATTGACCATTCTTCTTTACAACAGGTACAATATTTGCAAGTCATTCTACATAACGACAAGTTCTATGTAACCTGCTCTAAGAAGCTTTTCGATCTCAGTCTTTATTTTCGGGACGGTGTCTGGATCAAACCGTCTAGGCGGCTGTCTATGAGGCCTGAACTCGGGGTGAGTAGGCAGTTTGTGTTCCACGAGTTCCCTTGAAAGCCCTGGCATGTCCGTGTATTGCCATGCGAAACAATCTTTATACTTCTGAATCAGCTCCACTAGTTGGTGCCGCTTCTCGTCAGGCAGAGATGCACTTACTTTAGTCAACTTCGGCCCCGCCTCAGTTCCCAGGTTGATGTCCACCAGTGGTTCCTTGGCCTCTGGACTAGGCAATGTCCTGTTAACAGGTGATGGCCACTCATATGGCCTACATCATGTTTTTAGACTTGTCCTCGGCACCCATCAATATTTCTGTATCCACCAAACGCCGCAATAAGTCTCTGTAGACGTCTTGGTCGCTCATGATGAGGAACTTGAGGCATCCTGTCGGCTGTCTACTGAGTGTAGCTTGAAGCCGCTCGAAGTAAGGTCGATGGACTCTAGGTCCACATCAACGCCAATCAAGGCTGACGCAGGCTGAATGTTGAAACTTTTGACAATTTCCTACCACGAGTATTTTCAAGAAAATATCCCAAATTTGAATTTATTAAACGAAAAGAGTTATGATTCACGGGAAAGGGGTTTAAGGATATAGCCAGATTTTTGTTACTCATGTGTGGAGCTTTAATTTCAAATGGCGCTGTGATCCTCTTTGTCATGAAACTTTTGACAAATCTCATGGCATAACCGGAGTAGATTGACCTTCAGCCTGTCACACTGAGGGTCCCCGGCATATGTGCCATGATACTTCTCATCATTTCATGCCATGGGATTCCCTGCCATGAAACTTTTTGGCAAATTCCCACTACATGAGTATTTTCCGAGAAAATATAATCCTGGGTTAGGTTTAGGTTTTATTCAATGAAATCAATTTATGAGGATGGAGTTGGGATTAAGGATATGTTTATAGGTTGTCATGTTTTTATTACTCGTGCTACGAAACTGTGCCCCCGAAAGCGCACGGTGTCAAAAATTGCAGTAATTTATAGTAAGACCGGATCGTTCACTGGAGGATGTGCGATAGAAGCAGGGCCCACGTCGTTTTACTAGATTTTTCCATTCGTATTGCTCAATCAGTTTGAAAAGGTTACTAACAACTACTAATTGAATTTAAACTAAACTATGAAAGCATTTAAATGGAATAGATATAATTATTCTAGAAAGCAGATAAAGTTAATCTAAGAAAGCTATGAATTTATTCTAAGAAAGCAGTTAAAATGTGACAGCAGGGACAGGAAGAAAAGAATAAAAATTGGACAAGATTTAGATGCAACATAATTAAACTTCCATTTTAATACACAGATCTTTGTTTGGGATAATCCTGTCAGACAGCTAATTCTCATGCTCTCAGTATTGATTTCCCTTTGATGGACAGGTACTCACAATATGAGTTTACATGTTCTTAAAAACGCAAATTCTAAGATACCACAGATTTGTAACTGCCCTGGCCTGGGTATGTTATTTCCTCTGTGGCGGATGAGCAACACCTGACAAGTCATTTATTGAGATGTCAAGTACTACTGTCATTCCCCCATGTCACACCCAAAGATTCTAATCAAGCTCTGAACTATCCATTAACTGTCTATTCTAGTAGCAGTTACGCAACTCTCAATACAACCGAGTGACCTCTAATGAAAGCAATTAAAAGAAAGCAGTAAAGAAAGCCTTTTTAAATTCTTATCACTCGGAGGTTTTGAAAATCTGACCCTGGTAGTGAAAGACAGCACCCAGTCAAGATGACTGGGTATGGATCAAGAATTCCCGGCTCTCGGTGAAATGCTCGCAGTGTTCACTTCCTTCGGGTGGTTATGAGATACAAACTAATGAAACGAACTAACAAATTAATTCGTTCCGGATGCACTCATTCAGGACTCAATAATAGGCTTTGGTGGAGGAGAATAGCAGTTGAAAGAATACTCAACCCTATCTTAGAAAATAACCAAGGCCTGGGTGTTGTTCTTCTAAGATTATTTAATACACTGTATTTGAATACAAGTGGACCCCATCTCGGTGTAATATGTAATCATAAATTCCCAACACACAGCAATTTTGGAAAATAATGGATTTTGAAAATCATTCCCTGATAGGTACTAGACTCTCAATTAAAACACAGACCCTTTCAGTCTAGGTGAGACCTAATCGCTGACTCTGCTTCTAATTTCCCAAAACTCAACCCTCGACGGAATATGAATTAGTCATAACTGAGGAATTTATCCCTTATGCTGATCCGGATTTTATACATGAATTTTTGTTGGAAATTTAATATGCAATATCTGTTTAAATACAGACTTCTAATGTCCAAGGGAAGGATCCCAGAATAGCATAGACCACAATATTTACATAATAATAGCATGCATACGGATATATGAGAGTGTAAAATAAGATGACCCAAAATAATATAACGGGTCTAGACAGAAGATGAAACACAATCATGAAATGGCCAGAGGACCAAAGTAATGGCAGAGTGATTAGGTGAATTGCAAACATCTGCGATTCAGTATCCTGATAACTCGGATGGAATGAATTTAGACAGTTTAAACCCTATAATGATAGTGTCAATATCAGTTGGGTCTCCACTGTCTGTGAATCCTGGTAAAACCTACATGCTTCTTCTCTATAATGTTCATCAGTTAGCATTGACGGATGTCAACTGATTCCTATTACAGATTGGAATTTGGGTTAGGAAATTAAGATAAGGAAAAGAAAACTGTATCTGGATAGGAGTCAGCTGAGCAGCTATTATAATCCCGGATGGACGAACCGCCAAGGCATCCTCTAACTGCTATCCAGATCATGCAAAATAACATTTAGTAATTAATACTCAGATTACGAGCTAGTTATCCATGAGGGAATACCCGCCAACATTAATCTGATGTATCATTACTAATTGTTACACACAACACGCAAAGACAAAATCAACAAGAAATAAAAGAAGATTCCTTGTATGAGAGACATTGGTTTCTCGTGCAAGGTTGTGGATTGGGTCCACAATTTATGATCTTAAATAATCCCTCCTACCATAATTAATTACAGTCCGGATTACCTGCTTAAGTCATCAAGATTTTATTTATAGAGGAGTGTTTTAATGGCAATTGAACAAAGGTCCTTTAATCATGATGATTATTGATGTTAATTATTGCTAATCTCAATCTTTAATCATTAATGACTCAAGGGTTCAATTAGTTAAGTGATGAAAATGGAGAATCAAAATTTGGGCAGCATAACACCCTATATTGCAATTCTAGAGTTTTACACCTTGACCCGTGGGGTTAAGGTGTGAGTGATGCAATATAATATAGGGAGGGAAATATAGAATGATTGAGATTAAATAGAGAAAGGAGTCTTTGTCGCGATACCATAAATTTTGTCGCGGACCGAGGTCCGCAACATGGGTATCTCGACAAACTTTTAGAATTTTTGGCAGCATAACGCCTCTCTGTCGCTAAGCAAGGTTTTTGTCGCGGAACGTGGTTCCGCGACAAGAGTGTTTCGCGACAAAGGATTTTCAGAAAATTTTAAAGTATTTGGTCCTTGTCGCTATGCATGGAAAGTTTTGTCGCGAAACGTGGCTTCGCGACAAGGTGTTCCGCGACAAGGGTTTTCTAAAATGAACAAGGCATAATTTTTCTGTCTCAGAATGAGATTTTGTCGCGAAACGTGGTTCCGCGACAATGGTGTTCCTCGACAAAAAGGCATGCAGACAAAATGCAAGAGTTTGGCTCCTTTGTCGCCAAACAGGGTTGTGTCACGGAACGTGGTTCCGCGACAAAGTATTTCTCGACAAAGGGTTTTAAAATATGAAGACAAGTGTCTTTAGACACCTTTGTCGCGGAACAACCATTTTGTCGCGGAACGTGGTTCCGCGACAAGAGGCGGTTGGCGACAGAGGTGGTTCAGGACAAAAGTCAGAAAAAGCAGAAATGAACAGTGGCATGCAAACAGCGTGATCTCACCCTATTTCAGATTAAAAAAGCTATTCTAAGCTAAAAACAAGCAAGCAACATTCAAAATATGGAAGAACATGCTCGAACAAAAATAAAGAACTGGGCAGAATTTAAATTAAAGCATACATCCTAATCTAGGGTTTGACCACACATACACACAACATTATCCATAAAATGTAAACAGTAAGCATAAAAATAGCATAATGGGGGTCAAATGACCCCAAAATGAAAAAGAAAGCATAAATCCATGGGGTGTGAGACCCATTTCATGTTTTTGGGACACAAATGAAGAATGTTTTCCCATTTTATTAAGTGGGTGTTGTTAATACCCATGATTTGGGTATTACAAACCCTAAAACAAGAGTTTAGAAAGCAAAACATGTATTAAAGTGGCTATCTAAATTACTGTAAACTACAAAACACAAAATGAACACTAAACTAAACTAAACTATGAACAAGAATTAAATAATACAAAAGATTAAATCTAAACTACACTACCTAAGAGGGAACTCCTTGCTGCCTTGTCTCCAAGAGAGTTTTTAACTAATTTTTCCCAACTATTCAACCCTTAGCTCAAGAGAAACACCTCATATTTATAGAAGTGTAACCCTAAGCCCATGGGCCTTGATTGAGCCCATTGTGTCTCAAGACATCACACACATCACAGCTTTGTCTCGGAGCATCAAGTTTGGTCGCGGAACACACTGCATGTGGCAAAGCTTCTCGACTGGGTCTTGTGTCTCTAATGGTGCATCTTTGTCGCGGAACATGCCTTTGTCGCGGAACAAGGCATCGCGACAAAGGTATCGCGACAAAGGGGCTTGACCGGTTTCCTTCTTCATCTGAGCTTGCTTGGTCGCGGAACCCTCCTTTGTCGCGGAACCATGCATCGCGACAAAGGGGCTTCCGCGACAAAGGTGTTCCTGGGCCTGCTGGATTGGGCCGGATGGGCCGAAATTGTTCTTTTTGTGGGCTTTTCTCTCTTTTTCCCATCTTTTTCATTCCTTTTTCTTTTCTTTTCTTTTTCTCATGTTTTTGGATTTTTCTAACATAAATATGTAATAAAATTACATATTTATGTCTTTTTCATACCAGCTTATTATTTCTACAATTATGCATAAATCAGTCCAATTCAACTGCTTTCTTACTTAATGTAAGACCGGAATGCGATCAAATGCTCATTTAAGACACGGAAATGGATTGAAAATAATGGTCATTTCTGGCCATTATCAAATGTCTTCTAAGTAGAAGACGGCCTCATCATTATTGCTATCTGGCCCTTTGAAGGGCTGAGGATCTGCCTCCACCAGATCGACGTGTTCACCATCCCATATGAGTAATTGTTGGTGTAATGTGGATGGCACACATTCTGCCATGTGAATCCAGTCTCGTCCCAACAATGCTGAGTAGCAGGTCTTCGACTTCACCACAAAAAATGCTACTTTGATAGTCTTAGACCCCACAGTGACGTCCGCTGTTATGAACCCTGCAGGTTGGGTTGCTTCTCCAACGAAGCTACACATCTTCACCCTGGTAGGGATCAAATCTTTCTCACTCTTCCCAAGTTTCTTGAGAGTCGATATCGGCATCACATTTGCCGCTGCCCCATTGTCAACGAATACCCTACTAAAAGGGCGTCCATCCACATGAGCCTTGATATACAATGGCTTCAGCTGTCTTGTTTGAGACACATCTGGCTTCGCAAACTGGGCAAAAGTTGGCCTCTGAGCAGATTGGCCGCCCAACTCCTCAAGGAGACTTCTGGTTGGGTGAGATAATTCTGCTATCATTTCATCCATCTCTTCAATCAGCCTGGCGAATGACGGCTCTTCTTCATCCCAGATTTCAGATTCGGCATCGCTAACTTATTCCTCTGCCGCCAGCCCTACGACTTGCATAGGCACAGCAGGGTCTACTGGATCATCTCCCTGTTCATTGTCGAAGCCTGCTTCCTTAAAAGGATCTTAATAGGATGATTTGTAGGGCGGCTGAGTTAGGATTATATAGGGGGTTGGAGGTTAGCGGTAATGGTCCGATTATTACACATTTACAATATGCGGATGATACGTGTTGTTTTGTGAAGCAGATTTCAAGCAAATGTTGCTGATTAAAAGGATCTTCAGGTGCTTGTTCCTTGCAACAGGCCTTAAAATTAATTTCGCTAAAAGTAATGTTTTTGAGGTCAATTACCCTATGGACCTTCTTACAGAGGCAGCCCGGTCTCTTGGGTGTAGTGTTGGAAGTTGGCCAATGGTTTACTTGGGGATTCCGATTGGAGGACGAATCAATGGGGTAGCGTTGTGGAAGCCGGTATTAGATAAAGTGGAAAAAAGGTTGGCGGGGTGGAAGGGTAGGTTGTTATCACAAGCGGGGAGGGTATGCCTAATCAAGTCGGTAATGAGTAGCCTCCCGGTATATTATTTATCCATTTTTAAAGTTCCAAAACCTGTAGCGGATCGTCTTGAGCTTCTTTTTTGGAATGAGTGGGAGGGGTCGAGAAAATTGCATATGATTAATTGGGGGTTGGTTCGTGCACAAAAGGAATGGGGAGGGCTGGGCATATGGCAAACTTGCCACCTTAACAGGGCATTATTAATAAAGTGGCGGTGGAGGTTTGGGGTGGAAGATGCATTGTGGAGAGATGTTGTTATTTCTAAGTATTACGGAGGCCACAGTCTGCTAGAACCAACGGCGAGGGGAGTTAGGTCGGTGTGGGGAAAGGTGAGTAGTTCATGGGTAGAAGGGGCATCGGGTGCACTGGGCAGGAAGTTTGTTATACAAGTGGTAAATGGTGGGAAGACTCGTTTCTGGCTGGATACTTGGACGTCTAATGGTTAGCCGCTAAGAGATGTTTTCCCTAGAATTTATGCTCTATCGGGTAATAAAGATGGGAAAGTTGATGAGTTTGGGAAGTGGAGTGGTACTGAATGGGCTTGGGACATCCAGTTTAGGAGGTCGTTGTTTGATTGGGAGAAACAGGTATGGGAGGAGCTGATGCAGGTTCTCAATAATCAACAATTGAACAAATACATGGAGGATCGGGTGCGGTCGTTGTTAGAAAGCAATGGAGGGTTCACCGGTCGGCCCTGCTGGCAGCGAGCAGAAGTGACAAATGAGAATGCAATGAATTGGCTCTGGCCTCGTCTGTGGAAATTGAAATGTCCGATGAAAGCTAAGATTCTCATGTGGAAACTTTTCCATGGTGCACTCCCGGTTCGTGAGCTGCTGGCAACCAGAAATTGCATACAAATGGAGAATGCTAAATGTCCTATTTGTGAGAGGGCTATTGAGTCAACCGATCACTTGTTTTGAAGGTGCATGGAGGTAAGTGCTATATGGTACGAAGGTATGAGGTGGTTTGGAGGTTTGTGGGCAGGGCCGGGGAAGGTGGTAAACTTAGTGGCATGGTGGTTTGATTGCCAGTGTAAAAAGGGACAGAGGGAAGTTTGGCTATTGACGGGAGTGGCTATTATTTGGACGGTGTGGAAACTTCAAAATGATGTTGTGTTTAAAGGGTCAAGTTTTGATAGGAAATCGGCGATAGAGATGGTGAAATGGAGGGCGGGGCTTTGGTGGCAAGTTGAATGGGGAGGATCGTGTATTAGTTTACTAAGGATGGATGAAAATTTCCCAGGTAATCTGCATGGACAGGTTGGGCGTAAGAATGGTTTGTCGCGTCAAGGTATGGTGTGGGTGAGGCCCGGAGAGGGGTGGTGGAAGGTAAATACAGACGGTTCATCACTCGGGAATCCGGGGCCGGCGGGAATTGGAGGTGTTATAAGAGATGATAAAGGTGCAGTGATCTTCCTGCTCTCGGACAGCATTGGTTGGAGCGATTCTAATGAAGCGGAAGTGGTAGCAGTTAGTAGGGTGTGTGCGCTTTAATTCGGGACCAGGGGTTCCCTATTCCTAGGATAATATTCGAATGCGACTCAAAAAATGTGGTGTATTGGCTACGGGAGCCGGGCAAGATCCCTTGGAGATTTGTCAAGCACATGGCACCTGTGATGGCAATTTTAAACTGTGGGGGCTGTGTCATGGTGCAACATATATAGTAAGGGAAAGAAATGAGATGGCAGACTTATGGGCGAGACGGGGGGGCAGCTGGAGAAGGTCGAATTGAAGGGTGGTTACGGAGCTAGGTGTGGATACTGCCTTTTTTATATTGTTTTTCCCTGTTGTGGCAGATCCCATGCGGTGGTGTGTAGTTGTCTGGAGAGTTGTGGGCGAATTGGGGCGATGCTGGGTAGGAGCATTTGAAGGCTGGGCATTGACTCATGTTGAAGGTTGAAACTATTTGTGGAGGTGGCTGCATACTTCTTTTTGTTTCTCTCCAAATTTAGATGGGCGCTGGTGCAGATTCTGAAGAAGCTTGTAATACCCGAGAATTTTCCAACATAAAATAAAATAATAATTAAATAAATAAATAATAAATAAAATAAATACTATAAATAAATAAACAAATCCAGCAAATAAAAGAAATAAATAAAGATAAGGAAATGAGAAATGAGATTTTTACTTAGAGAGGAATTTAATTCAGTAAAAGGATGGATAAATGGTACACCAAAACCCGACACTAATGAACTCGAGTATTCGAGTCCAAAACATCCAATTAGACTGAGAATAAAATTAGAGAGAAAGTATGAACCCGAATATACCCCGGAAATCGGAATTCGGGAGCATAGAGGGATAGAAACCCGAAAGAGAGGCGGAAAAGCGCGACGGATCGCACGACCCGCCCGGACCGAAGTCCAGGCGAAGTCGGCGCGGTGGCCACGCGGTGAAGTGGCTTTAGCGCGCCACGACCGCGCCACTTCACAGATTCGTTTGTTGCGTGAATCTCTCGCCCGAACGCGGATTTTTCGACTTTCGGTTGAACATCTCTCGACTCCAGACTTTTAGGTCGGTTGTGGACGCCCTAGGGATTAATAATTCTATAAATAAGCCCCTTGGGAGCCCCAAACAAGTTTACAAAACCCTACAATCTTCTATACGTTCGAAACCCTAAATTCGGAGTCGACGGAAAGCACCAAACGGAGGCAGCAGCTTGGACGAAAATCCAAGGTCTCCAAACGTTGTGGTAAGCTCTAGTCTAATAAATCTTTTCACGTTTCAATCCGAAAACGGATTCTAACTTCGGTTCTTTTCTTTCTACACCCCGTATCGAATCTAGATCGTAGAACCCGACGAACGGAGAGGAGAAACGGTGATCTGGAAGCCACGCCTCCGAACTAGACATCCCCGACGTTCATAGACACTGTAAGTTAACCTTACATGGTTTTGGGAGATTTTAAAACATTCGAAACCTAAAAGATTCAACAAGAACCATGAATCTGTCCACTTTTGTTTTTCTACCGACGCATCAGATTTGGTGAATTTTTCCGACCCTTAAAACGAACTCAAACGGAAAAACTTAAAACACGAAAAACGTTCCAAAGACTTAGACCTAGCTACTGTAAAAATTTGGGAATTTTTGGAGTTGATTTGATATGTGAAAACCCGTTGAAACCGAACTGTTTGATTCTAGATCTTGAAATCTTGGACAGAACTTAGGAATGATCTTGATCACGTTTTTGACATAGGATCTAGGCTGTTTTAGACCTTTGGCCGAACTTGAAAGTTGTAGATAAATGTCTTAAGATGATCCCTGTCAAATTTCATTAAATTTGGAGTTGAATTGATATGGTAGAATTTGAAATCTTTGAACTGTGATGTATTAAACTCGGACAGATTTCTTCTTATGCGAAAATTGGCGATTTTGACCTACTTAGGTATCTCGGATTGAAAAAGTTAAAACACGAAAGTTGTAGATCTTGATGTTTCCGAGTCAGATATGAAATTTTGGAATTTTTGGAATTAAATCTGATTTTAGACGAATTTTGGAGTAAACTGTGATTTACCGAAACGAAATCTTGAAATCTTGTTGAAACATGGAATTAACCTTTAGGGTTGAAACGAATCGAGATATTATTTCTAAATTAATACAATGGAAGGCAGATTTTAAAAACTAAATCCCCTTACAAACTTGATAAATTAAAATTAGGGGTGAGTGCTCTGCAGGGTGCCCCCTAACGATTCACTTCGTGCCGTAATGGACGATGGTGACCCCGCGCGCTAAATTTGAGATATGGATTGCCTAAATGGCGGAACTTAGAGCCTACACTCTCGTGAATATCCGTATGGGTTTCCCGAGGCTCCGGAGTGGTACTGGGTATGGCTGATACGGTTGCGGCCGCCGGGCTACCGGCTAAACTTGTTGACATCGCGATACTATCGTGAAACTTTGAAATACCAAATCGGGAATGTAATGGGGATTCTAAATTAAATTAAATTAGATTAAACTATGTTGTTGTCCAATTAATTATTTAAATGCTTTATTTAAATTATGGCTTTTGTGATTAAACCATGTGTTATGTGTTATTAAATAAAGCCTGAGATAAATTATGCTATTGGATATGCATTAGATGAAATTAAATATTATGTTATTATCATGCTTTTGTTAAATTATTAAATTAATGGCTTTTAAACCCTACGATCATGCATGTGTTAACTTACTCAGCAATTTTGCTGACCAAAACCATCTTTATTCCTTTATTTACAGAATATGTGGAATGAGCATGTGTGAGCACGAATCATGCATGGGATTTTGGGGATTGTTATTTTGCTTTTAAATTTCGTACTTAGACTATTTTATGAACGGGCCTGTTTAACCCGTGTTTTGGCCATGTCGGCCCTTTTTATATTTTCCGCTGCGATACTGTACTAAACTAAATATTTCCGCTGCGCTATGCTATTATTATTTTCGAATTATATTGTATGGGCTATTTTGAATGCTTTAAATGTTTTAAATACTGCAATACCTAGCCTTGCATCTCTTTAGTAAGCTCGGAGAAACCGTGTCTTACTAGGGAGATGTGGCGGTGACATCCCGACCTGGGTGACCAAAAACCGGGGTGTTACAAGTTGGTATCAGAGCCCGGCTATTTTTAAGCTATTATTTTTAAACCATTATTATTTTTAAACTACTATTAATATTTTGACTATTATTTTAAATTTTAAAGTATTATTTCCATGGAGAAATTTTTTTTAAAACCCATGGGAAAAATATATATATATGGAGCATTAAATTATTATTGGGGGGAAATATCATTTGCATTTGCATGTTGCATCTCTGCTATGAACTTAGAATCTTGGAAACTTGAACTTAGAATCTTGGCGAAACTTGAACTTAGCATCTTGGCGAAACTTGAACTTAGAATCTTGGAAACTCGAACTTAGAATCTTGGCGAATTGAACCTAGAATCTTGGCGAATATTAACTTAGATCTCTCGCTTGCGCTAGATGGCTAGTACGGACATGATGCAGTTGATGGTCAGGATGATAAGTGTACATCTCGATTCCCACCAAACCCTAGAGCAGATGAAGTACCGTATGGCTCAATTGGAGGCCAATTTACATCACATGGGCAACTTGAGAGAGGCGGATCATCACCGCATAAACCAACTCGAGCGCCAAGTCCAAACCCTCACTACACAAAACTTAATACTAAAGGAATACATCGATGCCCACGGGCAAGACCCAAACACTATCTTTGATGACCTACTACCGCCGAGTTCGGAGGAGGAAGATCCGGAGGAAAATCCTGCTACCCCACCGGGAGACGTCATGAGGCACTAGAGATTCTATTGTTAGACATTGTTTTGCTAGAAAAATATTTCTACTTTTGTACTAAAATTTCTTTTGAGGGAATAAAATGTCCGATTTAGTTTTTTTTAAAATCAAAACAAAACAAGACAAAATAAAATAAAACCCCGAAGCATACGATGCTTCTCAATCCGAACAAAGCACCACGTGCTAAATTACTACACACATATACATTCATGGAAATTGCTTAGACTATATGCTAAATTCACCAGCCCTAATCTATCCTATTTATACCAGAATGGCACCCAGAGGAAGAGGAAGGGGAAGAACTCAACCCGCTCCCCAAACCACCACTGAAACACCTACTGAAACACCACCAAACGTCACTGAACCAATTCAACCTGATGAGGAACAACCCCAAGGTGCGCAGGACGCCCCCGCACCGAACAATGTGGGCGATCGTCTTAGGACGATAGAGGAAGTGTTGATTGCGCTCGGAAACGCGCAAGTCAACCAAGGTCAAGCTGCGGCGGTACCTCCGCCCCAAGCTCGCCCTAACTACCTGGCGATGGTGAATCCCTACCAGCCGCCCCACTATGCTGGTGAGGAGGATCCAGCTAAACTGGAGGAATGGATCCGGACTTTTGACAAGCTGCTGGGAGCGGTCAAATGTCCGGAAGGAGAGAGGGTACATGTCGCTTCATACTACTTGGGAGGCGAAGCTGATGACTGGTGGCATGCAACGCAAGCCAAACTGACTGAAGATGACGAGCCTTACTCGTGGATGGAGATGATGGAACTACTCAGGGATCGATTCTATCCCTTGAGTACCAAAGCTGCCATGTACGAAGAATTCCTGTCGTTGAAGCAAGGAAGCCAAACGGTGCAGGAATACTACACCCGCTTCAAGGAGCTGGTGAGGTTCGCACCAAGGCTAGTGCCTACTGATGCGGAAAAGGCACAGAAGTTCGAGATGGGACTTAACCTGTCTGTGCGCGAAGTGATCGCGGGGGTACACTACCCCGATTTGCAAGCCGTATACGATCGCGCTGTAGCGGTAGCACGCGTGCAGCAGCTGAAAAGAAGGGTGAGTGGGGAGTCCAGCAGGGGTCCTCAAGACAAGAGAAGTCGAGATTCACGAAATGAGAACAACACTGGAAGAGAACAAGGTTGATAGCATACCAGTGGTAAGAGAATACCCGGACGTGTTCCCTGAAGACGTTCCGGGCATGCCACCTGAGAGAGATCTTGAATTCACGATAGATCTCATTCCGGGGACAGAGCCTGTCTCAAAAGCTCCGTACCGGATGGCACCACTGGAAATGAAGGAGCTAAAGGACCAACTCGAGGAGCTATTGGGAAAAGGTTACATAAGACCGAGTACGTCCCCTTGGGGAGCACCGGTTTTGTTTGTCAAGAAGAAAGACGGAGGACTACGTCTTTGCATAGATTACCGAGGACTAAACCAAGTGACCATTAAGAATAAATACCCCCTACCGAGGATAGAGGATTTGTTTGATCAACTGAAGGGAGCTTCAGTATTCTCGAAGATCGATTTGCGATCTGGGTATCATCAATTGAGGATTGCCGAGGAGGACATTCCAAAGACGGCATTTCGAACGCGATATGGCCATTACGAGTTCACAGTGTTATCCTTCGGGTTAACAAATGCTCCGGCCATGTTCATGAATCTCATGAACAACGTGTTCCGAGAATTGTTAGACCAGTGTGTCGTAGTGTTCATCGACGACATCCTGATCTACTCAAAGAGCGAGGAAGAGCATGCAAAACACTTACACCAAGTGTTGGAAATCTTGCGAAGAAATCAGCTATACGGCAAGCTGTCGAAATGTGACTTCTGGCTGAAAGAAGTGGCATTTCTCGGACACATAGTATCCGCTGATGGAGTATCAGTGGATCCGGCGAAAGTTTCTGCCGTAACTGAATGGGCAACTCCGAAAAGTCCAACGGAAATAAGGAGTTTCCTTGGATTAGCCGGATATTATAGACGATTTGTGAAGGACTTTTCAAGGATTGCACGTCCTTTGACCCAGCTACTAAAGAAAGGAGCAAAATACGAGTGGACCGAAGCTTGTGAGATTGCGTTTCAAGAGCTGAAGAAACGACTCACAACCACACCCGTATTAACACTACCATCAGAGAATGGTGACTTCGAAGTATATAGCGATGCTTCGAAGGAAGGTTTAGGTTGTGTTTTGATGCAAGACTCGAGAGTCGTAGCCTATGCATCACGCCAACTAAAACCTCACGAGGAAAATTATCCGACACATGACCTGGAGTTGGCAGCGGTCGTTTTCGCTCTAAAGATATGGAGACATTATCTTTATGGGCGGAAGTGTCGAATGTTCACCGACCACAAAAGCTTGAAGTATATATTCACTCAGAAGGAGTTGAATTTGAGACAGCGAAGGTGGTTGGAACTCATTAAGGACTACGATTTAGAGATAGCGTACCACGAGGGGAAGGCGAATGTGGTAGCCGATGCCCTAAGTCGGAAAACCCAACACGTGACAAACTCATTGGTAATTCCGCCGGCATTGTACATGGATTTGGCAAGATTGGAGTTAGAACTTGTGCATCCTGGCACAGTGAGAGAAACGGTCAATGCCATGGTCGTAGAAACTCCAATATTAGACGAGATTCGACTCGCTCAACCGGGCGACCCGAAACTCGAGAAGATAAAAGGGTATATTGCCGAAGGAAAGGCAATAGGATTTGCTGTCCACGAGGATGGAAGCATCCGTTTTAAAGGCAGATGGTGTGTGCCTTTTAAATGTGCCGAGTTGAAGCAAAGGTTGATGGAGGAAGGGCACAACACGCCATATTCCGTACATCCCGGAGGTGACAAGCTATACAAAGATCTGAAGAAGATCTATTGGTGGCCGGGAATGAAGAAGGAAGTGGCGAATTTCGTAGCGAGATGTCTCACCTGCCAAAAGGTTAAGGCAGTGCGACATAAACCCTTAGGATTGATGCAACCACTAGAGATTCCAAGTTGGAAGTGGGATAGCATCTCAATGGACTTTGTCTCGGGATTACCCCGATCACCTAAAGGCATGAACAAGATTTGGGTGATTGTGGATAGGCTAACGAAGACAGCCATATTTATCCCAATGAAAGACACGTGGACTATGGACCAATTGGCCCGAGCCTACGTTGATAATGTGGTACGACGACATGGAGTACCACATGATATCATTTCCGATAGAGACAGTAGATTTGTCTCTCATTTCTGGATGGAGTTACAAAAAGCTCTCGGTACTCAAATCAAAATGAGCACCGCATTCCACCCGATGACGGATGGACAAACCGAAAGAACAATCCAAACACTAGAAGACATGCTGAGAGCATGTGTGTTGGAATTCAAAGGAAATTGGGAATCTCATTTACCCTTGATTGAGTTTTCCTATAATAATAGTTACCATGCTAGTATCGGCATGGCACCTTTCGAGGCGTTGTATGGACGAAAGTGCCGTAGCCCTTTGAGCTGGGAAGAAAACGATAAGTCCGTGGTAGTGGGACCACAACTTATCGAAGACATGGCTCAACAAATCAAAGTGATCCAAGGGAAGATGAAAGCCGCTCAAGACCGTCAAAAGAGTTATGCCGACGTGAGACGACGAGACCTAGAATTTCAAGTGGGAGATAGGGTCATGCTAAAGATATCACCCATGAAGGGGGTGATGCGCTTTGGCAAACGAGGGAAGTTAAGTCCTCGATACATAGGACCTTACGAAATTCTAGAACGAGTCGGAACTCTAGCCTACCGATTGGCTTTACCGCCACACTTAGATCGAGTTCATAACGTCTTCCATGTCTCGCAACTAAAGAAGTATGTGCCGGACCCGACACATGTACTTCAACCGAAGATAATTGAGCTAGACGAAGATTTGACTTACGAAGAAGTCCCAGTGCGTATTCTCGATACTAAGGAACGAGTAACGAGGAACAAAACCATCAAAATGATCAAGGTTCTTTGGTCAAATCACGAAAGTGAGACGGCAACTTGGGAAGTAGAATCCGATATGAGGGAACGATACCCGACATTGTTCCAAACCGATTCCGACACAGTTATGGGGACATAACTGCAATCTTTAGGGGGAGAGGATGTCATACCCCCTAATTTTTCGTGCATTTTTGTAAACTTTTGAACTACGTTATGGCTTGATACCTTTACCGGGTACGTAGGCAACTTAGAAGTTTTAATTCTAAGTTCAATCACAAAACAATAAAACAAACACAAGACCTTAGCACGAGGAAAGCCGAAACACAACTTCGAGGACGAAGTTGATTCTTAAGGAGGGTAGACTGTAATACCCGAGAATTTTCCAACATAAAATAAAACAATAATTAAATAAATAAATAATAAATAAAATAAATACTATAAATAAATAAACAAATCCAGCAAATAAAAGAAATAAATAAAGATAAGGAAATGAGAAATTAGATTTTTACTTAGAGAGGAATTTAATTCAGTAAAAGGATGGATAAATGGTACACCAAAACCCGACACTAATGAACTCGAGTATTCGAGTCCAAAACATCCAATTAGACTGAGAATAAAATTAGAGAGAAAGTATGAACCCGAATATACCCCGGAAATCGGAATTCGGGAGCATAGAGGGATAGAAACCCGAAAGAGAGGCGGAAAAGCACGACGGATCGCACGACCCGCCCGGACCGAAGTCCAGGCGAAGTCGGCGCGGTGGCCGCGCGGTGAAGTGGCTTTAGCGCGCCACGACCGCGCCACTTCACAGATTCGTTTGTTGCGTGAATCTCTCGCCCGAACGCGGATTTTTCGACTTTCGGTTGAACATCTCTCGACTCCAGACTTTTAGGTTGGTTGTGGACGCCCTAGGGATTAAGAATTCTATAAATAAGCCCCTTGGGAGCCCCAAACAAGTTTACAAAACCCTACAATCTTCTATACGTTCGAAACCCTAAATTCGGAGTCGACGGAAAGCACCAAACGGAGGCAGCAGCTTGGACGAAAATCCAAGGTCTCCAAACGTTGTGGTAAGCTCTAGTCTAATAAATCTTTTCACGTTTCAATCCGAAAACGGATTCTAACTTCGGTTCTTTTCTTTCTACACCCCGTATCGAATCTAGATCGTAGAACCCGACGAACGGAGAGGAGAAACGGTGATCTGGAAGCCACGCCTCCGAACTAGACATCCCCGACGTTCATAGACACTGTAAGTTAACCTTACATGGTTTTGGGAGATTTTAAAACATTCGAAACCTAAAAGATTCAACAAGAACCATGAATCTGTCCACTTTTGTTTTTCTACCGACGCATCAGATTTGGTGAATTTTTCCGACCCTTAAAACGAACTCAAACGGAAAAACGTAAAACACGAAAAACGTTCCTAAGACTTAGACCTAGCTACTGTAAAAATTTGGGAATTTTCGGAGTTGATTTGATATGTGAAAACCCGTTGAAACCGAACTGTTTGATTCTAGATCTTGAAATCTTGGACAGAACTTAGGAATGATCTTGATCACGTTTTTAACATAGGATCTAGGCTGTTTTAGACCTTTGGCCGAACATGAAAGTTGTATATAAATGTCTTAAGATGATCCCTGTCAAATTTCATTAAATTTAGAGTTGAATTGATATGGTAGAATTTGAAATCTTTGAACTGTGATGTATTAAACTCGGACAGATTTCTTCTTATGCGAAAATTGGCGATTTTGACCTACTTAGGTATCTCGGATTGAAAAAGTTAAAACGCGAAAGTTGTAGATCTTGATGTTTCAGAGTCAGATAAGAAATTTTGGAATTGTTGGAATTAAATCTGATTTTAGACGAATTTTGGAGTAAACTGTGATTTACCGAAACGAAATCTTGAAATCTTGTTGAAACATGGAATTAACCTTTAGGGTTGAAACGAATCGAGATATTATTTCTAAATTAATACAATGGAAGGCAGATTTTAAAAACTAAATCCCCTTACAAACTTGATAAATTAAAATTAGGGGTGAGTGCTCTGCAGGGTGCCCCCTAACGATTCACTTCGTGCCGTAATGGACGATGGTGACCCCGCGCGCTAAATTTGAGATATGGATTGCCTAAATGGCGGAACTTAGAGCCTACACTCTCGTGAATATCCGTATGGGTTTCCCGAGGCTCCGGAGTGGTACTGGGTATGGCTGATACGGTTGCGGCCGCCGGGCTACCGGCTAAACTTGTTGACATCGCGATACTATCGTGAAACTTTGAAATAACAAATCGGGAATGTAATGGGGATTCTAAATTAAATTAAATTAGATTAAACTATGTTGTTGTCCAATTAAATTATTTAAATGCTTTATTTAAATTATGGCTTTTGTGATTAAACCATGTGTTATGTGTTATTAAATAAAGCCTGAGATAAATTATGCTATTGGATATGCATTAGATGAAATTAAATATTATGTTATTATCATGCTTTTGTTAAATTATTAAATTAATGGCTTTTAAACCCTACGACCATGCATGTGTTAACTTACTCAGCAATTTTGCTGACCAAAACCATCTTTATTCCTTTCTTTACAGAATATGTGGAATGAGCATGTGTGAGCACGAATCATGCATGGGATTTTGGGGATTGTTATTTTGCTTTTAAATTCCGTACTTAGACTATTTTATGAACGGGCCTGTTTAACCCGTGTTTTGGCCATGTCGGCCCTTTTTATATTTTCCGCTGCGATACTGTACTAAACTAAATATTTCCGCTGCGCTATGCTATTATTATTTTCGAATTATATTGTATGGGCTATTTTGAATGCTTTAAATGTTTTAAATACTGCAATACCTAGCCTTGCATCTCTTTAGTAAGCTCGGAGAAACCGTGTCTTACTAGGGAGATGTGGCGGTGACATCCCGACCTGGGTGACCAAAAACCGGGGTGTTACAAAGCTGCAGATCACTTGGTCTGTAGGTTACGTTTAATTGAGAGTGCAAGATAGTGGGAGTAGTGCTTTGATATTTGAGAACTGTATGTTGTTGTAGCTGTTAGCATTTAGGCTGGATGTTGCTGCTGTATGCAGGCCGTGCAGCACCCTCAAACCACTTTTAGCACCCTCAAACCACTTTTGCTTTGTTGAACTTCGAACATGTTGTGAGGCGATTGTACTGTGTCTATTATTGGATATGAATAAATCTTCCTCAAGAAAAAAAAGGTCGACCAAAAAAATATGAAACCACTTGGTCTCATCTCCTTTCATCTTCTTTGGCCAATGGGATGTGGACATTTGTCTCATTCCCATTGGTCAATTAAAATTTTAAACCAATTCCATTAAAATTATTGTATTTTTATAATTTAAAATAAAAATAAATAAAAAATATACCATATTTTTAAATTTCTCATTCTCTACAAATAGAGACCACTCTTGCTATATATTTTTTAAATACATAATATATCAATTTTGATATATTTAACCCATTTTAAATTTATATAAACTAAAAATAAATAAATAAATATATTAATATTTTAGATTTTTTATTCTTTATAAATAAGATGAATGTTTTATATTTTTGACATATTAGTTTTTTATATTTCAATATAATTTAAAATTGTATAATTAAAATAATTATATATATTATTGTGGTTAGATGATTGGATGGTTATTGATAAAGTATGTAAAATTTGTATAGTTGGGTTGGGATGAATATTGATGAGATGGAGGAGAGAGAAATTAATACAATAATGAAATGTTTCGATGGTTGGGTGGTTGGGGTGCTTATTGTTAAAGATAGTCTAACTATTTAAGTAAAATCTAATAACATTGCAAATATTTCAATAATCAATGAAGAACATTACTTAGGACATGATGATGAATTAAACCATCAATCCAAGAGCACTTTGAATACCCAAATGGCTAGGATAAAAACACTTAAAACATTTCAACTACCAAATTAATTAGCAACCATGAATAGTATGTTTGTTTGTGCGACGTGGAGTTGATTATCTGATTATGTCATTTTCAAAACGCAGATAATCAGTTAATCCTGTTTGTATAACTATCTTTTATAATCTATTATCTGCGTCTGCATTTTTGCATTTTGGTACTCCAAAATGCTATTTTTCTACAGCTACAATTTGGTGGTGCAAAAAAATAGCGTTTGCAGCAAAAATAAAATTTACCATCTTATCCCTCAATTAATTCATTAAATTTTAGGATTATAATGCAATATACAATTTTAATGTATTATATTAAAAATATTATATGGAAATATACAAATAATATATTTTGAAATTGATACAATTATATCCAAAAAAATTAAAAACAAATATTGGTGGAATATTATGAATAAAAAAAATTATAAAATATATAAGAAATTGAAAATAAAATTATTCTTACCCATACCCTTTATGGTAATTTTACAACTTAAAAACACAAAGCCAAACACTTAAAAACTGATTATCTGATTATTAAGATTTGAAACAACATAAGCTTATCCAAACAATTATTTTTCTATAGCACGTTTTACTACAGCATTATCTGATATCGGTTTTATAAATGCTGCAGCACTTTTTAAAACGCAAATCCAAATACCCCTTTAAACAACAAAAACTATAGAAACAATACATGCACTAGGAATTGAATCTATACATCCTTAATCAAAAAATAATCGACCTACTCTATCTGTACGAAACAAATCATAAAAAGAAGATTTAGAAATGAAGATATATTCGGTGATACCTCAAGAAGCATTGCTAAAGACATTACAAAAACATTCTTTGAAAAAAAAATAATAAATAAAAAATTATGTTGCCACCTCTATGCAAGCCTCACAAAAAACGTCACAACGCACAAATTTTGAAAAAACTTTAGGATTGTATCACTAAAAAAAAGGAAAAAAGGATAAATAGATCATTTTTCTTTTCAAAAAATTCAAATCAGTCCTTTTTCTATTTTATTACCAAAACAGTCCTCTACAAATGCTAATTATGTTCAAATCAGTCCTTTTTTCACTGATTATATTCTAATTGCTGACGTGGCAAGGGTTTTAATTTAAACCTGACATGTGTGCATAATATTAGTCCTTTTTCTTTTATCTTTTGCCAATTCAGTCCTAAACTTTTATTTTGTTCTATTTAGTCCTCTACCCCAATCACTCATTTTTATATTAATTGGCCTCAAACCTTTCAAATTATTTCATTTTAGGCCCAGAACCTTAAATTTTTTATTATTACCAATCCATTTATCAAATAAATGCACAACATACTTCCATAAATAAAATTAAACACCAAACCTCATATATTGGGTTCGACTGCTTTGTTATCGGGTCTTTCAAGTAACGAAATTTTACGGACTCTCTCTAATAACCACTCGACCGCAACCGATTGTTCATTGGTTTTGGTTTCCTTCAGTAACAATCAACAGAATTTTACTTTGCGTCCTACCTTAGGATGTAGCAATATTTGAGTAAATGATTTAACTTGAATTTTTGGAAGGTTATGGATACAGGAAGCCTTGGTTTTATTGAAAAATATTAATATTATTAAAAATATTAAAAAATAGCCTGAATTTTATTGTCCACAAAGTATGATTGTGCTGATTGTTGCTGAAGGAAACCAGAACCAATGAACCATCGTTACGGTCGGGTGGTTAGAGAGAGTCCGTAAAATTCGGAACTTCGAAGACCCGGTAACAAGGCGGTCAAACCCAATGTATGAGGTTTGGTATTTAATTTTATTTACGGAAGTATGTTGGGCATTTATTTGATAAATGTATTAGTAATAATAAAAAATTAAGGTTCTGGGCCTAAAATGAAATAATTTGAAAGGTTTGAGGTCAATTAATATAAAAATGATTGATTGGGGTAGAGGACTAAATAGAACAAAATAAAAGTTTAGGACTGAATTGGCAAAAGATAAAAGAAAAAGGACTAATATTATGCACACGTGTCAGATTTAAATTAAAACCCTTGCCACGTCAGCAATTAGAATATAATTAGTGAAAAAATGACTGATTTGAACATAATTAGCATTTGTAGAGGACTGTTTTGGTAATAAAATAGAAAAAGGACTGATTTGAATTTTTTGAAAAGAAAAAGGACCTATTTATCCTTTTTTCCCTTAAAAAAACCTATTTTTTTGGACGATATCAAAAGGAAAAAAAAAAAAAACACCATTGGTCCCATAAGTTTCCTCAATTTCAATCTAGTCCCATATTAATTTCATTAACACAACCAATCCATTATTTTTTGCTAATTTTTGCGTAATCCATCCCAAACCCCTTAATGACGCATTTCTGCTGGCGTGGCACCGGATTAAGTAAACTTATGGGACCAATTGCGCCGGATTAAGCAACTTATGGGATCAATGTGCTGGATTAAGCAAACTTACGCGGCGCCATGTCAGCAGAAATGCGTCATTAAGGGGTTTGGGATGGTATGCAAAAATTAGCAAAAGTAATGGATTGGTTGTGTTAATGAAATTAATATGGGACTGAAATCGAAATTGTGGAAACTTATGAGACCAATGGTGTTTGTTTTCCATATCAAAAGGGATGGTTGGGGTTCAAGTTCCACTTCCAACAACCCACTATGGGTTAATATGATTCACACATAAAAGAGGCTGGGGTGCATGACCTGTTGCAGGTCCAACCCGGACAAAGTTGTTATATACTATATATTTCTTTCTAATAATATAATCTAGAGCTACTTCTTTAATTTGTAGGTATGTATAATATGTGCCTTTTTCCATTTCATAGATATATATTGATATCTTAAGGAAATTACTCTCCCTATCATAAATGGATGGCTTCGTCCCCTTAAAATTTCCAAAATTGCTCAGTTGGGTTTGCAGCTTTTATTATCTGAAAAATCATTCAAACACACTTATTGTCAAAGAAATATATGAAAGTGTAAATCGGAATACTTGCTTAAATATACTAGATCCGTTCAGTTTTAGTTGTATTTTTAGCCAATACTACCTCTGTCTCACCGTTTTTGTTACGGATGAGTTTTTGGCACTATTCATTATTTAACTTTGATTCGATTTTTTATCATATCTATCTAATGAGAAACATAGTCAAGTGAGATGTTCTTAGATTCGTCTAATCTTGTAGTTTTAGACAATCAATTTTTTATAACTTTTCTTTATACATAATTTAAGTTATTAACCGTTAAATATATGTATCGGCATGCGTGTCGGGAGCCTCTGTAACAAAAACAATGAGACGGATGAAGTATTATACAAACCACGAAACATAATTATGGCTCCAAAGTTTTCCATTTTTGCCCTTCTCCATACCAAAAAATGCACCTGAAGTGGAGAGAGAATAATCATCATTCATAAAAGTAAAGAGATACTACTTCCGTTCTTGAATGTTTCTTACATTGAATAAGGTGTCACTATTCATACACAGACTTTTACTTAAAGTTTTATCATAGTTATACAAATTAAAATATAGCTAAAAATGATCTTGTTAGATTCGTCTCGTCGTGTAGTTTTTAAATATGGAACTTTTAGAATTTTTACATATACCGAACTTGAGTTATTGATGATTTAAAATGTGCATTGAACAGCGTGACGAGTGGGCCCGTCAAAAACAAATAAAAACCGAGGAAGTATATATAATTGGAAAATTTTGGTATAAATACCTAAAATGTCAATTAATTTGGAATGTTTTCTAGTTTCTAAAAAGGTAACTAAAACGGAATGTGGGAGTATTTCTTTAAATAATCTGAAATTAGAGTAAATTAGGTCCGCCTTCTAAAATTTAAAAGCAACTACAATTTTTGAAGTTAAGTACTTATTAAGAATATTAATACCCACATTATTGCCCAGTCTTGTGGTCATTATATATGATAGAGTTATACTGAATTTGGTTATTACTACAAGAATTTCGCTGAGAATGTGACGAAATGATTTCGTAACATTGATTATATCGCCTGGCGCACGTGGCGATAAATTAATAATTAAGGCGACAAAATTTATGATTATAATAGTTTTAAACAGAAAGTAAGGATGATATTAAAAAACGACATAATTTTAAACAACAGTACAGGCTTTTTGCATGGATGAGTGTGGATCGATACGGTGGTCTTCACTCTTCACACAAATTATTTATGATTCAGACGACACGACTTATTAAGTAGTAGAAAGCATCAGCGGGACATGTATGTATCCATGTCTCTGCTTCAGTTGTTTTCCCTTAGTTTTGGGGCTTGGCTTGAAAATCAGCTTCTGTGTTTTCCCCAGCAAACTTACAGCAACTAAAGCCACAAAAACCACGGGGACAATGACGTATGATGGCTCTTGATATGTGAAAGTGAAACCATTAATGAGTTGCGAGACCCCACCTTACAGGGGCGGATGCACGTTCGTCCTACCGGGGCGGGGGCACGGGACACCGCTTAAATTAATGTTGTAAGGTAAAAAATATTTATGCGTAGTTTAGTGCACCCGCTTAAATTTTTGTAGGGACCCCAAAAGCTTGTGAAATCTGATTTACGAAATCGAATATGTGATGATTTTTTGATCAACGATTCTCTTATTGTGCTATTGAGAAAGAAACTCTCCTCAATGTTATGAATGAAGCTGTTATTAATCGATTCCAAAGTATGAAAGACCGTAGAGAGTATTTGTAAGATGTATGTTTTGATTGTTATATTTAATATAATTAAATTTAAATTTAAATTATTATTTTTGTGACCCCGCTTAAATTTTTTTCTAGATCCGCCACTGCCACCTTATCTATAAATGACACCAAACATAAATATTGCTCTTTATGATTTGGCTCTTTAATTTCTGCATTTTTCCAATACTAAATTGCCAGTTTCATCTACTCCTCCGTTGCGTTTTAGTTTCAGTTCAATTTCAATAACCAATATATGTATTAATTAACTTATAAATTTTCATTTTTATCCATCAACTAAACTGTTTCGTAATAAATATCAAAAAATAGCATTTATATAAAGTAAAGGACAATATAGTAAAAATATAACATAACTACCTAAAAACTAACAATTATTTTGAAATATTTTTTCATCTATAAAATGACTACTATTTTAGAACGGGCAGTATTAATTTTAAAACAATGAGACCCATAAAGTATGAGTCTAACTTCTCTGGCCTTATGGCTCTCCCAGGGAAAAAGAAAATGTACTATGAGTCTTCATGGATTTTCGTGAGAATCTCGATATCACAAATCCAAAGATGATACTAGTATTTATTAAAAATAATTTCGATGAAGGTTAGGTGACGAGAGTATTTTTTTTTTTGAAACTGAACAAATGTAAGTGATAGTGAATTAAAGAAACGTGTGTGCATTTTGCACCTCTGGTCATTTTTATAATAAAATAATGGGCTCAGAAACATAAGAATATACTCTTAAGAGAATAAAAAATAAAAAATAAAAAATTGGTCACTCAATTAACTGAATAAATGTAAATGAGAGGAAATTGGATAAACGTGTGTGCACTTTGGGTATCTGGAGATTTGTATAATAAAATAATGGGCTAAAAAAAAAGAATATATTAAAAGAATAAAACTTATTGGGTCCCCAAATTGGGAACTCTGTGTTATAGGCCTGCTTGCACAGGCCTATAGCTGGCCCTGAGCTCATTACGTTTAAATTACAAATTAACCAAATGAGAGGGGTAGAGGACGGGGTGGGAAACCCAAGGAGAGGGATAGAGGACGGGGTGGGAAACCCAACCCCCAACCTGAATGATGGAAATCTAGGCAGTTCACCGAAGTCAAATTTCATCTCATAATCCTACCTAATTAAATTGTGGATTAAATTATCTTGAAATTAATAATATACGAGAATTAATTAATTATTCAATCACATTCTTTAAAGCAAACAAGCCCTCAATGACATTATACAAGTTCGAAGGGTCGGATTTGGTTTGGATAGCTGAATCAGCTCATACCGAAGTGCCGAATGAGTGTTTTGTACGTGTTGAACGGGTAGTTTGTATGTGCTGAGTATTTTTCTACAGTTCAAACACTATTCAATTATCAGCACACACCTCATTAATTAACAACGAGCACACACACCTCATCGGATCAGCACTTCAGCACCTGCTGAATGTCACCCATTCATCTAGGGTTGTTTAGAGTACGGTCTACACCAGATCAAACCACAAACCAAACCGTATTTCGCGGGTTGGTTTGGCTTGCGGTTTAAAAATTATGTCTTTGTTTAAATTTTTACCAAACCATGGTTTGTGGTTTAGGCTTAGTTTGAGAGAAAAACAATCCAAACCAAACTGTAAGCTGTAATATGTATATATGTACTCCTTCCATCCCACAATAATGTTCCCATTTTATTTATGCACACAATCCAATGCACTTTTTAAATTGTTAATATCTCAAAATATATACAAGTAGAAATTATATAAAATATATATTCTAAAACTATACGAGTAGACGAATCTAACAAGATCGAACTCGACTATTTTTTTCAAATATATAATTACAATAATATAGAGTCAAAGTTGAACAATGAACAGTGTCAAAAAGTCAAATGGGAACATTATTGTGGGACGGAGAGAGTATATTATTTTATTTCTCAGATATTTTGTTACATGTCTATAGTTATTTTAATTTATTTTCTTGTTCCAGTGTTGTATATAATATCAACTGCAGAATTTGTTTTTTTCTAATACTATAGGTTATTGGGTCCAATGTGGCCTGTGGGGTACCTGGTATAAGCAAAAAAAAAATAGTTTGGTGAGTTTGCATATTAGCTAATTTAATCCATACTCTTTTGAGTTTTTTTTTTTTAAAATTAGTAACAAACCTATCCGGATTTAGTTCAAATAATATTATTTCCACTTAATTTCAGATTAATGATGAGTGAGAGTGGGGAATTTCCTATGACTAAATACCAATATAATCCAATTTACACCAAATAGTTTTTCCAAACTACCAAACATAGTTAACCTCAGAGGTATGGGGCTCAATCCGTTTTAGTATAGACAACCCTTCCATGCTCATCAAATCATTGAGGGATTAGTCTTGTGTCCAATATGACTTAAGAATGCCCGATATATGCAAAAAATAAAAAACAAAATAACTTAATGCAATGTTCAATCAGTTTTTTTTAATCTACTGCAAAGAGTATGATTTTGGATTTTATCTTATTGTAGGCAAAAGAATTGGCCCCAAAATTATCAAACAGCTAATTTTTTACTAATATATTGTATTATTCACGTAATCAATTAACAACTAACATTAATTAATTGTCCAACTTGCCCTTAGTATAATTTCCAATATGGCGTCATAAATCGCTCGACTGTCTACGTAATCATATATGCGTCATACTGACAGACTGCAAAATATGAATAGTGTCATCATTCGTTTAATTTAATATTATAAAGATGCAATGAATTCTCTACCTTAGATTTAACAAGTTGTTTGCCAACTGGTAGCCTTTGTCGGGAGTCTCGGGACCAACTCATCAGTCATCAGCCATGTCAGTGACCAATCAATTGGACCAACTCTCCAAGACATTGCAAATTGCACCAACGCATATTCATCAGCCATGTATGTTAATTGCGTCTAATCATTTTGGTGGTCACGTGCTAAAAAAAAATTAGGCCACATTTATCATAGATAAAAATTAATTAAGAATATTTAAATTATTTTAGAAACATGGGAGTAAAACATAAAAAATTCTGGAGAGGATTGAAACTGAACAAACGTGAGTGATAGGGAACTAAAGAAACGTGTGTGCATTTTAGCCCTCTGGTGGTTTGTATAATGAAATAATGGGCTTAGAAACATAAGAATATACCTATTAAGACCATCTCCAGCGCGGACTCCAGAACTGCGCCAGACGCTACTTTTACCGGAGCGGGAGCTCCAACGGAAACGGAAGAATAATGGCTGCTACCTCCATTTTTACAGTTCTGGAGCAATTCCCCGCAATATATTGCGGGAACTGTTCACTAAGGGACCGCTATCCTTTCTTTTCTTTTCTTTTTTTTTTATTTCATTTTTTGTTTACTTCTTTATTTGTTTTGAATGCATAACATTATTTTTTTATGTTTTTGTTTTCTATTATATTTTGTTTTTTATTATTTTTGTTTTTAATATAATTTCAGATTTTTAATAAATAAGTTATCATTTTTATTTAATAAATTTAATATATAAAAATTAAATATTATATAATATATATCCAAAATTATGTGTTAAAATTATTTGATAAATGAAATATTATATAAATAGTGAATGGAATCAAAATGGAATATTCTATTGCAGTGGGAAATTTAAAGTTTTGGGTTGGAGATGGATAGTAGAAAACTGTAAATTTAACTGAAAAATAAAGAAGATATGCCTCAACTCTTCTACAACGATTTCATATGGATAAGTCAAATTCTATGGCTACTCCTATGGAATCTTGCTTGAAGCTTGCTAAAAATGGAGGAAAATTGCTGGAAGATGCAACTGTTTTTCGATAAATTGTTGGTAGTTTATTCTACTTAACATTCACAAGGCTAGATATTGTTTATTCTGTTGGAGTTATTTCTCAGTTCATGGATGAACCTTGTGAGAGTCATCTAGCTGCAGCTAAAAGGATACTTCGTTATGTCAAAGGTACACTAAATTATGGATTGGTGTATAGGAAATCTGAGCTCTTTCATTTGAGTGGTTTTGTAGATGCAGACTGGGCGGGCGATATAAATGATAGACGCTCGACGACAGGGTATTGTTTTACTACAGGTTCAGCTGCAATTTCTTGGTGTAGCAAGAAACAACCCACTGTGGCACTATCAAGTTGTGAAGCAAGTTGTGAAGCAGAGTATGTTGCAGCAACAATGGCTACTCAAGAATGCATGTGGCTAAAGAGACTCATTCAAGAATTGGTGTCTGCTCTTGACTATCCAGTTACTATCTATTGTGATAATGAGAGTGCGATCAAGCTTGCCGAAAACCCAATATTTCATGCTCGCACTAAACATATTGAAACTCAATTCCATTTTGTTCGAGAGAAGGTGTTAAGTCAAGATATTGTGCTCCAGAAGATAAGAAGCAAAGATCAAGTTGCTGACACTCTCACCAAAGCACTTGCCAAGGATAAATTTGAAGTTTTTTGTCAAGCTCTTGGTGTCATGGATAGTAAGTTTGCACTAAGGGGGAGTGTTGCAAATTAGTCAAACTTACTCTTATTTTGGCTATTATTACTCTCATTAATCTAGGAAATAATTTGGGATTTTAAATATGTGATTCCTACGAATAAATTTTACTTTATATATTTTCCCTACTTATCTTTTTTCCTATTCTATATATTGTACTCCTTCAGTGGACTATGAATAAGAGAGTATATTTCCTCCATCTTTTTATCTTTGTATTGAGATTTCTTGCTTGCTTATTTGCTTGACATCATGAAGATAAGGGAAATGACCCAATTATCACTACACTTAATATAAACCGTTGGATCAACACTCTATCTAACGGTTGAAAAAAGTTCTAGTACATACTTCCCCAGTATATGAACCAATTCATGTTTTACGGGCTTATTATGATACTAGCATTGGTCCCACTTCTACCTATTACGATTGCTCCGGTTCATATTGTTAAAGATCTTTTTCTGCATTGAAGTTTATTAAGAAAGATTTGCGTAACAAAATGGGAGGTGATTTTTTAGTGACTCCTTAGAAATCTTACATTAAAAATTTAAAAGGTTTTATAGCGTTTTCAAAAAAATTGACTCGTAGTTTACAATTGTTCTACATAATATAAAAATAAAATATTTATAAATATGAATTTTCTATATGATATATTATATTATTTTATATATTGTGATAAAAGAATTCCATAGCTCGCCCCCGGTTCTAACACTCTGCGTCCGCCAATGCATATTATGATGTGTTATGCAAGAGACATATTAGAGGATATTCACTATCACAAGATGGTGCCCTAATTCAGGGCTATAAATATTACTAGTTTGCAATATGAATTGGAACCATATATATAGACACAAAAGGATACTTGAAGGCACATTGAAGGAACAAGTTTGACTAGGTTTTTCATTTTTTCTTTTCCCCCTCTTTTCTCTTCTGTATATTTAGGTTAAATTAGATTTACAAACTCCGACATATGTATTTGTATATGTATATATATATATATATTCTATTTCCATATTTTTGTCTATATCTATAATAGATTTCATCCATATATTTTTCGGCTCTACCTGACTACCCAATCAGCCAATTAATGGATCAATGCGTGGAATTGTCAGTTTAGTCTTATAGGTTTGCTTGGTTGTTTTTTAAATCCGAGATAAATATTTTTTAGGCGATCAATAGACAGATAATTCACTTTGGGCCACAAAATATTGAATTATGAAATTGAGCCACCAACAGGCATTCGGGCTGGTTTTTTAGGCCAAATTGACCAAGTCAACGTCTCAACGGGCCGTGTGTGCTCCACTCGCCACACACTCTCACGCGCTGGCCTAAAAGTTGCAATGTTTACCTTTTGGTGGCCTATTTTAGATTTTTTATTTTATTTTCTATTTTTTTAAATTAAATTAAATAATACTTCATCCAACTATTTATTTATGTCACACTTTCATTTTTATTGTCCGTCACAATATTTTTTGTCCGTCAAAATTTAATTTATTTTTTAGATTTAATTATTTAATTTTTATTTTAGATTAGATACTTTAATTAATTCTTGATGTTATTATTAATTCAATTAATTCTACTTATTATTTTTTTATTTTTTAAATTTTTTTATAATATATATTTGTTTTATTTTTATTTATTATATATTTTAATGAATGTTTATTTCACATCATGGTATTTTGACCACGGTATTTTATGTGGGGATATAGCGTATTTAGTGTAGTGTATATTAGTATTTATTGTAGGAGTAAACTAGAAATTTATGTGATATAATTATATTAAATTTGAATTTTTAATTAATACACAAATATGTGATGTATGGTCGTATGTTGGAATTTATTAATTGTCGTCAATTTGAAATTTAATTATTGATGTGATGCAGTAGGTTTGGTGATTTTTTTTTTTGTTGCAAAACAGCCTATACAGTTATTAATATTTCATTACTTCTTAAGGTAGGTTTGGTGATGGATATTTCATTACTTCTTCCGTCACACTTAACATATCTTGTTTGATTTGTGCACACATCCAATGCACATTTGCAATCGTTAATATCTCAAAATATGTAAAAAAAAAATTATATAAAATATATATTCTAAAACTACATGAGTTTAAGATTTTAACAAGACCCAACTCGACTATTTCTTTCGAATATATACTAATAATAACATAAGTCAAAGTTAAATAATTAAGAATGACAAAAAGTCAAACAAGAGAATTAAACTGGGACGGAGGGAGTATTTACTATAATGAGAATGAGACAAAAATGTTAAAATAGACAGAAAAAGGAAAGTGATGCATAAATAATGGAATGATGGAGAAATATTTATTTTAATTACCAAAAACTAAAACAGGCCACCAAAAGGAGACAATTTCCGCTTTTAAACCATCGTGTGGTGAGTGGGTTGCACGCGGCCCGATTTTGTGTGGTATTGGTCAAATTGGCTTTAAATTCGGCCCGAATGCCTGTTGGCGGCTGAATTTCATAATTCAATCTTTCGTGGCCCAAAAGTGAATTACCTGCCTATTGATGGCCTAAAAAAATATTTATCCATTTTGGAACCTCATTTAATGCATTTTTCGGTTTGATCATGAATAATTTCACTACAAGACTTTTCCGCTACATAATTTTAGCGAAATTCATTAACTACAACAATTTTAGCAATCGAAGCAGCAATTTTTC
Source organism: Hygrophila difformis (assembly GCA_030278955.1). Lineage (NCBI taxonomy): Eukaryota > Viridiplantae > Streptophyta > Magnoliopsida > Lamiales > Acanthaceae > Hygrophila > Hygrophila difformis. The sequence goes on along the minus strand of JAOANR010000001.1, from coordinate 26,318,078 downwards.
TAGTAGTGTTTATTCAGAGTTTTCAAAGTTGGGATTTTAGATAGAATTATTTTTATCTTTGCAAAGTCGAAACCATAGTATTCAATGGGGATCCCAGGATCCTATCAAAATACAAGGAATGAAACAATTAAAAGCATTATTTTTTTGTGTTTGGGAATTAAACATCAAGCACAGTACATAGACATGCATAATGTATTTTTCTACACATCATATATATAAGGATCCATAAGTTTTTAAGTTCAAAATAAAAGTGCAAAAGTTCCGTTGAGGCCAAACTATAAACATCAAGCATAGCACATAGACATGCATATAGTATTTCTCTACACGGAAAAAAACCCTAAATAGTCCCATAATTATGTCTGATTTCTCAAATCATCCCACAAAAAATCTATTAACCCAATTCATCCTGTAACTATGCTAATTTTGCCCTGTCCATCCCACCCACTCTTTAATAACTATTAACGCTGACGTGGCTGTGGATGGTGCTGCCATGTCAATGTTATTAGCGCACTAATCCACTGTCACGTCAGCGTTAATTGTCATTGGAGAGTAGATGGGATGGTTCGGGCAAGATTAACATAGTTAGTGGATAGATTGGGTTAATAGTTTTTTTTTTGGTATGATTTGGGAAATCAAGCATAATTATGGGACTATTTGCGTTTTTTTTCATTTTCTACACATCATATATAAGGATCCATAAATTTTTAAGTTCAAAATAAAAGTGCAAAAGTCCCTTTGAGGCCAAACTATAAAGTCAGCGTTCGAGGATGAAAATTGAATGTAAAATTTGTATCACCGTATCAATAGTAGGAGGTAGGATCGCGATTTAAATAACCCAAAGATTACTGCTTGTTCACATCTTGTTTCGTCATTCTTTTAATAAGTTCTTCCCATATTTAATTTCAATCTACGTTTTGCCTATATATGCTTTTGGAATAAGAACCAAATTAAAAATGTCATCTATGGTCATTCGTCTTGCTTAGTTTGCTTTGCTTTCTTTTTCCTTTTCCTCTTTGCTAGTCTTTTTAGACTGTTATCCAAAAAAAAAATGTCATCTATGTATCGATAATTACCAATGGCATTCTTTAATATTGCTAATTACCAAAACAATCCTGTAACTATAACATTAACCAATTTTGTCGAGGGGCATTTCAGCAAATTAATTTTAAGTCCCTAAACTTTTCAGTTGTTAATTTGCTGAAAATGCTCTCATGATGAAATTATTAGGTACCGGACTGTTTTGATAACTAGCAAAATTAAAGAACGAAATTCGTAATTATCATCGCTATATAGATGACGCTTCTGGTTCTTGTTTCATATGTTTTCATAATTGGGTGTAGATTTTAAATCGATTTCAATGACGGTATACGGTACGGTGTTGTTCATTCTCGCTTAGGTTCAATGTGATATTTAATTGTCTCCCAACACGGGGACTTCGAAGTTCGAACCACCCTTGGAATACTACTTCTCCCCTCCTACCACCGGAACACCTCATCTTGGCTGGATGACTCCCGGAATTCAGAAAAAATCTCTGAATCTAATCATATAAATTATGTTGGGAAGAAGTCGTGTTTGCAGCGGAACTTTTTCCCAAGTGTGTGTGCAAGTGTTGGATATCCTCACTATAATAGTGGCACTCTCTCTCAAAGATGAGGCAAACTCTCAAAGATGAAGATAACTCTACAAAGGAATAAAGAAATTTTATTGATCACTCTTCAACACTTACAACTCTTGGGGTTGTGGTTGTGATTGTGTGCTTGTGATTGTGTTGTTTTTGTTGCGGTTGCAAATGGCCACCACTCCTCTATTTATACTAGCCTATAGAGTATTCTAGAACAATTCCTTACATTTCTAGATTCCTAAAGAACATGTACTAGTGTGGAATAATTGGGATCTATCTAGAATTTTATGGAGTTTAAGGGATAGTTCAAGCTCATTCACCACTATTCTTGAAGCTTCATTAGGAGGGATTCTCAACAATCTCTCCCTTCCCGACTAATTTGGATGATCCGTAACTCCTGCGCCTCTGCAACAATCTTCGAATTTCTTCAGAGGTATCACTTTGGTCATCATATCTGACCAGTTGTCATCCGTATGCACTTTGTCAAGCTGGAGTCGCTTTTCTTCCAATGCATCTCGTATCCAATGATATCGAACATCAATGTGTTTTGATCGGAAGTGGTAGGTTGGATTCTTTGCCAAGTGTATCGCACTTTGGTTGTCACAGAGAAGCATCGGGCTTGCTTGATTCTGACCTAGCTCGGTGATTAGTCCCTTTATCCATACCATCTCCTTGTCTGCTTCTGTAGTCGCTATGTACTCAGCTTCTGTTGTTGATAGCGCCACACATTTCTGCAATCTGGATTGCCATGATACAGCTCCCCCCGCAAAGGTAATTAGATATCCTGATGTTGATTTCCTTGAATCAACGTCTCATGCCATGTCTGCATCTGTATACCCTTCTAACACTGGTTTTCCTTTGCCAAAGCATATAGATCTTTTGGCAGTTCCCCCAAGATATCGAAATATCCGTTTTACTGCTGCCCAGTGTTCTTTTCTTGGATTAGATAAGAATCGGCTTACCATGCCAACAGCGAAGGTGATATCAGGTTTAGTGCAGACCATGGCGTACATGAGGCTTCCGACCGCTGATGAATATGGGATCTTCTCCATTTCTTCTCTTTCATTCTCACTTGTTGGGCATTGTTTCTTAGTTAGCTTGAAGTGTCCTCCAAGTGGAACGCCCACCGGCTTGGCTTTATCCATATTCAATCTTTCAAGAACTTTCTCAATATATCTTTCTTGAGATAGCCATAGTAGTCTCTTGAGACGATCTCGAGTGATCTTCATCCCAAGGATTTGTTTCGCTGGTCCCAAGTCTTTCATGGATAATGATATGCTCAAAGGCTTCTTCAGTGCCTCGATCTTCTTCTTGTCACTACCAACAATTAACATATCATCCACATAGAGTATGAGAATGATAAATTCTCCATTACGATATCTCTTGATGAAGACGCAGTGATCGGAACGAGTCTTCTGGAATTGATGTTGTGCCATGAAGGAGTCGAATTTCTTATACCATTGCCTAGGAGCTTGCTTTAGACCATAGAGGCTTTTCTTGAGACGACATGCTAAGTGTTCTTTCCCCGACTCAATAAATCCTTCGGGTTGCTCCATATATATCTCTCCTTCTAAATCTCCATGCAAGAATGCCGTCTTGACATCTAGCTGCTCAATCTCTAGGTCTAGGCATGCGGCAAGCCCAAGAACTACCCGGATAGATTGCATTTTTACAACGAGAGAGAAGATTTTTTTCAAAATCTATCCCTTTCTTCTGGCCACATCCTTTGACGACGATTCTAGCTTTGTATCTTGGTCTTGTGCCTCCTTCTTCCGTCTTCAATATGTATACCCATTTATTTTTTAATGCTCGTCTCCCTTTTGGTAACTCCACTAAGTCATATGTCTGGTTCTCATGCAACGATTGCATTTCCTCATGCATAGCCTTCAACCATTCTTCTTTATGTTGATCTTCCATAGCCTCATTATAGTTTTGTGGCTCCCCCTCACTCGTGATTATCACATACTCATTTGATGGGTATCTAGTGGGGCATTTTCTCTCACGAGTGGATCTACGTAACTGAGGTTGTAGAGTCTCACCTTCTTCTTGTGATGATTCTGTGTCGCCTGACTCAGAAGAAACCTCTTCGTTACTTATGTCATTTGAGGTAGGTATCTCAGCATCAACATCCTCGGTTGCTTGTTCACCTTGGTCATTATGCTCCACTGTTGGCGTATCAGGAGTGGTACGACATCGAACCATCGACTTCTTCTCATTACGAAAATCTTCGATAGTCTGATCTTCAAAGAATATGACATCTCTACTCCTGACGATCCTCTTGGCTGTTGGATCCCAAAGCCGGTAACCAAACTCATCATGTGGTGTACCGAGATAGATACACTCCTTTGCCTTTGAGTCAAGCTTAGCACGTTCATCTTTGGGAACATAAACGAATGCTCGGCAACCGAACACTTTGAAACGGTCATATGTGACTCTTTTTCCCGTCCAGAATTCCTCTGGGATATCTCCATCCAAAGGTACTGATGGGGAGTGGTTGATGATACTGACGGCCGTCGTCACTGCTTCTCCCCAGAACAACTTAGGGAGCTTAGCGTGAGAAAGCATGCACCGAACTCTCTCTGTGATGGTGCGATTCATTCTTTCAGCAACACCGTTTAGTTGAGGTGTCTTGGGTGGAGTTTTCTCGAGCTTTATTCCATGTGACCTGCAATATGCATCGAAAGGGCCATGATATTCACCGCCATTATCAGCTCGGACGCACTTCAGCTTCAACCCTGTCTCTCGCTCCACCCTTGCATGAAACTCCTTGAAGACGTCTATGAATTGACCCTTTGTCTTCAATAGATATGCAAAAACCTTCCGAGAGTGGTCATCGATGAAGATAACAAAGTACAATGCACCACCCATGGATTTCTCCGTCATCGAGCAAACATCGGTGTGCACCAAGTCAAGAATATGCTTTCTCCTATGAGGCTGATTACTTCTCGAAAACGTGACTCGATGTTGCTTGCCAACCAAACAGTGAGTGCAGGGGTCTAGTGTTTTACCTTTCATGTCGGCAAGGTGCTCCTTTCGGGCAATGATTTGCAGCCCTTTCTCGCTCATATGCCCAAGTCTCTTGTGCCACAGCTCCAGACACGGCCTATCTTGAGCGACATTGGTTTCTCCCATGCATAGCTTGGCCTGAGTGATGTATAACGTCCCATCTTTCATTCCTTTGGCAACGATGATGTTGTTCTTCGAAAGCTTCCATCTTCCGGCTCCAAGTTGATTTATGTATCCAGAGTCATCGAGCTTACCGGCTGAGATGAGATTAAGTCGCATATCTGGAACATGCCTGACATTCTTTAACACCAGCTCCCATCCAGTGTTAGTTAGCAAAGTGATGTTTCCTATCCCCACGATTTTGCTTGACACATGATTCCCCATTTTCACAGTGCCAAAATCACCACTTTTATATGTTGAGAAGAACTCTCTATGTGGGGTTACGTGGCATGACGCACCTGAGTCGATTATCCACGTACTATCGTCACAGGCAATGTTCAAGTAGTTTTCTTCTCTAATGAGGAAGATGTCTTCTTTATTCTCCGTGGCTATCGCCGTCGTACTCTTCTCTTCATGTTTCTTTGGCTCTATCAAGTCCTGCTTGACAATCCCGTTCCTCTGGTCTCGTTTGAGATTCCGGCATTCTGATTTTTTATGCCCGACCTTACCACAATAGTAGCAAGTGACCCTCGTGCGTGACTTGGAATGCCCCCGGCATTTGTCGCGGCTTCGATTGATGCTTCTTCCACGGATCTCATTTCTTCCTCGGTTCTCCACAACATTGGCCTCGTAGTGTGCAGAGTCTCCTCGCTCCTTCCTCCAGGCTTCTTCATTGAGCAGGCTATCAGCAACTATATCCATCGTTAGCTTTCCTTCTGGACACGAGTTGCTAAGAGTAACAACAAGCGTGTCCCAACTCTCCGGCAAGGAGCTTAGTAGCAATAGAGCTTGAAGCTCATCATCAACCTTCATCTCGATCTTTGTGAGTTGATTCACAAGACCTTTGAAGGTATTCAAGTGCTCAATCATGCTCTGGCCATCCTTGTATTCCAACTTCACCAACCGACGAACCAAGTGAGCTTTGTTTCGAGGTGTCTTCTTTTGAATCATGGACTCTAGTTTGGTCCATAATTCATATGCATTAGTGTAGGTGGAAACATGCTCAAACAAACTTCGATCGATGTACTTATGGATCATTGCGACTGCTTTCCTATTCAAGAGATCCCATTCGGCATCTTTCTTGCTCTCCGGCTTCTTCTCATTCTTGATAGGCTCGTACAGATCCTTACAGTATAAATGATCCTCCATCATCGGCTTCCAATAGGAGTAGTTGTCGGCTGTGAAATTGAACATATCACCATCGTGCATCACAACACCTTCCATCGTCAATCTAGCAGGGTGATGGCTTCAACGAACCTGGCTCTGATACCACTTTGTTGGGAAGAAGTCGTGTTAGCAGCGGAACTTTTTCCCAAGTGTGTGTGCAAGTGTTGGATATCCTCACTATAATAGTGGCACTCTCTCTCAAAGATAAGGAAAACTCTCAAAGATGAAGATAACTCTACAAAGGAATAAAGAACTTTTATTGATCACTCTTCAACACTTACAACTCTTACAACTCTTGGTGTTGTGGTTGTCATTGTGTGCTTGTGATTGTGTTGTTTTTGTTGTGGTTGCAAATGGCCACCACTCCTCTATTTATACTAGCCTATGGAGTATTCTAGAACAATTCCTTACATTTCTAGATTCCTAAAGAACATGTACTAGTGTGGAATAATTGGGATCTATCTAGAATTTTATGGAGTTTAAGGGATAGTTCAAGCTCATTCACCACTATTCTAGAAACTTCATTAGGAAGGATTCTCGGTTCGACTGCTTTGTTATCGGGTCTTTCAAGTACCGAAATTTTACGGACTCTCTCTAATAACCACTCGACCGCAACCGATTGTTCATTGGTTTTGGTTTCCTTCAGTAACAATCAACAGAATTTTACTTTGCGTCCTACCTTAGGATGTAGCAATATTTGAGTAAATGATTTAACTTGAATTTTTGGAAAGTTATGGATACAGGAAGCCTTGTTTTATTGAAAAATATTAATATTATTAAAAATATTAAAAAATAGCCTGAATTTTATTGTCCACAAAGTATGATTGTGCTGATTGTTGCTGAAGGAAACCAGAACCAATGAACCATCATTATGGTCGGGTGGTTAGAGAGAGTCCGTAAAATTCGAAACTTCGAAGACCCGGTAACAAGGCGGTCAAACCCAATGTATGAGGTTTGGTATTTAATTTTATTTACGGAAGTATGTTGGGCATTTATTTGATAAATGTATTAGTAATAATAAAAAATTAAGGTTCTGGGCCTAAAATGAAATAATTTGAAAGGTTTGAGGTCAATTAATATAAAAATGATTGATTGGGGTAGAGGACTAAATAGAACAAAATAAAAGTTTAGGACTGAATTGGCAAAAGATAAAAGAAAAAGGACTAATATTATGCACACGTGTCAGATTTAAATTAAAACCCTTGCCACGTCAGCAATTAGAATATAATTAGTGAAAAAATGACTGATTTGAACATAATTAGCATTTGTAGAGGACTGTTTTGGTAATAAAATAGAAAAAGGACTGATTTGAATTTTTTGAAAAGAAAAATGACCTATTTATCCTTTTTTCCCTAAAAAAAACCTATTTTTTTGGACGATATCAAAAGGAAAAAAAAAAGACACCATTGGTCCCATAAGTTTCCTCAATTTCAATCTAGTCCCATATTAATTTCATTAACACAACCAATCCATTATTTTTTGCTAATTTTTGCGTAATCCATCCCAAACCCCTTAATGACGCATTTCTGCTGGCGTGGCACCGGATTAAGTAAACTTATGGGACCAATTGCGCCGGATTAAGCAACTTATGGGATCACTGTGCTGGATTAAGCAAACTTACGTGGCGCCATGTCAGCAGAAATGCGTCATTAAGGGGTTTGGGATGGTATGCAAAAATTAGCAAAAGTAATGGATTGGTTGTGTTAATGAAATTAATATGGGACTGAAATCGAAATTGTGGAAACTTATGGGACCAATGGTGTTTGTTTTCCATATCAAAAGGGATGGTTGGGGTTCAAGTTCCACTTCCAACAACCCACTATGGGTTAATATGATTCACACATAAAAGAGGCTGGGGTGCATGACCTGTTGCAGGTCCAACCCGGACAAAGTTGTTATATACTATATATTTCTTTCTAATAATATAATCTAGAGCTACTTCTTTAATTTGTAGGTATGTATAATATGTGCCTTTTTCCATTTCATAGATATATATTGATATCTTAAGGAAATTACTCTCCCTATCATAAATGGATGGCTTCGTCCCCTTAAAATTTCCAAAATTGCTCAGTTGGGTTTGCAGCTTTTATTATCTGAAAAATCATTCAAACACACTTATTGTCAAAGAAATATATGAAAGTGTAAATCGGAATGATTGCTTAAATATACTAGATCCGTTCAGTTTTAGTTGTATTTTTAGCCAATACTACCTCTGTCTCACCGTTTTTGTTACGGATGAGTTTTTGGCACTATTCATTATTTAACTTTGATTCGATTTTTTATCATAGCTATCTAATGAGAAACATAGTCAAGTGAGATGTTCTTAGATTCGTCTAATCTTGTAGTTTTAGACAATCAATTTTTTATAACTTTTCTTTATACATAATTTAAGTTATTAACCGTTAAATATATGTATCGGCATGCGTGTCGGGAGCCTCTGTAACAAAAACAATGAGACGGATGAAGTATTATACAAACCACGAAACATAATTATGGCTCCAAAGTTTTCCATTTTTGCCCTTCTCCATACCAAAAAATGCACCTGAAGTGGAGAGAGAATAATCATCATTCATAAAAGTAAAGAGATACTACTTCCGTTCTTGAATGTTTCTTACATTGAATAAGGTGTCACTATTCATACACAGACTTTTACTTAAAGTTTTATCATAGTTATACAAATTAAAATATAGCTAAAAATGATCTTGTTAGATTCGTCTCGTCGTGTAGTTTTTAAATATGGAACTTTTAGAATTTTTACATATACCGAACTTGAGTTATTGATGATTTAAAATGTGCATTGAACAGCGTGACGAGTGGGCCCGTCAAAAACAAATAAAAACCGAGGAAGTATATATAATTGGAAAATTTTGGTATAAATACCTAAAATGTCAATTAATTTGGAATGTTTTCTAGTTTCTAAAAAGGTAACTAAAACGGAATGTGGGAGTATTTCTTTAAATAATCTGAAATTAGAGTAAATTAGGTCCGCCTTCTAAAATTTAAAAGCAACTACAATTTTTGAAGTTAAGTACTTATTAAGAATATTAATACCCACATTATTGCCCAGTCTTGTGGTCATTATATATGATAGAGTTATACTGAATTTGGTTATTACTACAAGAATTTCGCTGAGAATGTGACGAAATGATTTCGTAACATTGATTATATCGCCTGGCGCACGTGGCGACAAATTAATAATTAAGGCGACAAAATTTATGATTATAATAGTTTTAAACAGAAAGTAAGGATGATATTAAAAAACGACATAATTTTAAACAACAGTACAGGCTTTTTGCATGGATGAGTGTGGATCGATACGGTGGTCTTCACTCTTCACACAAATTATTTATGATTCAGACGACACGACTTATTAAGTAGTAGAAAGCATCAGCGGGACATGTATGTATCCATGTCTCTGCTTCAGTTGTTTTCCCTTAGTTTTGGGGCTTGGCTTGAACATCAGCTTCTGTGTTTTCCCCAGCAAACTTACAGCAACTAAAGCCACAAAAACCACGGGGACAATGACGTATGATGGTACCAATGACGGGTCCAATCGGAGGAATCTCAACATCGGTCTCTTCATCTGAATTTCAACAACACATCAAATTTACATAACCAATTATTTTTACATAATATGAAGCATAGCTCTTAGCTTGTTTCAGGAGTAGTAGTATTGCAATTTTTTTTTTTTTTGTTTTAAAGTTATTATTGTTCCAATTATCGTGAACAAAAGCCCTAAGAATTGAATATACTATGAAATAAATGCATGTTCGGTTCAAACGTAGTATCTTACTTGGTTTGGTAGCTTGGGTGTTTTCATCAGCCAAATCCCTAGCGGACACTTCGGAGGCAATCAAGACAAGTGCAGCCATGAAAAGCACAAGAAAAGCAAACGTTTTTGCAGCCATGATTTTAATGCTGTTACAATGTAAATGTTGTGGTTGTGGATGATATGTCTGAATTTGCCCCTCTATTTATAGGCGCAAAAATTATAACAATTCGTTAAAGAGACGACCAAAAAATAGTGAAAATCATCGAGTAGGCCCCGGCCAATGTGGTTGGCTCTTGATATGTGAAAGTGAAACCATTAATGAGTTGCGAGACCCCACCTTACAGGGGCGGATGCACGTTCGTCCTACCGGGGCGGGGGCACGGGACACCGCTTAAATTAATGTTGTAAGGTAAAAAATATTTATGCGTAGTTTAGTGCACCCGCTTAAATTTTTGTAGGGACCCCAAAAGCTTGTGAAATCTGATTTACGAAATCGAATATGTGATAAAATTTTGATCAACGATTCTCTTATTGTGCTATTGAGAAAGAAACTCTCCTCAATGTTATGAATGAAGCTGTTATTAATCGATTCCAAAGTATGAAAGACCGTAGAGAGTATTTGTAAGATGTATGTTTTGATTGTTATATTTAATATAATTAAATTTAAATTTAAATTATTATTTTTGTGACCCCGCTTAAATTTTTTTCTAGATCCGCCACTGCCACCTTATCTATAAATGACACCAAACATAAATATTGCTCTTTATGATTTGGCTCTTTAATTTCTGCATTTTTCCAATACTAAATTGCCAGTTTCATCTACTCCTCCGTTGCGTTTTAGTTTCAGTTCAATTTCAATAACCAATATATGTATTAATTAACTTATAAATTTTCATTTTTATCCATCAACTAAACTGTTTCGTAATAAATATCAAAAAAATAGCATTTATGTAAAATAAAGGACAATATAGTAAAAATATAACATAACTACCTAAAAACTAACAATTATTTTGAAATATTTTTTCATCTATAAAATGACTACTATTTTAGAACGGGCAGTATTAATTTTAAAACAATGAGACCCATAAAGTATGAGTCTAACTTCTCTGGCCTTATGGCTCTCCCAGGGAAAAAGAAAATGTACTATGAGTCTTCATGGATTTTCGTGAGAATCTCGATATCACAAATCCAAAGATGATACTAGTATTTATTAAAAATAATTTCGATGAAGGTTAGGTGACGAGAGTATTTTTTTTTTGAAACTGAACAAATGTAAGTGATAGTGAATTAAAGAAACGTGTGTGCATTTTGCACCTCTGGTCATTTTTATAATAAAATAATGGGCTCAGAAACATAAGAATATACTCTTAAGAGAATAAAAAATAAAAAATAAAAAATTGGTCACTCAATTAACTGAATAAATGTAAATGAGAGGAAATTGGATAAACGTGTGTGCACTTTGGGTATCTGGAGATTTGTATAATAAAATAATGGGCTAAAAAAAAAAGAATATATTAAAAGAATAAAACTTATTGGGTCCCCAAATTGGGAACTCTGTGTTATAAGCCTGCTTGCAGAGGCCTATAGCTGGCCCTGAGCTCATTACGTATAAATTACAAATTAACCAAATGAGAGGGGTAGAGGACGGGGTGGGAAACCCAAGGAGAGGGATAGAGGACGGGGTGGGAAACCCAACCCCCAACCTGAATGATGGAAATCTAGGCAGTTCACCGAAGTCAAATTTCATCTCATAATCCTACCTAATTAAATTGTGGATTAAATTATCTTGAAATTAATAATATACGAGAATTAATTAATTATTCAATCACATTCTTTAAAGCAAACAAGCCCTCAATGACATTATACAAGTTCGAAGGGTCGGATTTGGTTTGGATAGCTGAATCAGCTCATACCGAAGTGCCGAATGAGTGTTTTGTACGTGTTGAACGGGTAGTTTGTATGTGCTGAGTATTTTTCTACAGTTCAAACACTATTCAATTATCAGCACACACCTCATTAATTAACAACGAGCATACACACCTCATCGGATCAGCACTTCAGCACCTGCTGAATGTCACCCATTCATCTAGGGTTGTTTAGAGTACGGTCTACACCAGATCAAACCACAAACCAAACCGTATTTCGCGGGTTGGTTTGGCTTGCGGTTTAAAAATTATGTCTTTGCTTAAATTTTTACCAAACCATGGTTTGTGGTTTAGGCTTAGTTTGAGAGAAAAACAATCCAAACCAAATTGTAAGCTGTAATATGTATATATGTACTCCTTCCATCCCACAATAATGTTCCCATTTTATTTATGCACACAATCCAATGCACTTTTTAAATTGTTAATATCTCAAAATATATACAAGTAGAAATTATATAAAATATATATTCTAAAACTATACGAGTAGACGAATCTAACAAGATCGAACTCGACTATTTTTTTCAAATATATAATTACAATAATATAGAGTCAAAGTTGAACAATGAACAGTGTCAAAAAGTCAAATGGGAACATTATTGTGGGACGGAGGGAGTATATTATTTTATTTCTCAGATATTTTGTTACATGTCTATAGTTATTTTAATTTATTTTCTTGTTCCAGTGTTGTATATAATATCAACTGCAGAATTTGTTTTTTTCTAATACTATAGGTTATTGGGTCCAATGTGGCCTGTGGGTACCTGGTATAAGCAAAAAAAAAAAATAGTTTGGTGAGTTTGCATATTAGCTAATTTAATCCATACTCTTTTGAGTTTTTTTTTTTAAATTAGTAACAAACCTATCCGGATTTAGTTCAAATAATATTATTTCCACTTAATTTCAGATTAATGATGAGTGAGAGTGGGGAATTTCCTATGACTAAATACCAATATAATCCAATTTACACCAAATAGTTTTTCCAAACTACCAAACATAGTTAGCCTCAGAGGTATGGGGCTCAATCCGTTTTAGTATAGACAACCCTTCCATGCTCATCAAATCATTGAGGGATTAGTCTTGTGTCCAATATGACTTAAGAATGCCCGATATATGCAAAAAATAAAAAACAAAATAACTTAATGCAATGTTCAATCAGTTTTTTTTAATCTACTGCAAAGAGTATGATTTTGGATTTTATCTTATTGTAGGCAAAAGAATTGGCCCCAAAATTATCAAACAGCTAATTTTTTACTAATATATTGTATTATTCACGTAATCAATTAACAACTAACATTAATTAATTGTCCAACTTGCCCTTAGTATAATTTCCAATATGGCGTCATAAATCGCTCGACTGTCTACGTAATCATATATGCGTCATACTGACAGACTGCAAAATATGAATAGTGTCATCATTCGTTTAATTTAATATTATAAAGATGCAATGAATTCTCTACCTTAGATTTAACAAGTTGTTTGCCAACTGGTAGCTTTTGTCGGGAGTCTCGGGACCAACTCATCAGTCATCAGCCATGTCAGTGACCAATCAATTGGACCAACTCTCCAAGACATTGCAAATTGCACCAACGCATATTCATCAGCCATGTATGTTAATTGCGTCTAATCATTTTGGTGGTCACGTGCTAAAAAAAAATTAGGCCACATTTATCATAGATAACAATTAATTAAGAATATTTAAATTATTTTAGAAACATGGGAGTAAAACATAAAAAATTCTGGAGAGGATTGAAACTGAACAAACGTGAGTGATAGGGAACTAAAGAAACGTGTGTGCATTTTAGCCCTCTGGTGGTTTGTATAATGAAATAATGGGCTTAGAAACATAAGAATATACCTATTAAGACCATCTCCAGCGCGGACTCCAGAACTGCGCCAGACGCTACTTTTACCGGAGCGGGAGCTCCAACGGAAACGGAAGAATAATGGCTGCTACCTCCATTTTTACAGTTCTGGAGCAATTCCCCGCAATATATTGCGGGAACTGTTCACTAAGGGACCGCTATCCTTTCTTTTCTTTTCTTTTTTTTTTTATTTCATTTTTTGTTTACTTCTTTATTTGTTTTGAATGCATAACATTATTTTTTTATGTTTTTGTTTTCTATTATATTTTATTTTTTATTATTTTTATTTTTAATATAATTTCAGATTTTTAATAAATAAGTTATCATTTTTATTTAATAAATTTAATATATAAAAATTAAATATTATATAATATGTATCCAAAATTATGTGTTAAAATTATTTGATAAATGAAATATTATATAAATAGTGAATGGAATCAAAATGGAATATTCTATTGCAGTGGGAAATTTAAAGTTTTGGGTTGGAGATGGATAGTAGAAAACTGTAAATTTAACTGAAAAATAAAGTTAGTGTAACTGTAAAATAGAGTTTGGAGTTGGAGATGGCCTAAAAGAATAAAAGAAAATTGAGCCCTCAATTAACTGAATAAATGTAAATGAGAGGGAATTGGATAAACGTGTGTGCATTTTGGACATCTGCACATTTGCATAATAAAATAATGGGCTCAGAAACATAAAAATATATTAAGAGAATAAAAAATATTGGGACCCCAAATATTGGGAGCCCTGTGCTATAGGCCTGCTTGCATAGGCCTATAGCTGGCCCTGAGCTCATTGCGTATAAATTACAAATTAACCAAAGGAGAGGGATAAAAGATGGGGTGGGGAACCCAACCCCCAACCTGAATAGTGGAAATCTAGATAGTTCACTACGAAGTCAAATTCCCATCCCATAATCCTACCTAATTAAGTTGTGGATTAAATTATCCTGAAACTATAATATACGAGAATTAATTAATTATTCAATGACATTCTTTAAAGCAAACAAGCCCTCAATGACATTATACAAGTTCGAAGGGTCGGATTTGGTTTGGATAGCTGAATCAGCTAATGCCGAAGTGCCGAATGAGTGTTTTGTACGTAACGAATTGATGGTTTGTATGTGCTGAGTGTTTTTCTAAAGTTCAAACACTATTAAATTCTCAGCACACACCTCATTAATTAACAACGAACACACACACCTCATCGGGTCAACACTTCAGCACCTGCTGAATGTCACCCATTCCGTTAAGGTTGTTTAGAGTGCGGTCTACACCAGATCAAACCACAAACCAACCGTATTTCGCGGGTTTGGTTTGATTTGCGGTTTAAAAATTATGTGTTTGTTTACATTTTTACCAAACCATGGTTTGCTGTTTAGGTTTGATTTGGGAAAGAAAATAATTCAAACTAAACCGTAAGCCGCAAATATGTATATATATTATTTTATTTCTCAAATATTTTGTTACATTTCTATAGTTATTTTAATTTATATTTTTATTTCAGTGTTATATAATATCAACTGCAGAATTTATTTATTTTTTTTCTAATACTATAGGTTATTGGGCTTGGATTGACAAAATGATTGAAATACAATATCAAGATTCAATTTTACTTGTTTACAGATAATTGCATATTCATTGATAATTGTAGTTTTATTTTTTCCATGAGCTTCTAGTAGTTCTAGTTCATTAAGTATTTGGCTTGTAAACAATGAACTTTTAATTAGCATTTTAAAGTTTGGACTGTTACCACTGTGATTCATAGGATTTTTTGGTTTTTAAAAATTTTGCTTAAATTGTGCCAAACCATTTTCTCGGTTTGGTTTGGTTTGGTTTTATTTGAAATGCTAAAATGATTTCGTTTTGGTTGATATTTCTCGAAACCCTTTTTTTTCTGGTTTGGTGCCAAACCAAACCGTGTACATTCCTACATTCAAATACCCTATCCATACCCAGATCGAAAATTCTATTGGGCTAACTCTCCAAGACCTCGGAAATGCAATCACTATTATATCTTTCTGGTTTTCTGCTCAAATAATTCCTTGTCTACTCGTAAAAAAGTTGAAAAAAAATTGCGTTTGTTAGGGCCCTTTTGGATTGACTTTTGACAAAAGCAGAAGTTAAAAGTAGAAGCAGAAGCAGAAGTCAAAAGCAAAAGCATGTAACTTTTGTGTTTGGATGGAATGTTTGTGTTAGGTATTTGAGTTATGTTAGGAAGATGATCGTTGTTTAAAGAATGTGCGAACAACCGAAGAACAACCAACTGACTGCAGCAGAAAAGACAAAAATACAGATGAGTTGTTATGACCTAGCCTCAGCCCAAAATCAGCCCAATGGGCCTAGGGTTCGAGCTTATTCATATAAATAGGGTTATCCCTCATTTCTTGGAGGCTAAGACAGCAAAATAGTGAGAGAATTTTGAGAGAAAAACCTTTGGAGAGTTGAGGGCTGCCATGGATATTAATGCTTGAAGGTTGAAGAAATTTGTGGAGTTTTTCCATCAAAATGAAGCTGCTGATTTGAGTGCATCTTTTGTTCATTTTGATTGGAGTGTTTTGATCTTATTTCTCTCATATTTCATTGTTTGATTATCATACATTTGAGAGAATATTTTGAGAGAAATGGCTGCTGCAAATGGAGGCATAAATGGAGGAGAAAAGCTGCTGAGTTCATCTATCAAAATGGCTTGCTGATTGGGGTAATTTCAATATCATTTTGATAGGGTTCTTGAGTCATTTAAACTTACATTTTCATACTTTGCTGAGTGATATCTTGAGTGAAAATGTTTGTGAGCTGAATCTAGTGTTTAGATTGTCTGAGCATATTGTTTAGTAGCTGCTCCAAGGGTAGACAGCTCGCTACACTGAGCATTAGGATTGGGTTGTCCAGCGGATGTTGGAACAGCGGGGTCCAACAGCCTGTTCAGTCAAGAAGGGTGAGTTCTTGGGTGTTGCTGAGTCCTAGTGTGGTAAGGTGTTTGGAGTTGTAAACAGAGGGTATCTGTGAGCCTTTGGGAGTTAGTGAAATGCCTGGATTGGGATCCCCAGGATGTAGATCGGTTTGATCGAACCGGGTCAACAAATGCTCTGTTTTTCTCTGTTTTGTGTTTGCCTCTGGTTGTGGTTTGCAGGTTGTTGAGACATCGCTCAAACAACGCTTACAGGATTTTATCTATTAGCTTGGGCCTGTCAATTGGTATCAGAGCGGGGCTCTAACGTTTAGCTGAGTCCGGTCCAATATGAATAGAGAAGGTGGCTCTGTCTCGAGACCTCCTCTGTTTGATGGTTCGAATTATCCATTCTGGAAGAATCGAATGAGGATATTTCTTAAGCATACTGGTGTAGATGTCTGGAATGTTGTTCTAACACCCTGGGAACAACATATGAAAGAGGTCCGCACGCCTGCTACTGAAACCTCTGCTGCCATTACTACTTTTGTTCCTGCTACTCAAGAAAAAATGTCAGCTGCTCAGAAGAACAAGGAACAAGGGAACAATACTGCTTTGAATTGCTTGTTTAATGCTGTTGATGAGTCACAGTATCATATTATCTCAAATTGTGAGACTGCTCATGAATCTTGGACTGCTTTGGAAGCAGCTTATGAAGGATCTTCTGATGTACAAGCCTTGAAGCTTCAGAGAATTGAATCTGCCTTTGACAGTATTCGGATGCAAGAGGATGAGAATATTGCTGCTTATCATCCTCGGTTCAAGAAATTGGTCAATGAAGCTCAGTCTTTTGGTTTGAAGTATGATAATGCAAAGCTAGTTCGAAAGATGCTGAGAACGGTTACTCGTAAGTATCAATCGAAGGTTTCCACTCTTGAAGAACTTGAGAAGACCAAGACCTTTACTATTGAAGCTTTGGTTGGTTCACTTCAGACATTTGAGATGAACTACTTGGAAGAGGAACCTACTCGCAATCTGGCTTTTAAAGTTGAGAATGAGATTCAGTGCATTGACAATGAAGAAAAGGCATATTTAACCAAGAAATTGGCTAAGATGCTGCAAGAAAAGAGAGCTAAACAATTTGGAAAGAACAAATATGATGGCAGTCAACAGAAAGTTGGAACAACCGGCAGACAACCCCAGAAAGGGAGTTCTTCACATGATGAGCAAAAGAAGACCAAGAAAGTTGTTATAAACGATCTGCCTGAAGGATTCAAAGATCTGAAGTGCTTTGAATGTAGAGGAGTTGGCCACAAGAAACCTGAATGCCCTACAGCAAAGAGGAGAGGTGGACAAGCTATGAAAGCAACACTCAGTGATGACGACGTTGTTGAGACATCTGATGAACAACCAAGTGATGCAGAGTCTGATGATGTTAATATTGCATTTACTGTACATGCTGATGGGAGCACACCATCTTCTGAAAAATCTGAACAAGCTCAAGAGGACACTATTGTTGAAGTTGATATGGAGTTTGATGAGCTTGCTGAAGCATTCGATGAGCTTAAGGAAAACTACAAGTGTGCTGTGGGTGAAAACAAAAGATTGTTGGGTCAAATTTGTGATCTAAGTGATGCCGTTGACGACAGAGATGATGAGATTGCTGATTTGAAGAAAGAAATCAAGAAGTTGACTAAGACTGTTGATTTGTTGAGTGGTGATAAGAAGAGATTGGAAGAAGAAAGAGATGCTCTAATGTCTACCAATTCTGAGTTGTTGGTGAAAGTCAGTCACATCGATGCCATGATGAAGAACAAAGAAAAACTAGATGTGATGATCAATCAAGGAAAGTCTAAAGTTGATATGTCTAGGATTGGCTATCAAGGGAATGAAGCCTCATCTTCAAAGACAATATTTGTTAAAGGAGGCATGTTGAGTCAAGGGTCAGCCAAGAATATTACTGATGACAGCGGTCTTGATACGGATGTTGGTACAACCAAGAAACAACGGAGCTGTGCATATTGCAAATATTCTGGGCACCGCCCCACCCCCCCTATAACCATCCTTATTAAAACCCTTAAAAACTAAGTTAACATGCATTTAATTTATAACTATAGTTAACATTTAATTTATTTTATGATAACATTGAATTAACCTTGAAATATTTTATCTATCAAGGCTAATTAAATCGTCAAAAATTAACATATTACAATACTATAAACAAGAAATTTGTGTTTAGCAACACTCAAAAACATAGAAAAGTACTATTAATAAAGAAAAAAGAGAGATATATTTTTCAAAGCACACTGCTGGAAGGCTTTTTTTAATGATTTCCAGCCACCATAAACATCTTTTAACCACTACAATGATGTCTTATTGGTTTTTTAGGCTAAATGACCGTAGTATTAATTAATACCATACCAAAGTTGGAATAATTATCAATATAAATCATTTCAAGGTCATTTTACCTAAAATAATATTAATCCAATTTTGTATTGACCTATTTTAATAATAAATAATTGTAATGCTTGAAAATCAGTATGTGTTAACGATGAAAATCTTGAGAGGAAAGAATCTCTCTTTT
Source organism: Hygrophila difformis (assembly GCA_030278955.1). Classification (NCBI taxonomy): domain Eukaryota; kingdom Viridiplantae; phylum Streptophyta; class Magnoliopsida; order Lamiales; family Acanthaceae; genus Hygrophila; species Hygrophila difformis. The sequence continues at coordinate 26,299,093 of JAOANR010000001.1, read as the reverse complement.
ATTGAAGAGCTTGGGGAAAGATTACAAGAAAAATAGAAAAGTACAGGAATTAAATGAAAACGGTAAAGGAATTGAAGAACAAAAAGTAGTAAAACACAGGAAAACTGTAAAGAAAAGTAAAGTAAGTAAAAACGTCTCTCTCTGGAGTATTTGAGGTGTCCCTTGCTTGTGAGGCCGCTTGCATTTATATAGTGGTGATGCATCCTTCAAATCTGAGCCAACGGACGCTCCCTGATTCGTCTCTTGATCTGTTTCCTCGATGATGTATCTTGCTTAAGATTTGTTTCCATGGAATATGATTCGTTTCCTTAGATAACGATTTCATTGCTTTTTCTCGTGAGACTCTAGGGTGACCCACTCCATTGGCTGAAGACGCGTCCTCCTCTTCCGGGCGTTGACGATGCGTCCTCTCTCGGATACATTTTCACTAACTGGGCCTTTGGACGTGCGTCCTCTCTTCCGGATATATTTTCACTGACTGGGCCTTGAAGATGTGTCCTCTCTTCCGGATATATCTTATGGGCCTTGAAGACGCGTCCTCTCTTCCGGATATATTTTTACAGATTGGGCTGAGCAATCCAAAACGGATGGGCCTTCAACCTTGGACTAATAGGGATAGGCTTCATATTTTTGTTGGGTTAACAGATGCCCCCCTCGCGCTTTTTGTCTTATTAACATTTTAAGAAAAATTTGCGCGCTTAATTTTAGGGTTTGGAACTTTCGGCCCGTTAAGGCCCATTAGGGACAAAACCCTAGCCATATAAAACCCCCTTCATACTTCACTTTTGGAAAGTTTCCAAACATTTTTTGTCCACTTTCCAAATTTCTCTCCTTCCCCTTCTCTCCTTGTTCGGCCGCCGCCGCCAGGAAGTCGCCGTCGGGAGGCCGCCGCCGTGATTGCCGCTGCCATTTTCTCTCACTGCCCCGGAGGCCGCCATCGAAGCCCCGATCGCCGCCATCCTCGTCCCAGCTGGAGAGTGAGCTGCCGCCACGTTTTTGTGCTCGAGCCGCCGTCTTCGCTTCCAATGGCCGCCACATCAAGTGCATGAGGCCGCCACCACCTTGCCCTGGGCCGCCAGCACCATCCCGGAAGGCCGCCACTCTTGCACACTTTGAGGCCGCCACTCTTGCGCGTCTACTTGAGCCTAGGCCGCCACCCACCTAAGCCTTGGTCGCCAACCATCCAAGCCTTGGCCGCCATCGCCTTGGAGTTTGGAGGCCGCTGTCTCTTGTGTACGAGGCCGCCATCCTTCGCCGGAGGCCGCCACTGCCTCGCTCGGAGGCCGCCATTCACCCCTCAGGAGGCCGCCACCCTTCTCACATTGGCCGCCACCTTCGCCCCAGCAGGCCGCCATCACCGAGGCCGCCACCTCTCACAAGGCCGCCACTTCTGGCCATTTCATGGACCAGGTGAGTCAGTTATCCTCTATCTTTGTTTTTTGTCTCGTTGTACATGTTTTGGTTTTGGTGGAGGCTTATCATATGTGTTGAGAGAAGATTTTGGCATGTTTAGATTATAGAAGGGATGCTGAACTAAACTTTGTGAACTTGCTTGCTTCTCTTGGTTTTGCTGAGTACATGCCGTATAGTGATTTCGTGTTTCCGATGCCTACTACATGTATGTTTGATGACATAGGATCTAGCAACACTAACTCACTCACTGTTTTGTTGCATATCCTTTCTTTATGAGCATCGCTTAACAAACCCTTGTTTACGACACGAAACTTAGGGATCCATACTTAACTGTTAGGTTGATCAGAGTTGTTTCTCTAATCTTGCAACTGATTTAGGATCCCACACTTTGTTTATGACATAGGATTCAGATAACTGTGCCATAGTTCTTAGAGAACTTAGAGATGTTAGGTTTACCATGAACTATTTCTTTTGGTTTCCCACACCATAAGTACATACTATAGGATTTAGTAGACGAGACCATACCGACCGCCACTCACAGTCAGCCCGGGTCATCATCGGCCGCCACCCAGGAGACACCAGCCGCCATCACTCAGGCCGCCACCCCATCAGCTCAGGCCGCCACCCGGAGCCGCCAGCCGCCGTCCTCTTCAGGGCAGGCCGCCACTGACTCGACCCGGATCACCCCTTTGATAGGGTTTTCTGCCTCGTCGTCCCACGGCATGGCTTTTCAGGTGTGAACGTTTCCTTAGATTCACCAAGTTTACTTCACCTAACCTCAGTGGCTCATCCTTTTACCTTCGCGATATAGGACGTTGCTAGATCTGTTGCTCCCTCAGTCAGTCAGGCCACCACTGCCAGCATCCAGAGCACCTCCCAGGCCACCACTCTAGCATCTCCCATGATTCAGGTTTGTCTTGCTTCATATTCTTCCTTAATGCGGCATCTGTTTCCATCATTTAATCGCCTATTGTTTGCTTCATAGTACGAGTGCGCGCGCAGATGCGGACAAAGACTTTTTATCGTGCCGCCTTCCAATTACTAAGGCCGCGTTCATGAGTGCCTTCGTATCTCAGACTAAGGCTATTCGGTCTCACCAGTGTGGTCTTACTGCTTCTAAGTCAAAGGCCAGTGTTGATGATGATAGTAATTTAGGCAAGTATATTGCATGGATGCGCCGGATGAGTTGTCGCGCCACCGAGTGGTCTGCATGGGGCATTGATGAGGCCATCACACTTTCTACCAGGGCAGGAGTGTTAGATCACCGCTTGATCTACTATCTCATGGGTTTTTGGAATTCCTCAGTCAATGCCTTTCAGCTCCCTTGTGGCTTCGTTGGTCCTACCCTTCTCGACGTCGCGATGATCATGGGACATCGCGTAGATGGAGCCGAGCTGACACAGTCGAGCATTGATGACCCTGCACTTGGTGCGTCCATTTGTCCTCCGGGCAAATTGGCCAGACGATATGCGGCCTATATTGATCACAACATGACGACAGTGGATTCTGCATCTACACGGGATGAGCATGTGGCTTTCCTCTTACTGTGGTTTAGTCGATTCGTCATATGCACTAGTGCTCGTACCGTTTTGCACACTGCCCTGCCTCTCGTTCTAGCTATCATGAGTCCTGAGTCTCGAGCTACGGGCTCATATCTCCTTGGCACCCTATTCAGCGGCATGGCCAAGGCTTCTGACATGTTAGCTAGTGGGCGGGATCCTGCTACCACGGCCTTCGGACCGTTCTGTTTTCTACAGTTATGGATTCAGTTGTATTTTCCTCAGCTGTTTGTCCGTGTATCTCGCCCCGGCCCGAGGGATGTGACAGATGCGATGGGATAGTCTGAGGATTATCTGCTGCTGCTATCATTATCGGCCATCCTATCATGACTTATATGTGTATGCCCCCATTGGTCGGTTGCTCTCCACACTTTTATGCAGGCCCGACCAGCCGCAAGGCCTCTATGGAGAGACTACCTGGAACATTAGCATGAAGCCTCATATGCTCTTGAGTGCGCTTCATCCATATACCGCTGAGCCATACTGTCCCCAGTTGCTTGCTCGTCAGTTCGGCTGCCACCTTGGACTTCTTCGCCGAGTGAGGTGGCCGGCCCCTTTTGACAGGGACGCGAGATTGACGCATGCGGGTATTAGGGAGATATTGGCTTTCTCGTTCCGTTTGACGCTGTCCAGTTATTTGCCTTTTACTCCTACATGGTCACTTGCTGCCGGTTTTATGGCGTGGTGGACGCCATATACCACATCCATTTTGCGGTCACATGATGAGCTCACATCCCGCTTTGGAGGTCCGCTGCGTGATTGTAACACCTCGGTTTTTGGTCACCCAGGTCGGGATGTCACCGCCACACCTCCCTAGTAAGACACGGTTTCTCCGAGCTTAATAAAGAGATGCAAGGCTAGGTATTGCAGTATTTAAAACATTTAAAGCATTCAAAACAACCCATACAATATAATTCGAAAATAATAATATCATAGCGCAGCGGAAATAATATTTAAGTATAATATTGCAGCGGAAAATGTAAATAAGGCCGACATGGCCAAAACACGGGTTAAACAGGCCCGTTCATAATATAGTCTAACGTACGAATTTAAAACAAAATAATGTTCCCAAAATCCCATGCATGAATCGTGCTCATACATGCTCATTCCACATACTCTGTAAGAAAAAGGAACAAAAATGGTTTGGTCAGCACAACTTGCTGAGTAAGTTAACACAGACAGGATCGTAGGGTTTAAAAGCCATCAATTTAATAATTACATAAAAGAATGATAATAAATATAATGACTCAATTTAATTTAAATAACTATTTAATTTGCACAATTTAATTCAGGGCTCTATTTCACAACACATTTCACATAATTCGGAATAAAAGCCATAATTTAAATAAAGCATTTAAATAATTTAATTGGACAACAAAACCTAATTTAATTTAACTTAATATAATTTCCCCATTACATCCCAGATTTAATATTTGAAGTATTTCACGATTGCATCGCAATCTCAACAAGTCTAGCCGGTAGCCCGGCGGCCGCAACCGTATCAGCCATACCCAGTACCACTCCGGAGCCTCGGGAAATCCATGTGGATATTCTCGAGAGTGTAGGCTCTATATCTCATGCCGTTTCGACAATATCATATCTCAATTTCACGCTGGGTCACCATCGTCCATTAAGGCACGAAGTGAATCGTTAGGGGGTACCCTGCAGAGCACTCACCCCTAATTTTAATTTATCAAGTTTGTAAGGGGATTTGATTTCAAAAATCTGATTTCAATCTTATTTATTTAAAAATAATATTTCAATTTATTTCAACCCTAAAGGTTAATTTCATATTTCAACAAGATTTCAAGATTTGACTTTCGGTAAACCACTGTTTACTCTAAAATTCGTCTAAAATCAGATTTAATTCCAAAAATTCCAAAATTTCACCACTGACTCAGAAACGTCGAGATGAACAACTTTCGTGTTTTAACTTTTTCAATCCGAGATACCGAAATAGGTCAAAAACACCAATTTTCACAGAAACACAATTCTGTCCGAATTTTATATGTCACAGTTTAAGGATTTCAATTTCTACCATAGCAAATCAACTCCAAATTTGATGACATTTTACAAGACCATCTTAAGACGTTTATCTATAACTTTCATGTTCGGAAAAAGATCTAATTCGGTCTAGAACTAATGTAAAAAACGCGATCAAGATCAGACCTAAATTCTGTCAAGAATTTCAAGATTCAAATCTAAGCAGTTCGGTTTCGGGTAGTTTTCAGATATCAAAACGTCTCTAAAAATTCTGAAAATTTTACCATAGATAGATCTAAGCCTTATGAACGTTTTTTGTGTTTTAAGTTTTTCCGTTTGAAGTCGTTTTAAGGTTCGGAAAAATTCGACAAAACTGTTGCGCCGGTAGAAAACATATGTTGGCAGATTTACGAAAGATTTGATAAAGCTTTTAGTTTTATGTGTTTTTAATTACTCCCAAAATCATGTAAGCGTTAACTTACTGATTTGTGAACGTCCGGGATCGTCTATTTCGAAGGCGTGGCTTCCAGTCCACCGTTTCTCCTCTCCGTTCGTCGGGTTCTACGTTCTAGATCCAATACGAGGTGTAGAAGGAAAAAAAAGATTAGGATTCGTTTTCGAATCGTATATTGAACAAGGATTGGATCGAGACTTACCAAAACGCTGGAGATCTTGAAATTTTTGTCCAACAGTCCAAGCCTTGGTTTCGTGCCTCCGACGACTCCGGATTTAGGGTTTCGAATGTATAGAGAGTTGTAGGGTTTTGTAAAAGTGTTCGGGGCTTCCAAGAGGGTTTACTTATAGATAACTAAGACCTAGGGCGTCCAAGATCTGACTCTAAGAGTCTTGAGCCGAAAGATGTTCAACCGAAGTCGAAAAATCTGCGTTCGGGCGAGAGATTCACGCAACGGGCGAATCTGCCCTCTGGCGCGGGGTTGGCGCGGCTTTCTCCCCTTTAGCGCGCGGCCAGCGCGCGACTCACGCCTGGACTTCGGTCCGGGCGTGTCGTGCGATCCGTCGTGCTCTTCCGCCTCTTTTTCGGATTTCTATCCCTCTATGCTCTCGGATTCCAATTTCCGGACTCTCTTCGGGTTCCTATTTTGTATCGTCATTTCCTTCGGATCTAAATTTATGTTTGGACTTGGTACCGGGTTCCCGTGTAACGATTTACTTTATTTAATTTCTTTTGTTTAATTAAATTTCTTTAATTAATTTCATTTCTCATTACTTCTATATTTATTTATTTAATGTATTTACTTATTTATTTATTTATTTATTTATGTTGTAGAATTCTCGGGTATTACAGTGATTCAGCCTCCTCACAGCGATCTCGTACTCGTGGTGCTACCGTGTCGGCTGGCGCCTCTTCATCTCGCGGTACTACTCGAGGGTCTAAGTCTGTGGCCACTTCTTCTTCCCGTAAGCGTCGAAGAGGTATGTTGAATCTATTTTTCTATCAATACAACATCTCATACGCCGATATTTTAATGTTGTTTCTCTGTCTACAGTTGATGATGAGGCAAGTGATGAGGATGCTCCAATTAGCGATGAGCGGTCTGGTTCTGATGATGAGGCGGAGGAGGAGGAGGAGACGAGTTCCAGTGATGAGGAGACACGCTCTGGTGAGGAGGACCATGCGGGCGATATCGACATGGACGACGATGAGCATGAGGAAGATGAGTCTGATGATCCTGCGGAGATTGCGGATGATTGCGGCCAGGCGGATGGCCCTATTGATGATGTTCCTGTAGCCGTCGACTCTCGGTATTCTTCTTCTTTTGGTAGACCCTCTGACGATCCTTCTAAGTCTATGGAGGAGTTGTTAGCTCATGCTAACTACATCATCCTCCATGGCTGTGACGATCCTAAGTATCAGACTGGCGCCACGATGACTGGCACTGATGATCCTTCTGCTATTTCTGCGACCCGGTATGTTTTTCCACTTTAGGTCTTTTATTCTCATTACTTCTAATATTGTAATAACCTTCCTCTTGATTTGTTCAGGCGGATCCGCATTCCCCTAGGACTGATGATGTAGTTGGCTTATCTGACCACGAGTTGGTCTCTCAGGTACTTTTTAGTTGCATCCTCACTTTTTTCTTATTTTGTTCAAACAAGGTGCTCTAAGGATAGCTGCCTTCCAGGTCCCTGCGGATACTACTCAGGCTGCAGACCACGTTTCCAAGACTAGTCAGGCTGGCCCTTCGGTGATCCCTCAGGTATTCTTTATTGGCACCCTCACTTCCTTTATTCTTTCTCGAGGATATGCTCTAAGGACTCCCCTTTCTAGATTCCCATGGATCAGGCAGATCATACTGCTACCGTTGCTCATGCTACTTCAGCTGATTCGGTCACGCTGCCTCCTCCGGTATGCTTCACTTCATCTTTCGTGACTGTAGGGTTTTCTTGGCATACACTCATGTGATGTTGTCTTCAGGTACCCATGGCTCCTCTCTTGGTTCCGGTGACCTCTTCTTCATCAGGTCCTCAGGCATCTGGCCCTATTGATGGATTCATCATTTCGTCGTGTGAGGCATTTGACCGCCTTCTGTCTACCCGTACTGATCTACTTTCCACCGAGGTGGTTTCCAGTCTAGATCACCTGCTGGACGACGTTACGGCAGTCCCGGCATTCACTGAGGATGTTGACTTCCTCGGCTTTTCAGAGCTCATTTCAGACCTATCTATTGCCTACCCTGCTTTTAGTAGCTCTACAGATCAGTCTGCCCATGATCTGACTTTGCTTGATGACCTCGAGGCGCGATATCATGACCTTCGTTCTCAGATAGAGGTCCTCCACCCCCGGCGCGAGCAGTTGTCTGTTGATCACGGAGCTGGAGAGAGCCGCAGATCCCATCTTGAGGATGTTATTACGCGAGCAGAGCACGACATTGAGGAGGCAGAGCGTATCATTGTGGAGAGGAGGCGCACCATTCAGGGGGCCAGGGATGAGCTCGCTTCATTGGAGCCTGCCTTAGCTGACATTTCCTTCCGAGCTGCTAAGTTGGAGACTGCCTATGGTCGCTTAGCCGCAGACGAGAGTGATTTATCGACCGAGTTGTCGGGAGTTCGGGCTCGTCGGCTTCGACTATCCGTTCGTGCTCATGCTTCCGCGGCCGCACTTCATCGCCTGACGGATATTTTCGGGCGTACTCGTGATCGGTGGGCCCTCATGTGTCGACGCATATTGGGTGATGGGACGCAGCCTCCCCTTTAGTTTCTAGCACCGCTTTTCAGTATACTTTTGGGTCAGCCCATCGGCCTTGTGGTGGGCAACTTTTGTCTTTACTTTGGGATATTACTGCTACTTTTGGCCGAGCTTGTGATTGGCCACTTTTGATGCACTTATGTTTCTTACCCAGATTCCCATACTGATGGATAGAATGCTTTGAGATATTTTGCATTTATGCTTTGTTTGTGCTCTTGACCATCAATATCCATTAGTTTGTATGCACCGTTAAGTAGTCTTTGCGTAACAATGAATGGTCCTTCCCAGTTTGGAGACCATTTACCTGTTTCATTGTCACGCACCCCCGAGGGTAGAATCACCTATAAAACTAGGTCTCCCTCGCTAAAGGTTTTGCCTCGAACCCTCTTTTCGTAATGTCTCGCCATCCTCATCTTTTGGCGACGGATATTTTCCAGAGCGGTGAGCTTGTCGCCATCTGCTGTCTCCAACTCTTGTAACATGGCCTCTTCATACTTAGTTAAGTCTAGGTGATGCTGTTGGGCCACTCTTAGAGAAGGGACCGTGATTTCCAAAGATAGAACGGCGTCAAGACCATACGTCAAGTAGTATGGTGTGAAGCCAGTGGCTGTAGATTTAGCGTTTCTGTAAGCCCATAGGACTTCTGACAGAGCCTCATGCCACTTCATCGGTTTCTCACCTACCGCTTTCTTGATCATACTTATCAAGATCTTATTGGTGGCCTTGGCTTGACCATTTGCTTGGGGGTAGTATGGAGTGGAATGATATATGTGAATCCCGAATTATTTAGCAAAAGCTAAGAATTTTTCGCCAGTGAACACAGTTCCTTGATCCGCAGTGATTGTTTGGGAGATTCCAAATCGATGTATCAGTTCAGTCACGAACTTAATTACATCGCTCTGGTCGATCTTCCTGGCCATTGAAGCTTTGAGGTAAATCCTGCTACAATACTCTCAACAATCTTTACACTATATTCTTATAGGATTGCTATAGAGCTTGCCTAATTTCCCTACCGAAAGCGCACGGTATCAAGCTACAATATTTATTTTATTGTCGGGATCGTTCATTAGAGAGTTACACGATAGAAGCGTTTTAATAGAATTATGAAAATCAGAACTGAACATTCATCTATGGTTCATATATGGTGTGGTAAGATTGTAACATCTACTAATGCTGTAAAAACATAAAGTAAATTGCATAAAACTGTAAAGAACCGAATATTGAAACTGAGTAATTGTATGCATGTAGATGGATTTATGGTTCATGGATTAAAAATCATTTGGACCCAGACAAACAAATGAAATAAGAATATGATGAGACTATCATACTTCAACGGTCTAAAATAAGGTGGAAGCTCATTGAAATAACAAATCCTCTATGCAAGTTAATCAAATCTTCATGTCTTAAATCACTTCCCAAGACAGGTACTTATGATTTAGTGTCATGACATTCTAAACTCTAAAATCATGGAATATCCTTATCATAGAATAATCGATCAGACTTATTCTATAACAAGTACTTCCAGAAATGTCACTTAATCTGTCTCTTTCAGATTCAAATTAAGCCTTTGAAAACTCAAGGTCACATCTAGTTCATCTTGTAGTTATCTGAACTTGAAGTTATTCTCTTTATTACTCTGAATAAGATTAGAAATCACATGCCCTATATTGGATGTCCTCTACAAGAAATGAAAAGCAAGTATTTAAATCTATCATCCAATGGTTCATGAGGCTTAACTTTTCAGAGTAATTCCTTCAAGTAGTTATAAGAAATAATAGTCAGGTAAGCATATCAAGATGAAATTGCTATTCAAAATCCTTGACTTATCCAGACTACTCAGATTCATACAGATGAAGATATTGGTATGAATTAAAAATATGAACTGTAAGTTTGTATTAAAGAAGTAAGATTACTCATCATAAACTGAGAAAAATCCCAATATATCATAGATATAGGTAATATTATATGTATAGAAAAACGATGAGGGTTCTGAATCCTCTTAATGAAAATGCTAGGGTGCTTCAAAAATATAGGTTGAAGCTAGACAGAATTAGGAAATAAATTTCCTATGAAAAAAATTTACGAAATAATTCTGCAAAATAAATGTCCAAAATAGCTCGCAGTAACTATCTTGGGTTTCAAACTATGAACATTCTCATTTTCCGCGCACTATATCTGTACAGCGTGGAGGGAGTTATTATTCAAAGAATGTTCCTCAGATTTGGTTAATACAGAGAATTTAGTTTCTCGCAATGTAACATTATAGAAATGCGGCGAGGATACTCAACTCTCATTTATACAATAGAGGTTTTATACTTATATGAAATAATTAATTGGCTACCTAGACTAGGAACCAATTCTTAGTATTATACCAGTTTAGTTTCTCGCTTTGTCAAAAGAACAAAGCGAGAATTTTGGTTCACTGATTTACTGAATAAGATGTTGAGAAATTCTCTCGCGTCATTCTCTTAAGGAAGTGGCGAGAAGATTTCCTTATATGGAAGTAAATTGCAAAGTGTCTCCCCTGCTTCATCCTTTTCCGGAATGTAGCTAGGAAATAGAATCGAATCTCTCGAAAGATTAAGCATCTGTAATTATGTCATTCTCAAAGATTATCACACCATGATTAACACTGTGTGGGTCTTTCAGAACTTGTATCAACGAATAACGTTTTTCTGTGTTAGATGCATTGAGACTTAAGATAAAGGTAAAATAGCAATTGAATCATTTCCAAAGAGAATCAGTAATTCTTCCGAGATTAAACCTAACTCGTCTTTAACATCCAGACTACACAGAATTTTATGGTTAAATGATCAAGAATTTGAAAGATGCATTTCAAACATAATTTGTAAATCCAATTACAACTTCCAATCTGAAATTATAATCTGAACATTAAAATTGAGGTCAGTTCTTCTCCCAACGGAATCAATGAACATAACTTCCAACTGTAATCATTCAAAATTACAACTCTCGAAAATGAAAACAAGAAATTCGAAAGCAATCTTCTTCCATATATCACAATTTGCATAAGAATTGAAAACAAGTACACCTGGATATCTGATTTGAATCAGAACTTGCGAATTTAAATCAGCGAAGTCAGAAAAACTAAACGATGGTCGCCTTGATGGATGAACAGAATCATTCCGACGTCAATCTTCATTCCAGAGTACTCTAAACTATTCTACTAACATAATCGAAGAAATCCAATTGCGATTATCAAACTACAAATCTGAGAAACACAGATTTAATTGCGCAGAAAATAAACCCTAGCTAACCTACCTACGAAAAACTCTAAGTGAACGGCAGAGTGATATGAGCTATTCTCTCTGTTCTCCAGTTGTTTTGAGCCGATCACCCATGAGGTCTATTTATAGATCTGTTGGAATAACTACCTCCAGCTTGTGAAATAACTGCTCGCTCTTGGAATAACTCTCGCCTCTCGCGTTGTTCCTTAATTCAAAAGATGAGCTCTTGCTATGGCGAGACAGTCTCTTATCGCTTTACTCTTATGAGCTCGCATAACTTTTGCTCCCGCGCGATATCGATCTGGTTGTCGCGTGGCATTTCATTCTGCGGCTTCACTTGATCTTGTACAGATTTCAGCTTAAGGCTTCCCGCAACATTTCTCCTTTCTTTCCTCGCAGTGTTTGCTGTGACCTCACATCCTGCTTAACAAGGCGAGTATTAATGCAGATAAGAACATGGCGAGAAATGCTTAAGTAAAAATCCACAACTTCAAGTTATTTCATGCAATTTCCATTCATTCTCCTAATCCTGGTCTTTCCGTGATTTTTTCCATATCTTTTTCATTTCTTGACCAAGAATCTAGGAAAAATATGATCAATTATTGTTCTCAAGACACATAATTGGACGAAAATGACAGTCAAAAGTGACTGTCATCACCATCCTCACATTTAGAACCACTTGTCCTCAAGTGGTAGGAAACTTATAAAGTTTCAAAGAACAAGTCCAATTTGTGGCTTCCAAAAATAAGAATAATTTGTGAAATCTTTTCTTGTATCATTGCCTTCTCTATTCCAACTATCTCAAGCTCAACTCATTCAATCGATTGATGCTTCATACCTGATTTCTAATTCACCAGACTTCATAAAGGTATTGACAAAGGTGATTTGCATTTTTGTGAACTATTGTTTTGTCCCTTAGTTAGTCAAATTTCTCTTTTCACGCTCAATCCTGTCCAACTCATGTGCATACTCATGCTTTTGAATTTTCGGCCAAGACTGCAAAGATTATTATTATTATTTTTTAAAGGGATGGCTTTTCATGGCTTTCAATAGCTCGGTTTCACATTATTAGGAGGAGTTTCATGTCCTGGCATTGCAGATGAAACTTCAACTCCCCTACCCTTAACCTTGCTCTTTAAAAGTTTTTTTCAACTCATAGATCAGAGGGGTAGCTGTGCCAGCTATGTATATCCACTTTGTTTTACCACTTTTGTTTCTATTCTTCCCTTTGTTCCAGCCTTAAATCCATCATTCACTAATATGCACACTCATCTTCCAAGAGAGACTAGATTAGATCAATCTTCCTAACCTTGGTACAATTTGTTATTTATAGTATGCAAATCACTTAAGCCAATAAAATCACAAAGTCTTCAAACTATTCCTCTAGTAATGACATCAATCAATCCCAAAGCTTTCAGCTCTTAACAGTTGTCAAAAGCGGCTCTGCATGCAATCAAATTTTTTTTAAAAGAAAATAAACATTTCCATGATCAGCCACTTAGACTCAGTCTTCTACTACTTCATTGATTCCTACACCATCCTGAGATTCTAGTTCCAGTTATCCAAACATAAAGTTCATCTAACAATTCAACTCAAAGACTCATCCCTAAACAAATATGAAACAAAGAAAAACTCAATTAATAAGAAAAACTAAAGAGAGAACTGAAGGAAAATATTAAGCAGAAAGTAAAAGGATCCAGGTAAAACTCCCCTGTGATTTCATTGTGGCCCTGCATCACTGCTTGGATCTTTTGGTGGAACTGAGGGTGGTTTCTTCAAATCTGAAACTAGGCTAGCAAGAATTTCCACCAACTTTGTGTTATTCTGCTGCTCATGTTTCCTTATTTCCATGTCCCTCTCTCTCTCCTGCCTTCTTTCTTCAAGTTCTTCTTTCCTTAGTCTTTCGAATCTCTCCATCTCTTCTCTTCTCATTCTCTCTTGTCTATCCCACTCTTCTTTCCTTATCTTCTCCTGTCTTTCCATCTCCTCCTTCCTGAGTTTCTCCTCGGTTTGAATTCTGGTGTGCTCAAGTTCAATCCTCTTCTGCTCCATCTCTCTCTGGATATGTTTGTCCTCTGACATAGTTTTAACCAGCATCTCCATGGATTGTGCAAAACTCTGGATTGAAGTGCTCATATTCTGAGATTCATCCACTGACATTGTATTCCTCAATGGTTGCCTTAAAGTTTGAGATGGTGCAGAAGTGTTCTCATATTCTTCATCCTCAGGAATAGGATTCAATGCAGGAGATGCTGCTAATATCTTTTTCCTTTTGATTGCAGCTCTAGACTGAGATGATTTTGATTTGGAAGGAAGTTTAACCTGTTTCTCTTTAGGAGATGGTACTTTAGATCCTGATCTTTCTGAAAGCTGTTCCTCCAGATCTGGCATTTCATAGACCAACTCTCCCCTTAGAGTATCTATTGGTAATGGAATAGGGGGGTCTATCTTTATGATTTCCGTGAGGAATGGTGTCATTGACACTCCTTGTTTTTCACAAAGTCTTCTAATAAGATT